>OY728152.1:1409338344-1409938059 GCA_963277665.1 Viscum album | reverse complement strand
CACTTTTATTTACATGAAATCATATGGTTATCATGGTTTATCCATTTGGATGGTAATGAAATTATCTTAATGAATATTTTTCATTATTAAATAATAAAATTGGTTGATACTTAGTTATCATATATTGATGACTTATACCATGAAAATAGTTTTCCTACTCATTTTCTAGATATTTTTATTTCTATTTTATTCGTTTATATCATCTTTTTAGGAAAGGTTTATCATGGTTATTTCTTTTGAATATGTTATAAAATGCAGAATCACAAATTTATAGTTAGTTGTCTAAACACATAAGAAAGTGACATTTTTAAATGAATATTTTTCAAATTATTATTATTTTTTAATTTAAATTAATGAAATGTACATGATTAATTGACTATGATCTTCCATGTGTTAATGAAATTGATAAAAGATGTGGACCATTTTAATGATTTTTTATTATACTAAAAGTGAATGACATAATTTTGATATATTATTTTAGATGGATCCATATTATTCCTATATTTAGAGTCTATGAATAATAATCACTTAATTCAATATGGAATAACAACTAGTTAAGATGAATACTTTGGGTAGCGATTTTATGTTTTTTATAATGGTTGGATGACCTGCGTTTGGGTCCGAGTGAGCCCATTCATATGTAAATGAAGAATTACTTATTTTAGGGCCCAATTAACCCAGTTAATTTTTGCATTTTTTCGTATTTCCTTTAGATGTGATCAAGATGGGACCCTTTCAATGTGATGTATCATGATTTTGAAATTTCTATTATAGGGATTCATAGACGATGTGGAAATAGTTGATGCCTTTTATGGAGGGACGAATCAGGATATGCATGTGGGTATTGAGGATGTAACATGATATTTTGGAAGGGATAGAAGTTGGGAATCCAATTGACATGCCTAAACCTATATGCCAGATTATTTAGAATCAGTTTAAGGGATGACATACCAGTTTATATTTATTTTCATTCCATTCAACATTACTAGATGTAGCTAGATGTTATTGGTTTAATTTCTTGATAGTGGATTATGATATTTTCCTATAGTACCTTGAAATTATAGAATGTTGTTAATAATGTCTGATAAATGACCTAATTGATGTGGTTGGTATTTTTGGAATTAAAAAAAGATGTCACTTTTGAGAAATCAGGGGCTCGATTTGGATTATGGAGGGAATGTAAATGACTTTGATGATTATGATAATGTTATATAGAATAATGTTAATAGTTAATTATCTTCTAATGAATTAATTAATGAATAAAAATCATAAAAAATGAAATATTTAGTTAATTTATATCTTGAAATGTTTTTAGGACACTTTTTCTTACAAGGGATAGCCATAAGTATGACGTTTGTTAGTTCTAGTTGAGTCTATGATTAGGTTATGCTTTAGTGTGGCTGTGAGCTATACTATAAAATATATATTATGCGATTTTAGATGACACTCCACCCTTTTCAGTTAAGATACTAAAACCCAATGGACTTTGGTAGGGTGATTTCAACATCATCATAGTGGGAGGATGGATGGTTAACTACCACCTCTGGACCCACTCTATTATCTTTGATGTTTACTTGCTAGTATGCACAATGTTTTTTCCCTATATACATGTTGGTAAATGTATTTTATTGATTTTAGTTAGTTCAGAGGCATGTATTGTAACATACCAAGAAAATAAAGAATATTAATATTTCATATTTATTAATATTTGTTAATTAAATATTAATTTTACTTTAAAGGGATTTCTATGTTTGATAGCGTACCCGATACACAACAACAAGTTTCATTGAAATCTTACATTGCACACTAAAAATTTAATATTATTATTTTAAATGGTAGTTAAATCCTAGCTATTGTATTGGTGGGAATGAAAAAAACCAACTAAAATATGATTATACGTGTTTGTTAAATGTATTTACATTTATCCAATAAAATTTAGAGGCTTAAAATGTAAATGAATCTATTTTTAAGCATAATTTACATTAAAAGGTCTATTTATCACCTTTTAATGGAGAACCATCTTTAAATATATTTTAGGTCAGTTTAATATATTATATTTGACCAAATAAAATCCTTCTTTATAATGGGAACATCAAAATTTACATTGTGTAAATTTTTAGAATTTTTCTAATAAAGTTCATTTTTTATGAATAGTGAAAAATATTGTATTTTAATTCAAAAGTGCCTTTTAATCTAATTTATTTATATGGTTAGATTATCTTTTTAATTTGTTTTATAGTGTAATTAGAATATATTTTTAACATTTAATCCAATTTTCATCATTGGAATTAATTTCACATTGAAATTGGACATAAGCAAGTGTCAATCTTTTGAAAGATATTGATTCTTTAAAACACGTAATTTGTTTTGACAACGGGAATTAATTTTAAATTAATTAATGAATATTCAATGTTTTGAATTTGGTAAAATATACACCATTTTTTAATTTTGAATACCAAATATATCTTTTGCTGAATTTTTGGTATTTTTCTGAAAAACATCAATTTTTGATGAATAGTGAAACCACTTAGTGGTAGTTAAAAAAACTGAATTTTTCATTTAAATGAAAATTTACCACTTTTGCGAATTGAATTTTAAAAATACGACTTACATGGTTGTTATTAGTTAGTAAAATTCGGTTCAATAAGATGAAAATATTTTTTTGGTGAATAATAACTTTTGACTTTTATTTACCGCGGTTAAAGGTAAATATGGTAATTCAAGGTAAAAAGAATATTATGATAATACCAAATTACATTAACACTTGCCCAAACTTTATTGGTTGAGTCATTTGTGACCATGGTCATCTTTGGGTCGATTTTGGGACCCCATGGAGCTACTTATTAGTGATAATGACACATTAGATTAATTAATTTAAAGTAAAGGCAAAAATGACATAAACAAAAATATTTTAGTAAATTAATTTTTATACGGTGTTATATAAGTCATATTTTATACTATAAATATTATTTAGAAAGAATAAAATATTTCCTATATGATATTACTTTTTTTATAATTTTTAGACTTCGATTAAATTAAATTATTTATGACACAATAATGATGCATTATTTACCTCATTAACAAATGATTTAAATAAATAAGATTATAATGATTACAATATTATCGAAAACCAATACAATTCGTATTGGATGATTTTATTTCTACCCTAAGTCATCTTATCTTCTATTATAATGATTTTTGGTCCTTTAGAAACCGAATATCATTATATAATAAAATAATATTTTCACACTTTCTTAAAAAGCCCCTCCTCCCCCTTATAAAAAGACCTCACTTCTAACCAATTTGTCACACCACTAAAACCTTTTGGATCATCCAAAATCTGCCCAATTAAGCTCCCTAGATCCCTCTATTCCACCTATAATCATTACCTTAGGCATAAGGCACTTCAAGAAGTCCTTTTGGTTCAAACAAAAGGAAGTTACCCAAATTAAAGGTAACAGTTTCTCTTAACATCTTTTTTATTTTACATCTTAAAACACTAAAATCATTTTATTCCTTTTATTTTATAACAAAAACAGTATCATCAATATAATAGGATATTGTTATGATAATTATTCGAACTACATTTACACACACCTCCATCTAATGGGTGAAGAACATAATGTTTCTGTGGATGGAAAACTAACACCTCACGTAATGATGATTGTTCAATTACCACATACCGCCTCCCATGGTGGCCATTATGATGGAAATGTATTTATATATGATATATATTATGTTTAGTTTTTCTATATGATTATTTTTTTTCCATTTATACCATACCTTTATGGTTTCCATTATGGGTAAATGTGATAATTTCATTTGAGGAAGTGTGGACTACCGCCACCTCAAAGTGATATGACTCGTTAATGCCATACGCGAGATGTATAAAGGATGGATTTAATGATATTATATATTATATAATACTTTAATTATTATATAATTATGTATAATTATGTTTTAAGTACATTAAAATAAGAAATAGAAATGAAAGTAGCGTTCATGCGTACATATGGCTTACCGTCTCCATGAACGGTGCATTTCATTTCTTACCTCCAAATGATATGTACTGTTATAAATATAAATATATATATATTGGATATATAATATATATATGATATTTGAATAATAAATTTCATTGTGGATATATATTGAACACATGGACAACTTGTAAATATAAGGTGTTCATTTTTTACTCAAGTATCAAATATCGAAAAAACAAACGTTATTAACTTAAATGATTACATAATGTTTATAACATGGTAATAAGTGATATAAAAAGAATAATAAACTTTAAAAAGGTTCTTAAGAAAGTAGAAATTAAATTAATTTTATTATTCAGGAAGAACAAGGAACAAACGAGTCAAGTCAGACACAAGGTAAGGGATTTCTTATCTCACTTTTAATTCTGTGATATTTCAATTGTTCACCACTTACTTATTGCTTGTGGTGTATTATGTACAGCCATTTGATATATATTATAATTATTATCTTTATATTCATGGTATTATTTGATGAATTTGATGGTTTTTAACTTTTGGGTCACACGACTCGATTGTTTTGAACGAAGTAAAGGGTTTTCATCTCACTTTTTATTCCCATGAGATTCATGCTATATTTTCCACTATTTCCTTTTCTGTGGTGTATGTACTTCACATGATTGTAATATTTGTGTAATATAATTTCATTTATGGGTATTTACATCTTCATTTTATGATCCTTCTTTCATGTGGTGTATGTCTCATAAGTTACCCAATCGGTAGGGGAACCTTTCATCCTCCTTTTTTAGGAGACTTCTTTTTTGTTATGTCTTTTAATTTACATCTTATTATGTTGGGATATGTTATTATATATAATTATTGATGAAATATTTATGTCCAAGTGATGAGATACCATTTTCACTCTCATCAACTTATTTACTGAATTTTAAAGTAATCTGAATTTTAAAGTAATGCCGTTAGGCTTTCGAATTTTTGCAAGGGAACTTCTTAACCCATTTTCAATTCTTTGGGTTAAACTTGTACTTCATGAATATGTATTCCTATGAATATGTGTGAATGACCTATGAATTTTTTACACTTTATATCCACTTATATTGGTTGTATTTTTATTTATCACACATAATTATGTAATTGACTTTTCCTTAATCAAAGGATACCATCTTTATAAGGGATTTCGTCTCAATTTACATTCCATTGAGGCTTCATTGTTGTTATGATCCAATTAAAATTGATATTGTGTATATACTATCATTTTACATATTATATCATTAATCCCTTTATTCTCATGA
Organism: Viscum album; assembly: GCA_963277665.1. NCBI lineage: Eukaryota > Viridiplantae > Streptophyta > Magnoliopsida > Santalales > Viscaceae > Viscum > Viscum album. The sequence goes on along the minus strand of OY728152.1, from coordinate 1,409,932,769 downwards.
AATTATTATGTTTTGATTAAATGTTATTCTTCATTTATTTGTATTCAAGCATCTCTCTTTTTGTTAAAAAAATATTTAACCAAAATATCATTTTAAATTTTTTAAAGATTTATTATTCTAAATATTTCTCATTAATTTCCATGTTTTCAAAATTAGTTTTAGGATTTATTTATATGAACAATAATGTTTTCAAATGATAATTCATTTAAAAGCATCAAAGTGGCATGTGACACTTTGATTCAAAAATCTCTTTTTAAATGTTTTTGAAAATGATTTGATAACGCATTGTTTATTTCAATATCTTGATTTGATATATTATAACATGGAAATGATATATTTCCTTTATACTTGTGTTATGTTTTATGATTATGTTATGATTATTTGGAATTGTTTACGTATACAGGTGGTTCCATGATAAACTTATGGAGGGTGAGCCTGAGATAGCTCTCCAATTCATTGGGTAACGTGACAGAGGTAATCGTGATGTTTCTCCTAAGAGATTTAGTGAATATACTGTGATGGGTATTCCAACATTAACTCCCTATGTAGCTATGATAGCTAAAATGTATGTTTGATATGGATGCCATAAGTAACCATTATGATTTATGATTTGTGTCTGTTAGTCATAAAACTTATGATTTTTAAGGTATGTTATGATTGAAAAGTATGGTTACATTGATTTGTATTTATTGATGGGAAAATGTTTTCCTTCCTTATTTTATTACCCTTATTGAGATTTTTATGCTCATCCCATGTTTTTAAAATTTTTTCCATAGGACTTAAAGATGAATAGGGTAAAGGATGGGATCAAGGAAAAATCATGTTGTCTAAAATATGGAACTAGACATGTTTCTTTTTAAGAGTTTTTATTTAATGAAAAAATTGGATACTGGTTAGTAGTGTCTATATTTAATATTCAAGTTGTTATGTAATAGTTATGGCCTAACTACCTAAAACTATAAACCTGAAAATATCCTCAATGTGAATTATTTATTTAATTCAATAATTTGTAATGTTTATGGTCGGGTCCTTATAGTTGGTATCAGAGGTCAGTTTAGATAACTTTAGAGGTTAGGGTGTTATCTAAGAATAAGTGACATAACCATAATGGTTAGAATATTAGAAAGAGTCATAGTTATTTTGAATGAGATTACGATAACATGAATATGTATTTACCCTCCTCATAAGATATTATATGGTGATTTTACTGATATAATCACACTGACCTTTTTGGTTTTAGTAAATGGCTGGATCTGGAAGGCACCAAAGTAATAATGGATGTGATGAAAATTGTGATAGTTTTCTGAATGAGAAACTGAATTAAATGGGAGTTGCAATGAGAAGTCTTGCGGTTATTCTCAAAAAACTATATGGATTCTTGATTGAAAACCAAAACCTTGGTGATTTTTATATGGCATCGTATATGTGAGAAACAAATCCATACGTAATTTCAGGTAATAATCATAAATGTAAGTATGTTCAAAAACCTATGTGTCAAGGATGTGGAAATAAACACCTAGGAAAATGCTTCAATGTGATGAGAAGATGCTATAGATGAAGGAATAAAGGTAATAAAGCAAGAACCTTCCATGAAAAATGGAAGCATCATGTTGACTCTAGGAAAGGGAAAGAAGTTATTTTTGAGGGATCAATTGAATGTTTTAAATGTGGTGTGCATGGTCATTATACAAACATATGTCCTACGAAGATGTTTTGGGAATAGGATCACTAAGATAGTAAAAATATATGTTTATCAATACCTAATGCTATTCCAATTGATGATGAAGAAACTGACAATAACCAATGAAAGCTATGGATTATTTATTAACATATGTTTTGACATATTTGAATCTTGGGATATGATTCAAAATTTTGTTTGCAGGAAAGAAGTATTTTAGAATAAGTTTGTAAAGAATGGTTAATATATCATGAAGAATGTTGAATGAGTAAGAAGTCAACATATAAGGGATTCAAGAATTATGGTAGATTTTAGGACGGTGAGATCCGTAAAAGTATTAAGGCTCTTTTGATGATGGTATTACATTAGAAGACTTTTTATAGTATGTGTCACCCATAACTTTGATATATGAAAAATTTAATCAAGGAATAACTATCTTATCGTTTTTTAGATATATTTATAAATAACCCTTTGGGTTTATATGATCCTTGAATTTGAGGGAATTACAGGTTAATACATTTTGGGATGAAAAATAAAAGTTATTAGATAACCTTTGTGGTTAAAATATCTTAGGGTTATTTTTGATGAATTTATCTCTTTTTTGGGAATTTTATAAAATTTTATAGTTTTTGAAAAAGGACAGCATGCAGACCGCGTGACAATCTGTCGCGTCGAACAAAGCTGCAAGAATCGAACCCACAACCGAAGTGCGATTGGGATTTATCGCATACCACCGTACTACGTGAAGTCCCTGGTTAGTATGACTAATTCTTTTTAGTTAGATGATTTTATGAATAAATAATATGTTTTTTTGGGTTATATATGGAAATGATTAACCTATCATGGAGAATATGTTATTAGGTTAACTACTTTTCAATATGAGACTTTAAGAGTAACTGATGTTATTTGAAGATAAATGTTAAGATTTATCTTGGAAGACTATGTGATTAAATCCTTCTGAGATTTCGTTTTCAATCATATTTTGGATTACATTGAATAATTTTATGGACAATTGTTTATTGAATGGTCTTGGTTGAACATTGGGTATTGTTTGACAAATTTTGGAGATTAAAAGGAATTTCTATTTTTGTAAAAGATTATACTTTTTGGGGATTTTCTGATCTTCTACTAACCAATTTTGGTTTTGGTTAAGTTCTAAAGACAAGGAAAATATATAGTTCATCTTTTGTGGATTATGTGATTCTCTTGAAGTAGATTATAGCACTTTATATGTAAATAAGTTATCCTGAATACTCATCGTTAGGAGAAAATATGAGTTTGTGTTAGAAATATAGTAAAGGATGAAAGTCTAAATGACAAGTAATTATGTTTCATAATGTTTTTAGTTAAGATCACCAATAAATTCCTCAATGAAAAGTAACATCAAAAAAATGTTGTCTGTTATCTTTTACTACTGGGGAATCAATGACTGTTTAACCCATCACAAGTTTGTGATTTTCTGGTGGTTAACTTTCTCGTAATCTTTTTTTCTACAACTATCCATCAGAACATGTTGGTTTGTTTTCTCTTCCATATCCAAGTTTTATTATATGGAATTATAGTATGAGTTGTCTCGGGTGACCTTTTTATATATCTTTCATTATTTTAAAGTGATAGTTTTATTGACTCTTTTTCCGATGTGGGACTTTCAATGATGTTTCTGAGACCTATTTTAAAATTTCGAGGATGCAATTATTAAAAGGGGGGAAGGATGTAACATCCATGAAAATAAAGAATTTGAAAATTTCATATTTATTAATATTTGTGAATTAAATATTAATTTTACTTTAAAGGGGTTGCTATGTTCGATAGCGTACCCGATACACAACAACAGGTTTCTTTGAAATCTTACGTTGCACACTAATAATTTAATATTATTATTTTAAATGGTAGTTAACTCCTAGCCGTTGTATTAGCGGGAATGAAAAAAACTAACTACAATATGATTATACATGTTTGTTAAATGTATTTTCATTTATCCAATAAATGATAGAGGCTTAAACTGTGAATGTATCTAATTTTAAGCATAATTTATATTAAAAGGTTGATTTACCATCTTTTAATGGAGAACCATCTTTAAAAATAGTTTTGGTCACTTTAATACATTATATTTGACCAAATAAAATCCTTCTGTAGAATGGGAACAACAAAATTTACTTTGTGTAATTTTTTGGAATTTTTCTAATAAAGTTCATTTTTAATGAATAGTGAAAAATATTTTATTTTAATTCAAAACTACCTTTTAAACTAATTTATTTATATGGTTAGATTATATTATTAATTGGTTTTATAGTGTAATTAAAATTTATTTTTACCATTTAATCCAATGTTCATCATTGGAATTAATTTCACTCTGAAATTGGACATAAGCAAGTGTCAATCTTTTGATAGATATTGATTCTTAAAAACACGCTATTTGTTTTGACAACGAGAATTAATTTTAAATTAATTAATGAAAATTCAATGTTTTTAATTTGGTAAAATAGACACCATTTTTTAATTCGGAATACCAAATATATCTTTGGCTGAATTTTTGGTATTTTCCTGAGAAACTTCAATTTTTGATGAATATTAAAACCTCTTAGTAGTAATTAAAAACTGATTTTTTCATTTAAATGAAATTTTACCACATCTGTGAATTTAATTTAAAAAATCCGATATACATGGTTTTTATTAGTTAGTAAAATGTGGTTCAATAATATGAAAATAATTTTTGGTGAATAGTAACTTTTGACTTTTATTTACCTCGGTTAAAGGTAAATAGGGTAATTCAAGGTAAAAGGAATATTATGGTAACTCCAAATTACCTTAACACTTTCCCAAAACTTATTGGTTGAGTCATTTATGACCATGTACATCTTTGGGTCGATTTATGGACCCCATGGAGCCACTTATGAATAATAATGACACTTTAGATTAATTAATTTAAAGTCAAAAATGAGATAATCAAAAATATTTTAGTACATTAATTTTTATATGGTGTTATATAAATCATATATTAGACTATAAATATTATTTAGAAAGCCTAAATTATTTAATATATGATATTAATTTTTTTATAATTTTTAGAAATCAAATAAATTAAATTATTCATGACACAATAATGATGCAGTATTTACCTCATTAATAAATGATTTAAATAAATAAGATTATAATGATTAAAATATTATCCAAAACCTGTCAAATTACCTTTGGATGATTTTATTTCGACCATGAGTCATGTTATAGTCGACCATAATGATTTTTGTACCTTTATAAACTGAATATCATTATATAATAAAATAATATTTTCAGAGTTTCCTAAAGAGCCCCTATCCCCCCTTATAAAAATCCCACACTTCTAACCAATTCCTCACACCTCTAAATCTTTTGGCTCATCCCAACTCTACCCAATTAAGCTACATAAATCCCTATATTCCACCTAGAAGCCTTACCATAGGCAGAAGGCACTTCATGAAGTCCTTTTGGTTCAAACCAAAGGAAGTTACCAAAATTAAAGGTAACAATTTCTCTTAACTTCTTTTCTTTTATTTTACTTCTTTAAACCCTAAACTCTTTTTATTACTTTATTTTATTACAAAACCAGTATCCTAAATATACTAGGATGTTTTTATGAGAATTATTCAGACTAAACTTACACACACCTCCATCTAATGGGTGAAGAACATAATGTTTCTGTTGATGGAAAACTGACACCTCACGTAACGATGATTGTTTAATTACCTCCTACCGCCTCACTTGGTGGCCATTATGATATCACTATATGTAACATCCCAAGAAATTAATGAATAATAGATATTTTTATCTATGTATATTTATGAATTAGATATTGTTTTAGAGGCTTAAAATGAGAATAAATCCGATATTAAGCATGGATTACACTGATATTTTTTAAAAGATTGTTTTACTGCCTTGTGATGGCAAACCATTTTTAAAATCAAACTTTTGACAATTTTATAAGTTATATTTGTCACAATAAACATAATAAATATTATTGGGACATTGAAATTTATATTGGATAAATTTTTGGTATTTTTCTGACAATGTTCATTTTTTAATGAATAGTGAAAAAATACTGCATTTTACATCAAAACTGCCTTTTCATCTAATTTATTTATATGGCTAGATTATCTTTTGAATTTGTTTTAAAGTTCAAATAGAATATATTTTTACCATTTAATTCAATAGTGGTTGTTGGAATTAATTTCACTTTGAAATTGGACTTAAACTAGTGTCAATCTTTTGCTACTTATTGTTTCATAAAAACACGCTATTTGCTCAGACAGCGGGAATTAATTATTAAATTAATTAATGTAACTTATATGTTTTGAATTTTTTAAAATGTAAACTGTTTTTGAATTCGGAATATCAAATATAGCTTAGGGTGAAGTTTTGGTATTTTTCTGAAAAACATTAATTTTTGATGAATAGTGAAACCACTAAGTGGTACTTATAAAAACTGATTTTCCGATTAAATGAAATTTTACCACTTCTATGTTTTGAATTTCAAAAATTTGACATAAATGGTTGTAATTAAGAAGTAAATTTTGGTTCAATGGGATTAAAATTTTTTTTTGGTGAATAGTAACTTTTAAGTTTTTAATCGTGATTAGAGGTAATTAGTGTTGTTTATGGTAAAAAAAATTGTTTTAATAATATTATACGAGCTTGAAACATGTCCTAACCATATTGGATGTGTCATGGCAGACCAGGAAAATCCATGGGTCAACTTGGGGACCCCATGGAGCCACATTGAAAGGAAAATGACATTAATATCTTTTTATTTAATGTAAAAGTAAAAATGACACAAACATGAGATTTTTTACTAAAAATTTTTTTAAATAGGGTTATAAAAGTCATATGTTTGATTATAAATAGTCATCGGAAATATAAAAAGATTTCCTACATCATAGTATTTTTTTTATAATTTTTAGACATTAAATAAACTAAATTATTTATGACATCATGATGATGCAGTGATTACCTCATTATTTAACTATTTAAATAAAATAAAAAGATAATGTAAAATATAAGACCTACACTTGTCAATAACCTATTGTATGGGTATATTTCGTACCCTTATCACCTTATCCTTGAATTATATCAATGTGGGACCTTTTAAATCCGAATCTCATTTTAAAATAAAGTAACATTTCTTTACTTTCTAAGAGTGCCCCTCCTCTTCTCTTATAAAAGGCCCCCACCTCTACCACCTTACCCACACTTCCAAAGCCTTTGGCTTGGCCAAACCCTGCCAATTTTGTCTATCCACATCCCTATATAACTCTTAGAAGCCTCACTTTGGGCAGAAGTCTTCCCAAGGAAGCCTTTGAGCTCAAATAAAAAAGAGTTACCCGATTTAAAGGTAGTGTCTTCACTTGTGTTCTTTTTTTTTATTTTGCTTCTCCAACCCCCTAGAAACTTTTTATTGATTTTTTTGTAACAACACCAGTATCTTAAATATACTAGTATTTTTTTTAAAGAAGTATTAGATCTACACTTATATCTAATGGTTAAAGAAAATATTGTTTCCGTGGATGGCGAATTTCTGCCTCACGAAACGATGATTGTTCTATATTCTTCTATCACATTCAAAGGTGGCCATTAAGATGTCAATATATTTATATATGATATATAATATGTTTATTTCTTAGTTTAGATTCTGTATTTTTCATTTATGGAACACCTTTATGGCTTCCATTATGGGTATATGCGATATCTTCATTTTAGGAAGTGCGGACTACCGCCCCCTCAAAGTGATTTGATTCGTTAATGCCATATGTGGGAAGTATAATGGATGGATTTAAAGTTATTAAATATTAGAATGTTACATATAAATGACTAATATAATTCTGGAATTAAAATATACATGCCTCTCATTTAGTTTTAATTCCATTAATATGACATAGAAATGAAAGTAGCGTTCATGCGTACGTACGACTTACCGTCTCCATGAACGGTGCATTTCATTTCACAACTCTAAATGATTATGTAATATTATAAATACATGTATATTCTGGATATATATGATATATATGATATCCAAATAATAACTATCATTCTCGATATAATGAACCTTTGACCACACAAACAACATGTAATTGTATGAAGTCCACTTTCGACTTAAGAACCAAATATCGACAAAACAAACATTATTAACTTAAATGATTACATAATGTTTATACCATGGAAATAAGAGATATTAAATGAATAATTAACTTGAAAAATTTTCTTAATCAAGTATAAATTAACTCAAGTTTATTATTCGGGAGGTTAAAGAACGATCGAGTCAAGTCAGACCCGAGGTAAGGGAAATTCTTAACCCAACTTCCGTTCTTTGGGTTAATCTCCTACTTTCAAATGATGACATGATATTATTATGTACTATCATGTATTTTTACTTTATTTATGTGTACTTATATGGAATGAGAATAATAGATCTATTTTATTTTAAAAAAATGATCTTCGTATGGGACTTCGTCTCAATCTCCTTTCATTGAGGCATATTTTGTTTTATACACAACCTTCTTTTATATGGTGTATAAACCCCTTTGACTTTTACATTTATCCAAAAGGAATATTTTTTATACGAAGCGTTTTACTAAATGACAAAAGGGAATGTTTTTGTCATACGTATGCGGCGACAACGACTTCTCTGCTGCCGTGACCATTATTTGAGTTTCGGCTTCCTCTACAAGCCAAACCTTTTTTTAAATGAAAAATAAATACCATGTTTTACTTTTATTTTATTTTGGTAATGAAAATGGTTTTCATAATGTTTTTATTATATCAATGTGTTGTATTGATATCTTATGATTGAAATGTGGAAATGTTATGTTTCATTTATGCATGTTTTATGTGATACAAATATGTTATGGTTCTTGGGCATTGTTATGAAGATGGGTGGTTCTGTGATAAACTAAGGGTGAGTGAGCCCGATATATCTCTCCAATGCATTGGGTAACGCAAAGTAGTTAACCGTTAAGGTTTCTCTGAAGAGATTTAGGGAATATACTATGATGGGTATTTCAAATGTAACCAAGAGGGTTACTCCCTACGTAAGAATGTTATGAATTCCTCAAATTACCTTTATGTCTTATGATTTCTATGATTTATTCATGATTCGATGAGGTATGTTAAAGTGCTTATGTTTTATGGGTAAAGTATGATTTCATTGATTCTTATGTATACATGTACTCATGTTTCTTTTCCATATTTTCATACCCCTTACTGACCTTTTTATTTTCATCCCATGTTTTTGAAATGATTTTCACAGGACAAGGGAAAGGTACATGATGTGATGATAGTGTCAAGGAAGTGTCATGAAATAATCCATGTTTTATATTAAATATGTTTCCATCGATGGGAAAAATGAATACTATCTTTTACGTAACCACATTGTTTAAATGCGGAATGTAATGTAAGTTTTATGATATAATTCTCTAAAACTCTAAACCTGAAAAGATCTTCAATGTGTAATCTTGTAATAACTCAAGATTAAGTAAAGATTAAGGTTGGGGCCTTATAGCTTGTATCAGAGGTCAGTTTAGACAACTTTAGGAGTTAGAAAATTGTTAAATTACAAATTAATTTATGGTATGATTGAAATGATATAGAATTTGAAGATTACCATGTTGCTTCTCCTAAGATATTTCTGTGTTAAGAATGGTTTTTCATAGAGGAAATAGAACAACTTTTTGGGGAAGGATTACAGAGGGAAAGGACCTTTCAAATCAGTATCCTGATATGGTCAGAATCAGAACTAAACAGTTTGTTGTAGTGATGGCTCAGTTGACTCAGGTGAAAAATGTTGGTTGTTTGTATTGATGATATATTGGTGTTTTCTAAAAGTAAATAGGAGCATGAAAGTCATTTAAGGGTTATCTTGAAAACCTTAAAAGAAAGGAAATTGTATGGAAAATCTTTCAAGTGTGAGTTTTGGCTAGAACAAATTTCTTCCCTTGGTCACATTGTTTCAAAAGATATCATAACTGTTGATCCTGCTAAAAGAAAAGTTGTTGAAGAATGGAAAAGACCCACAAATTCAACCGAGATCCATAGTTTCCTTGGTTTGGCAGGTTACTACCGAAGGTTTGTTGAAAATTTTTCACAGTTATCTAGTCCAAGGAATAAGCTAACTCAGAAGGGTGTTAAGTTTATATGGACAAAAGAATGTGATGATTGTTTTCAAGAGTTGAAAAGAAGATTGGTGAATGCTCCAGTTTTGGCACTTCCTTCCAGGAATGGTGAGCTTTTATCTACATTTATTCTTCATTGAAAGGACTTGGTTGCGTCCTAATGCAGAATGATCAGGTAATTGCATATTCTTCACGTCAGTTGAAAACTCATGAGGTAAATTACCCTACACATGACTTGGAATTAGCTGCTGTTGTTTTTGATCTAAAAATTTGGAGGCATCATTTGTATGGAGTAAAGTGTAAAATATATAATGATCACAAAAGTTTAAAGTATATATTCACTCAGAAATAATTGCATATGAGATAGAGGAGATGGCTGGAATTAATCAAGGATTATGATTTTACAATTTATTACCATCCAGGAAAAGCAAATAAAGTGGTTGTTGCTTTGGGTTTAAAAAGTAATGCTTCATTAACAATGTTGCATTTGAAACGAGATCCTTTGTTTTTTTATTTTATGAAATTTGGCATAGAAGTTGTTGGTATAGTAAGTTCTTCTATTTTGTTTCATGTTTCAGTGAGATCATCTCTATCAAACAGAATCAAGCAAGCACAAAAGCAAGACGTTGAGTTGTAGAAAAAGGTAGAGCTGGTTCACAAGGGTAAGTTGCCTGAATTTAACATTTATAATGATTGTGTTTTGAGGTTTGGGAAGAGATTATGTGTGCCTAGTGATTCACAATTGAAGAATGAGTTGTTATGTGAAGCTCATAGTTCTCCTTTTTCAGTTCATCCTGGCAATGCTAAGATGTACAGAGATCTACAGAAGTATTACTGATGGGAAGGAATGAAAAGAGATATTGCTGATTTTACTATGAAGTGTTTGACTTGTCAGCAGGTTAAAGCAGAGCAGAAGTTACCAAAAGGGATGCAGCATCCTTTACCAGTGCCAGAATGGAAATAGGAAAATATATCCATGGAATTTGTTGTGGGATTACCGAAGAAATCCCGAGGTAATAATGAAATCTGGGTTATTGTTGATCGCTTGACCAAATCTGCTCATTTCCATACTATACGAGATAATTTTTCCCTAGATCAACTTTCCCATTTTTATCTTAAAGAGATAGTCAGGTTACATGGAGTTCCTCTCTCTATTGAATCTGATCGTGATCCCAGATTTACTTCTAACTTTTGGAAAGGCCTTCAGAAGTCATTGGGTACTGAATTAAATTTTAGTACGGCTTTTCATCTGCAATCAGATGGGCAGTCAGAACGAACAATTGAGACCATGGAGGATATGCTACATTCTTATTCAATGGATTATCATGGAAGTTGGGACCAACATCTTTCTTTGGTTGAATTTTCACATAATAACAGTTTTCATTCCAGTATACAGATGGCACCATTTGAGGAATTATATGGGAAGCGGTGTTGAACTCCAGCTTTTTGGGATGATGTGGGTGAAAGGAAGCTAATGGGACCAGAATTTCTAGAAGAGATGGCAGAAAAAGATCAGTTGATTGAGAATCACATGAGAATAACTCAGAGCAGGCAGAAAAGTTATGCGGATAACCGGAGGAAGGATCTATTTTTTGAGGTAGGTGATCATGTTTTTCTCAAAGTTTCACCGTGGGAAAGTGTGATGCGATTTGGTAAGAAAGGAAAGTTGAGTCCAAAGTTCATTGGACCATATGAAATTCTGGAGAGAGTTGGATCAGTTTCTTATCGAGTGGCTTTACCTCCGAGTTTATCTCAGGTACACAATTGTTTTTCATATTTCAATGTTGAGAAAGTATATGCCAGATCCATCTCATTTTTTGAGTCCATAGGTAGTTCAGCTGGAAGAGAACCAATCTTATGAGGAACAACCGGTCCAGATTCTTGACCATAGGGATCAAGTGTTACAGAATAAGGTGATTCATCAGGTAAAGGTTTTGTGAAAAAACCACATGGTTGAAGAGGCAACATGGGAATCTGAAAATGCAATAAGGGCTAAATACCCCCACTTATTCGATAAGTAAATAAATTGTGGAGACGGAATTTTCTAAAGGGGGGAAGGATGTAACATCCCAAGAAAGTAATGAATAATAGATATTTTTATCTATGTCTATTTATGAATTAGATAGTGTTTTAGAGGATTAAAATGAGAATAAATCCGATTTTAAGCATGGATTACATTGATATTTTTTAAAAGATTGTTTTTCTGCCTTTTGATGGAAAACCTTTTTTAAAATCAAACTTTTGACAATTTTATAAGCTTTATTTGTCAAAATAAACATATTCTCTATTATTGGGACATTGAAATAGACATTGGATAAATTTTTGGTATTTTTCTGACAATGTTCATTTTTTAATGAATAGTGAAAAAATACTGCATTTTATATCAAAAATGCCTTTTAATCTAATTTAATTATATGGTTAGATTATCATTTGAATTGATTTTAATGTTAAATTAGAATATATTTTTACCATTTAATTCATTAGTGGTCGTTGGAATTAATTTCACTTTGAAATTGGACTTAAACTAGTGTCAATCTTTTGCTACTTATTGTTTATAAAAACAAGCTATTTGCTCAGACAACGGGAATTAATTATTAAATTAATTAATGTAACTTATATGTTTTGAATTTTTTAAAATGAACATAATTTTTGAATTCGGAATATCAAATATATCTTAGGGTGATGTTTTGGTATTTTTCTGAAAAACTTCAATTTTTGATGAATAGTGAAACCACTAAGTGGTACATATAAAAACTGATTTTCCATTTAAATGAAATTTTACCACTTCTGTGTTTTGAATTTCAAAAAATCTGACATACATGGTTGTCATTAAGAAGTAAAATGTGGTTCAATGGGATTAATTTTTTTTTGGTGAATAGTAACTTTTAAGTTTTTAATCACGATTAGAGGTAATTAGTGTAGTTCAATGTAAAAATAATGGTTTAATAATATGATATGAGCTTGAAAAATGTCCTACCCTTATTGGATGTGTCATGACCGACCACGATAATCCATGTGTCAACTTGGGGACCCCATGGAGCCACTTTGGAAGGAAAATGACATTAATATCTTTTTATTTAATGTAAAAGTAAAAATGACACAAAGATGAAATGTTTTACTAAAACAATATTTAAATAGGGTTATACAAGTCATATTTTTGACTATAAATATTCATTTAAAAGCTAAAAATATTTCATACATCATAGTAGTTTTTTTATAATTTTTAGACATTAAATAAATTAAATTATTTATGACATCTTGATGGTGCAGCGATTACCTCATTATTTAACGATTTAAATAAAATGAAAAGATAATGTAAAATCTAAGACCTGAACTTGTAAAAAACCTATTTTATGGGTATATTTCTAACCCTTATCACCTTATCCTCTAATTATATCAATGTGGGACCTTTTAAATCCGAAACTCATTTTAAAATAAAGTAACATTTCTTTACTTTCCAAGAGTGCCCCTCCCCTTCTCTTATAAAAGGCCCCCACCTCTACCACCTTACCCACACTTCCAAAGCCTTTGGCTCGGACAACCCCTGACCATTTTGACTCTCCACATCCATCTATAACTCTTAGAAGCCTCACACTGGGCAGAAGACTTCCCAAGGAAGCCTTTGAGCTCAAATCAAAAAGAGTTACCCGATTTAAAGGTAGTGTCTTCACTTGTGTTCTTTTGTTTTATTTTGCTTCTCCAAACCCCTAAACTATTTTTATTCATTTATTTTGTAACTAAACCAGTATCTTCCTTATACTAGGATGTTTTTATAAGGAGGATTCGAGCTACACTTACACACACCTACATCTAATGGTTAATGAACATATTGTTTCCGTGGATGGAAAATTTCTGCCTCATGAAACGATGATTGTTCAATATTCTTCTAACACCTTAAAAGGTGGACATTAAGATATCACTATATTTATATCTGATATATGATATGTTTATGTATTCCTTAATCTTCTGTATTTTTCATTTATGTCACACCTTCATGGTTTCCATTATGGGTATACGCGATATCTTCATTTTACGAAGTGCGGACTACCTCCCCCTCAAAGTGATTTGATTCGTTAATGCCATATGTGGGACGTATAAAAGATAGATTTAAAGTTATTATATATGATGTATGTTACATATAAATTATGAATATAATTCTTTAATTAAAATATACATACCTCTTATTTAGTTTTAATTCTATTAATATGACATAGAAATGAAAGTAGCGTTCATGTGTACGTACGGATTATCGTCTCCATGAACGGTGCATTTCATTTCTTACCTCCAAATGATTATGTAATATTATAAATACATGTATATGCTAGATATATATGATATATATGATATCCAAATCATGAATATCATTCTGGATATAATGAACCTTTGACCACACGAACAACATGTAATTGTAAGAAGTCCACTTTCGACTTAAGAACCAAATATCGACAAAACAAACATTATTAACTTAAATGATTACATAATGTTTATAACATGGAAATAAGTGATATAAAAGGAATAATTAACTTGAAAAAGGTTCTTAAGCAATTAGAAATTAACTCAAGTTTATTATTCAGGAGGTTAAAGAATGATCGAGTCAAGTCGGACCTGAGGTAAGGGAACTTCTTAAACCAACTTCCGTTCTTTGGGTTAATCTCCTACTTTCAAATTATGACATGATATTATTATGTCCTATCTTGTTTTTTTACTTTATTTATGTGTACTTATAGGGAATAAGCATAATAGATCTATTTTATTTTAAAAAAATGATCTTTGTATGGGACTTTGTCTCAATCTCCTTTCATTGAGGCATATTTTGTTTTATACACAACCTTCTTTTATACGGTGTATAAACCCCATTTGAATTTTACATTTATCCAAAAGGAATCTTTTTTATACGAAGTGTTTTATTAAATGACAAAAGAGAATGTTTTTTTCATACGTATGCGGCGACAACGACTTCTCCGCCGCCGTGACCATTATTTGAGTTTTGGCTTCCTCTATAAGCCATACCTTTTTTTAAATGAAAAATAAATACCATGTTTTACTTTTATTTTATTTTGGTATTGAAAATGGTTTTAATAATATTTTTATTATATCAAAATCTTGTATTGATATCTTATGATTGATATGTGGAAATTTTATGTTTCCTTTATACATGCTTTATGTGATACGAATATGTTATGGTTCTTGGGCATTGTTATGAAGATGGGTGGTTCTGTGATAAACTAAGGGCGGGTGAGCCCGATATAGCTCTCCAATGCATTGGGTAACGCAAAGGATTTAAAAGTTAAGGTTTCTCAGAAGAGATTTAGGGAATATACTGTGATGGGTATTCCAAACATAGCCAAGAGGGTTACTCCCTATGTAAGAATGTTATGAATGCCTCAAGTTACCTTTATGTCTTATGATTTCTATGATTTATTTATGATTTGATGAGGTAAGTTAAAGTGATTATGTTTTATGAGTAAATAATGATTTCATTGATTCTTATGTATACATGAAATCATGTTTCCTTTCCATATTTTCATACCCCTTACTGATCTTTTTATGCTCATCCCAAGTTTTTGAAATGATTTTCACAGGTCAAGGGAATGGTACATGATGTGATGATAGTGTCAAGGAAGTTTCAATAAGAATCCATGTTTTATATTAAATATGTTTCCATCGATGGAAAAAAATAATACTATATTTTATGTAACCACTTTTTTTAAATGCGGAATGTAATGTAAGTTTTATGATCTAATTCTCTAAAACTCTAAACCTGAAAAGATCCTCAATGTTTAATCGTGTAATAACTCAAGATTAAGTAAGGATTAAGGCTGGGGCCTTATACTATATTTATATATGATATATATTATGTTTATTTTTTCTTTATTCTTCTTTATTTTTTATTTATACCATACCTTTATGGTTTCCATTATGGGTAAACGCAATAATTTCATTTAAAGAAGTGCGGACTACCGCCCCCTCAAAGTGATATGGCTTCTTAATTCCATATGTGGGATGTATAAAGGATGGAGTTAATGATATTATATATGATATTATATTGGAATTATAATATACCTATGCATCATTATCTTTTAATTACATTAAATTAAGAAATAGAAATGAAAGTCGCGTTTATGTGTACGTACGGATTGCCGTCTCCATGAACAATGTATTTCATTTCTTACATCCAAATGATATGTACAATTATAAATATATATATATATACTTGATATATATGATATATATTATATATAAATAATTAATGTCATTCTTGATATATATTGACCACATGGACAACCTTTAAATATATGGTGTTCATTTTTGACACAAGTATCAAATATCAATAAAATGAATGTTATTAACATAAATGATTACATAATGTTTATAACATGGTAATAAGTGATATAAAAGGAATAATAATCTTGATAAAGGTTCTTAAGCAAGTAGAAATTAACTTTAGTTTATTATTTAGGAAGAATAAGGAACACATGAGTCGAGTCAGACACGAGGTAAGGGATTTCTTATCTCACTTTTAATTCCATGAGAATTCCATTGTTCGCCACTTATTTATTGCATGTGGTGTATTATGTACTTCCATTTGATATATATTTTCCTTATTATCTTTATATTCATGATATTGTGTGATTAATTTGATGGTTATTAACTTTTGGGGCATATGACTCGATTGATTAGAACGAAGTAAGGGTTTTTCATCTCACTTTTTATTCCCATGAGATTGATGCTATATTTTCCACTATTTCCTTTTGTGTGGTGTATTTACTGCCCATGATTGTACTCTTTGTGTAATATAATTTCATTTATGGGTATTTACATCTTCATTTTATGATCCTTCATTCATGTGTCTTATGTCTTGTAAGTTACCCAATTGGTAACGGAACCTTTCAACCTCCTTTTTTTAAAAGACTTCTTTTTGTTATGTCTTTTAATTTACATATTATTATGTTGGGATATGTTCTTATATATCCTTGTTGATGTAAATTTTATGTCCAATTTATGATATACCATTTTCTCTCTCATCAACTTATTTTCTGAATTTTAAAGTAAAGTCGTTAGGATGTCGAATTTTTTCAAGGGAAATTCATAACCCAATTTCAATTCTTTGGGTTAAACTTGTACTTCTTGAATATGCCATCCTATGAATATATTTTAATGACCTATTATTGTTTTAAAATTAATATCCACTTATATTGGGTGTATTATTATTTTTCACACATAATTATGTAATCTATTTTTCCTTAATCAAAGGATACTGTATTTATAAGGTATTTTGTCCCAATTTACATTCCATTGAGACTTCATTGTTATTATGCGCCAATTCACATTGATATGGTGTATATACCTTCCTTTTACATATTATAACATGAATAAATTTATTATAATGATATAATAATGTTCTAATTAATTGTTATTCCTCTTTTATTTGTATTCA
Organism: Viscum album; assembly: GCA_963277665.1. NCBI lineage: Eukaryota > Viridiplantae > Streptophyta > Magnoliopsida > Santalales > Viscaceae > Viscum > Viscum album. Next base: position 1,409,915,515 of record OY728152.1, on the reverse strand, counting down.
AGCATCTTTATTTTTGTTAAAAAACTCTTTAAACAAAATATCTTTTTAAATGTTTTAAAGATTTGTTATTATAAACATTTCTCATTAATGTCCATGTTTTCAAAATTGTTTTTAGGATTTATTTATATGTACATTAATGTTTTTAAATGTTAATTCATTTAAAATCTTTAAATTGGTATGAGACACTTTGATTCAAAAATCTATTTTTAAATGGTTTTGAAAATGATTTGATAAAGCATTGTTTATTTCAATATCTTGATTTGATATATTGTAATGTGTAAATGTTATCTTTCCATTATAATTGTGTTATGTGTTATGATTATGTTATGGTTATTGGGAATTGTTTATGTATACAGGTGGTTCCGTGATAAACCTAGGGCGGGCGAGCCCGAGATAGCTCTCCAATGCATTGGGTAACGTGACAGAGGTAAACGTGATGTTTCTACTAAGAGATATAGGGAATAAACTATGATGGGTATTCCAAGTGTAACTACCTATATAGCTGTGAATACTACAATTTATGTTTGATATGTATTCTATAAGTAACCTTTATGATTTCTAATTTGTGTGTGTTGTTCATAAAACTTATGATTTCATAAGGTATGTTATGATTGAACAATATGGTTTCATTGATTTGTATTTATTGATGGGATAATGTTTTCCTTCCTTATTTTAGAATCATTACTGAACCTTTTATTCTCATCCCATGTTTTTGAAAAGTTTTCCACAGAACTTAATGATGAATATGGCCAAGGATGGGATCAAGGAAAAATCATGTTGTCTAAAATATGGAACTAGACATGTTTCTTTTTATGAGTTTTTAATTAGTGAAAAAAATGGATACTGAGTAGTAGTGTCTACATGTAATATTCAAGTTGTTATGTAATAATCATGGCCTAATTCTCTAAAACTCTAAACCTAAAAATATCCTCAATGTGAATTATTCACTTAATTCAATAATATGTAATGTTTAAGGCTGAGTACTTATATGTATCTCTTGATATGGTATCCAAATGATCATTATAGGTATGAGGTGTGTGATGTATGATAGATCTAGGTACCCTAATTAGTGGATGGGAATTTATGGCTTGATGTATATTGTACGATGTATAATACGCTTCATGCATACTATGGTGGATCCTAAAAAATAATTGGTTACTATATAAAAATATGATATGGGATTATCTGATGTGATGATGAACGTAGTAAAAGTTATGAAACTTAACCAATGTGTCAATGAGATGGAAATTTTTAGAGAGATATGAATCAGGATGTACCACAGTTGGGTAGTGTGGAATTTAAATGGGGAAGTGGTTTCATGGTACCCATGATGATTCATTATAATGTTAAATTTTCTCATTTAAATTAATCATGTTTCGATAAAACCCTGGTGAGTATTGAAACATTGTATATATAGTTTTATGATGGGTTAGTTTCAATTTTGTACACTGTGATTTAGAATTCATTATTATATTTTAAGGGAGAGGCTTTGAGGCATTTCATGAAGAGTATTCAGTTATAATCACCCCACAAATATTGAAACTGTTTTTTGGTTATCAAGGTAATTTTTTATTTTGGGTGAGGTATTACTAGATCATGGTTTAGCACGAGTTGTTTGGGCTTTGAGGTCACTTCCACCATTAAATTTTTTATAATTTTAGTTCCCATTTTTATAGTTTCCATAATATAATTCATTAGCATTATGGAAATGGGATATCAATTATACATATAAGTAGTTATTTATTAGTGCATCTTTGTTATCCATCCCTTATTAATTTTCTATTAGTGTTTGTTTTCTCCCATATGTATGCTTATTATACACATGTTTAATGTCTATATCCCATGGACTATTATAGGTGGGACTCGGGTATCTGCCATATCTCTTGTATAATTTTCATCATAGGGGGAGAAATATTTGGGGTTATGGGTCATAAAATTATTCATTGACCTGAACATTTGTTAGATAGTATCCCTGACATAAAATATTGTATAACACATTGAAGTCTAGGTGTTTATTCTTATTGAGTTTATTATAAAGTTTAGATTAAATTACATCATTGACAATAATCATTGAATTGATATTCCATGATAAACAAAACCTATGTGTTATTATAGAAGAACTATTATACAATATTGGATCAATGTGTTACAAACTATGTATTTGTATCATTTTTATAAAATAATAATGTATGATCATGTATATTTTTCCATAGGTTTAATTTTTTGAATTAACATTTAAAATCTCATATCATTCATGTTTATATTATCCATAAATGGTTTTAAAATTTAAATGGTAAATAAACAACAGGAAATTATTTTATTATTATAAAAATAAAAAATAAAAAATATTATCCCCACATTATGTGCTCTATGAAATTACACCTATGGTTCCTTTTATACAATATTTAATTATATACAAGAAGAATTTCAATTTAATATAGTGCTCTAAAAATTTCCCACATGATAGATAACTACAAAAATTTCATGTGTGTAGGTTAAAACATGATGCATGGGTGAACATATTATTTTGTACAACATTGGATATGAGAAATGTGGAATGAATGTAATTTTTTTCCCTAATAAAGACATGTTACATTTTATTATTGAAAAAAATCTTGTAAATTTTAAAAATCTTGTTTTTGGTATGGATATTGATTATGATATATGATTTTTCCCATAGTGAAAAATGAAAATATAGGGAATTTCTTATATAAACCTATCGCTATCATTTAATTATTAATATCATCAAAATTATAGTCATTGAATAAATAAATATTGATGATTAAGAGTTTTTTTCCATAAACACAAAATTATATCTTCTCACATACTATCACAATTTTATAGTAGTTTTGTTTCTATCATAACATTCAATATACTTAACCAAAAATGAACATTACTCTTTAGTTGGATTATTTGATAATGGGGATTTAATTCAAAATAATATTCCAAAGTGATGATACATCCATAAAAGGATAAATAGAGGCCCACAAAAAGATCATAATATTATTATGGTATATTAGAATCATTTACAATTTTCGATCAGAAAATCAAGCTAGAATGGTCCATTTGATCGAATTACAAAGGATATATTAGAATAAAATTTAAAAAATTATTCCAAAATATTTTAGGTTAATATTAATAAATAATTTCATTCAATAATGTTTTCCAAGTAGAGGGGTGAGATTGAAGAAGAAAACTCAATTACATCACAGAAAATGTTGAATTCTCGTGACCAAAAGTTGTATGAAATTCCACAAAAACAGACCATTTAACCATTTAAAATGGTTCTAAATCCAGGGTTAAGGATGAGAAAATATTGAGTGACATCTTTTTCTTATTTATTCGTCTCTCCCATAATATAATTCTAAACCCCATAGTGGTCAATATAATAGTTGTTTATTATTATTATCCTTTTCATGTTATTTTGGTAGGGAGATTAAATTTTTAGGTTTTTTAAAATTAATATCAATCACATAAATTTTTATAAATTTTTATTCTATATTTCATGAAATGAATAAATGGAAAAATATTTCTATTAATATCATGAAAAACTGTTGTTGTGTAATGATTTAGGAAATTGGTTTCTTTTCTCTCCATTTTTTCCTTGGATGGAATTTTGAATTATGCTCATAGATAAAAACCAGAAAAAATAATAATAAAATAATAAGGTATTATGAAATGATAAAATTAGATATTGACCACCCTTAGTCCAAAAATTAAAATAGTGGTGTTATTTAATGATTATGTTCTAATCATATATCTGACATGATATTATTGATGTTGTTTAGTCTCCATTGATCCATATCATTAATAGATCAACCCTAAATGTTAATATAAAATGAAATAACATAACATAATATATTTATTGTATGAAAATCATGAAATAAATAATCTAGAAAATAACCATTAAGAGTGGTGGAGATTTTCAAACAGAGGAAACATACCCTGTGTTGTTAATGTGTTATTAATAATGATTCATTATTTTATTAATATAGTTTCATTTTTAAAAACATATATCATTAAATATCTTAATTATTTTTTGAGTTTAATTTATATAAATTTACTACAATAAGATAATAAATTTATTCATTTAGAAATGACTTAGTTTATAATATAGTATAATCCCAGTAAAAAATCACTTTTATAACAACCTTAATATCTCTTTGGGGGATGAACTTGATATTTTTCTACATAACACTTAATTATTTCATTGAAGTAAAAAAAGATTATATATTCATATAAAATTTTTTATACAATACTAAGGAATACTTATCATCGAATATATGAACAAATATTAAGAAGCAGTCAAGGCCGGTCCTAAATAGTATATATAAAAAGGTGAGGGAAAAGGCAAGGATTACAAGGGATTATTACAAAAAAATGAGAACAGAAGACACTGCGCATATCCACATCCACTATTGGGTCATAATAATCAGCAGTCACGAAGGACCACATCATATCCATTTCCATGATCACCCTCTTGGAAAATACATCTTCCACCTGGTTTTCCTCATGAAATGAATGATAAACTACCAAATTGAGGTGAGTGGTCATGTTGAGACACTCAACCCAAAGATGTAAAATTCTCAAAGGCACATCAAGAATTCTTTCTTTTAGGTCATTCACAACAGTTATGGATTTGAATTCAATCCAAAATGATGTACAACAATATTAGAGAATATAACCAATTTCTTACACCATAGAAAGTTTCTCAACTTCCTAGGTCATTCCAATTCCAGTGAAATGGTAGATGAAAACTTTAACAAATCCATGATGCATATAGAAGATGACTCCACAACCTGAGGGTCCATGTATGTTGGATACTACCCCATAAAAATTAAATTTTATATAGGGAGAAATTCTGGGGATCCATCAGATGAATTTAACCATTTTAGGTTTCCTCAGGTGACCTGCTACACCCAACAACCTAAGGATATTCAGATCATGAATAGTGTTATACAAAACACTTATTTGTATCATTGAAACCATGTGGTCCTCCTCATGAAAGGTCATAATTCTCACATGAATAGAGGTTTGCAATATATTAAATAGTTTCTGATTTTAGGCATTCCATATTGTGGATATGACCGAGACAACCAATTCCATAAGAAAATACAGAACCTACTCACTATATTCAATAATATATATTCTATTAATGAATTTATAAAGTTGTATGTACCTATCTATTTTGAATCCAAAAATCATTCTGGTGTAATCCCATATTTCCTTAGAAAAAGTATCATGCTAGAAAAATATGATCTGCATCCTCATCCACATGAAGGAAAAGGATGCAAGATGAAGCAAGGTGATGTTTAGCCTTCTTGAGTTGGTCATAGGTGGGTAACCTACATTTTCAGACTCTACACAGAAAGAGAAACTTGGAGGGATGGAAGAACCATTTATTAAAATTTAGCAACCATGTTGGTGGCCAGTTGGAACCACCTCATTCTAGTGCATAACTATCCATGGTATTATAGTGCCCATGCCGATTAGGCTTCCAAATTATGGTGTAATAATCCATGAATTTATAGTTCTAGATGGTGAGACTAATCTATGCAGGTAATATACCATCAGAACTAGAATATTTTTCAAGTATATTCTCAATTGACATATGAGAAACTTCTAGGGGAAAACTGATCATATCTTTCTATGTACTATCAATCTAGGTGGTGCTCCATCAATTGAGTTGGGAGTCCCTGCTCACAATCCATTTGGTTTCATGAATAATTTTATTGAATGAGTGTTTTTGTGACACCCAAATATAATATACAAGGTAGTGTCTATGACAATGTAACAATTTCCCTTTCAATCTATTCAATAAGAAAGGAAAAGAGATATAACAAGAGATAAGGCTCTAAATGAATTTCTCGATAAGCCCATCATTCAAGACCTTAAAAACATTGATTACAAGACCTCCCAAATCAATGGGTTTGTTGCAATACTTCCATGAAACAATGATTATATTCATTTCATCGACTGATCCAATCAATATAATATTCCTCATCATTCCTTAGAGATGCATTATGAGACTCCTAGTCCATTTATAAATTGATAAAGTGTAATCAAAATTTATAGGTAATCATCGAATTAACAAGGCACACCCTTGCAGATTGGGACACATATATCCATTTCCACAGGGGCATTTGACTAAAAATTCCCAATCACATGTCTTAAAAATAACTCATCTTCACCTTTCCCTAAAATACGGTATCACCAAGATAATTAAATAGGAAGGATCCTCCTTTTACTCTAAGATGTTTAAATATCTAGTTTTTCTTTTCCAATAGTAATACCCTAACCAAAAACAATGAATGATTTTTCCTAGCTTATGGATTGTCCAGAAACTTCCTCTTAATGTGATAAAGGGCTTTAATAGCAGTTATATTGTTTCATGAAGCCTGTACAAGGAAAATAATATCACCTTCATAAAAAAGGTGAGAGGGAACTCGATCATTCTGGATAGATATTATTTTATTGTAAAATATATGTTGGGAAAATTAATTAATGCACCTACTTAGGTGGTCATCTATGATAGCAAAGAGAATCCCTGAAAGTGGATCACCTTGTCTCACACCACTAGTGAACTGAAAGAACCCCATAGATACTCCATAATAAGAATGGATAGCTTAGAGGAGTCGAGAGTGACACTATCCAGCTTAATAAATGCTTCTGAGAAACCATACTATCATATAATATCATAGAATAAAATCCATTTTAGAGTGTCAATGGCCGTATAGATGTCAATATTAATGGAGAAGTTTCCATATTTATTTTTCTTCCTCATAATATTAACACCTTTAGAAGAGGTGAACAAGAAATGTTGAATGTTCCATATAGGTAAAATCCAAATTCATTCAAAGAGATAGGATCTCTCAGAAGATCACCCATCCCATTCATAAGGATATTAATGATAATTTTAGGGACCGTGTTTCTGAGGTAAAATATACATAAGTCTTTAAAAACAATTTTATTCTCTATTTAGGTATCAATGCATTGAATATTACATTTTCTCTCATAAGGCATATTGGAATGAATAAAGAAATAATTGATTGCATGAGTAACATCATCCTACAAAATGTCCTAGTAAAACAGAAACAATATGCTAGTGATCCCATCTAGGCCAGGAGCATGTTCTATATTGAGGGAAAAAAGGGTTGTCTTGACTTCATACATCGCCAGATCCATTTACAAAGTCTGATTATGATAATATCTATTTCAATGGGTGATATCAACAACCATTATATATATACTATCAAACCCATTGTCAGAGTAAATCCCTGTAAGTGCTCCACATTTTCTTGAGAGATCTCATATTCCGAAGTATAAGTGTTATCATTTATCCGAATTGCCTTAATCCCCACTTTTCCCCCTTAAATTTGTGTAGTCTATGGAAGAACTTATAGTTCATATCATCATATTTATGAAATTTCACATTCAATTGACGTTTTTACATCATTTATTTGGTTGTTATAAGATCATTAAGCTTATTATGAGCTCGTATCTCATCTCAGGATGCTGAATTTTGGTGTTGATTAAAAATTTGGTTATGATCAATACATTATTTAACTTCTTTAATGTCCACCTACATACTAGAAAATTATTGTTTACTCTATTCTTTAAGAAGCCTCTTGATGTGTTTTAGTTTCCCAATAAGATTTTTGAAGGGGATTCTAATGGATTCTAATTTCCAAGCTTCCAAGAAAGTTTTCCTATAACAATGAGTCACAATACATCCATTATTAAACCATAATGTAAAAGGTTTTGAAAATTTCATATTTATAGAGATTTACACATTAAAAGGGTTGTGATCAGAGTGATGCTTTAGAAGTCTGAGCACTAAGATTCTAGTTGGGGTGGTCTGGCCATCCATTTGAATGATGTACCTTTCAAGATTACTTTCATTTCATACATTCATAGCGTATCAACTCCATGTAAACTTAGAACATTCAATATGAATCTCAATTAGATTTCAATGTTCAATACAATAAGTGAATTCAAAAGCGACTACATAGTTGAAGCTAACACCAAATTTTTCTTTAGGTTTTAGCATAGAGTTAATGTCCCCAATAATCATCCGTCCTTGATTCATATAATAACTGATATTTTAAGAATAAAAATAAGAGTTTAGGAGGATAATGAAGAATTATAGATATTAAAAAATTATAAATTTTCAAAATTATTTAGAAAATAATGATTTCTTTTTAATTTTTTAATAGAGTTATAATAACCAAAGATAATATAGATAATTGATAATATATAATACTGATATAAAAATATTGATTAAAATATTATGTGAAAATATTTAAATATATTAAAAATGATATAATTGGAAAGAATATATGTTGGTTTATTATGAAATATGACATAATTTAAATTAAATTTGTTAACGTTAATGTGTGACATAATATATATATGTGTTTTAGAAGAATATACATTTAAAGGATATATTTTTTTATCTATTTGTTAATTTAGATTCATGGATTCAATGTAAATATCAAATTCGGATGAAGATTTAATGATATATTGAGTTGAAATTACGATAATAATAAAATATTAATTTATTATGACTAATATTTGATTTATACTATTGAACACATTAGTTTATTTTTTATTTTTATATTCTAGAATTTACTAAAACACACTAAAACCCATAGGTAATCCCTCAAGGAGTGGTTAATAAGGGTTTAAAATTGAGTACTATTATATTTGAATAAAGAGGGAATATAGAAATGGGTGGTCCATTTTTGATCAATTTAATTTTAAAATATGTTGAGAAAAAGAGAATAAAATTCTTCCAAATTTAAAACTAATCGTCAACCATTTTCCACCCAAGTACCTTGGTTACAATCATTAATTGGTTTAACAAAAGTGTTTTAATTATTTTAATATTTTCATTATACCTCATAATCCATATTGATATATGATTTTCTCTAGGTTATCCCTTATGGTTTATTTAGAATGATAATGAATTTCACTATCAATGGTCAATGATGTTATTTACATGCATTTTAATGATGAAAAATAACCATGGAATCAAGTTAATAAATTAATTGTGTGTCTATGTTTTAACTTATTATTAGATTTCCATAAATTTTCATGGATATTGTCATACTACTTAGTGCTAAATTAGTCGATAAAATCCACATAAACATTATTATTTATATGGGAATGAGGGTTGGATTAAATATGAAACATAAATTGAGTGGGTTTTCCAAAACATGATCCTTTTATTTTAAGTATAACATACCAGTAAACAATCCAAATAAATGAAGAATATAAGATAGATAAAAATGATATAAATCTAGAATTAAAGAAATTTTTCAATTTTTACATAAATGAAACTTGTAATTCCCATAATATTCCTCCGAGAGTGATAAAAATGAACATAAAACTGCATGGAAGGAGTGGAAACCATTTTATGGGTGGATGATCATTCACACTCTATCAAAAAATGGCAACAACATTCCCCCACATTGGAGACTTTGGAGACATCCTCCGAGAACTTAAAAACCATTCATCATCAACATTGTATATATTAATGATTAATATTATTTAATACTTTAAAGGATAAGAAGTTATGGATTTACATGGGATTATAATCATAAAAAAACAAGTAAATTATAAATTATTTATACATAACTTTTTTCTCTACATGTTTTAAAATAAAAAAAACCCCATTTTTTATTTTTATTAAAATACATAAAATATTTAATTTTATCACCCCTTAAGAACCCCTTAAGCCATGACCATGGGTTTCAATTATCTTAATGTTTATTTAATATTATAAAGGTAAACTAATAATATGACATGTTTAATATAAAGGATAAAATTTGGCCATCATTTCCATGGATAACGGTTAGATAGAAACAAAAATATGGTTATTTTTATTATTTTTTTATTAATACTTAATTTATATTTTACATCCCACCAATTATTAAGTAATATTATGTTACAACTTCTGATATTTTAGTATTTCATTTTTTATTGTTGGTTAGAGATAGATGGAAACATTCTCTATCACTAGTGTTAACCACTAATGTTACATTTCTTAATATTTAATAGTTCCCTTTCTTGGGATCATCGAGAGATAGAAAATAAAAAATATATCCCTAATTTTTTACAACCTATAAATATATCATGGTTTTACTTATATTTAATTGGTAAATAATATTTTTCTTTAACTTATGCTTATTTTATTTCTTTTTTTGTGTCCTCTTTAACAATTTTTCAAGTGTTTTGATTCTTGATTTAGAATTACTTTTATTTTTATCCTCTTTTCCATTTATTTGATATTTTAGCTGGTATGGAACATTCAAAATCTAATGATAATTTTTTAATATATTGTATCTTATGAAATTTAAAATTTCATTCAATCCATTATTCCCAATCTAATTATTGTTCTCATATAGTTTGTATTGATCAATTGGTCTGACATGAATAATTTCATTAAAACATAAAATTTGTTAAGGAAATTATAAAATAAAAAATAATATATCACATTGAGTTCATTGTGATTCCATGGGGTATATTTGTTATAATATTGGAAATAAATAACATCATCCTTGATTTTTGTAGAATCACACCGTGACTAAAACTGAACTCCTAGAGATTTATTAGAAGAAATTTCATTCCATTATTTTTACATGTGTTATAAACCAAGTATTAAAATGATTTAAACAATTCATTAAGACAATACACAATTAATATCACTAAATTCCCAGATATTTTAACATTTCAACAACATTTTTAATTATTATTCAATTTTTTATCATTTAGAAAGATATTTTTGATGTTAAAAATATCAAAAAAAATCCACCATTTTTTATCTCTTTGTATTTAATTATAAAAATAATCAATATTATACCAACATTAAGTGCTAATTTTGATTTACAATATGATTATTAATACACTAAAAATAAATATATCATATATATATATAATACATTTTTGTTTTTAGCATCACACATAAAATTACACATTTGGGATATGAGTAATATATATTTTTTGAAGTGGGTGGTTACATAAAGTTTTATTAGTGAATGATTTAATGTGAAATAAATTTGGATGTGAGAAAAGATAAATGGAAGAAAATTGACTTCATAAAGGAGATATAATGGTTTTAAATTTGAAAAGAATCCTTTAATTTTTCTATCTTTTTATTTGCGTAGGGTTTTTGATATGGATATATTAATTTTCCATAAAATGGAAACTTTAATTGTTAAATATTTTATGAGAGAAAATTAATTATAAATTTTAATATATATCTCATCACATTTTTAGGAAATTTATAAATATTTAAGGTTGTTTAGGTGTTTGGAGAACAAAATCATTAAATTTAATCTTCTAAGATAATTACCCAATTAAAAATAAGTATACATTGGTAGTAAAGAAAATCACTATAATAATATAAACACAAAAATTATTTTTTGCTAAAAATGTTCATGAGGATTTAGTTCATTAAATTATAAAAATGGATGCATCCTTCCCAAATAGGTCTAATGGTGAACTATAATGTGATGAAAATATCAGCGATACAGATTATAACAATCTATATAGTTTGGGAAATAAATAAACCATGGAAAATCCATTTGAGATGTACCAAAGAGACATAGAATGACATCTCAAATATCATTGATGCCACAAAATCTATATTTATTATTCATCGTAAATGTTAGTACTTTACATTGAGGAAGTAGATGGGTTAGACTAAGTAAGAAATCACATTAACCAACCCTGCACCATTGACTTACTTGATTCCAACATTCATCAAATTCTATTAAAATACCTAAATACAACCTTAAAAAGGTTTTATCATTAAATGGTAAGGTTAAGATGATCTTGAGATATTTCATTAGTAAATTTATTATTCTATGATGTGATGTAATTATAATCCACTAAAAGATCAATCTAGGGGATGTTGCCTATTGTAACATGAACCTCATGAAATATAATATTTGGAATGTAGTTTAATCTATTAGTTTATTTACTGTAATAAATCAATTTTATCTCTTATTTCTATATATTAATTGGAATTAGAACATATTAATAAATGGAATGTTAATTTACATGATATTATTTCGAAACCAAATTGTGTGTTGATTTGAGATGTCAGAATCTTCTCTCCCAATTTTGTATCTTTAGTTCACTTTTAAAATATTTTGGTCAATAAAATCAAAAATCAAGAACTCATAAAAATTCATGAAATTTAATTAGATAATAGTAATAATAAAGATGATTTGATATGGTTTAGTATGTTGAGGAATCTTCTAGTTATCCAATGGCTAACTTAGATTTCATTAGATTTAATGAATTTTCAATTATGTACAAGATTTGAACACCCTGATTAATAGAAATTATTCCATTTTTTTGAAAAAAAATTAGGATCCAAGAGAAGGGATATGTTAAATCAAAAGTATTATTAATCTAATAGAATGAATAAATACATCGATTTGAAGTTTATTATTCAATGCATATTATGATCACATGATGGATATTCGGTTGTATTTCATTAAATTGATGTTGAACCAATATAGATCCCATCTTGTGGTGATCCACATGTACTCCATTGATTTTGGAATGTCACCAACGATACTCCTAGTGATACCATGGTGGAACTAATTTTATTGCATTTATCTATTAACTAAAAAAACAATCTCTTCAGTGTATAAAGGATCAACTCATTGTATCACTAGCTTGAGGGAAATTGATTTAGAGAAAATATCTCAATCACGTGGAAATCCCAAATATATATTCATTATTGAGGGATAATTATCTTGGGAGGATAATGTTGTGCACAGTGACCAACCCCGAAAATTCCCATAACTACCTATTTATATACCCTTGGTTAGGTTTTCATGTTAATTAATTTTTCAATGGCCCTTAATAATATATTAAATCCAAAATAATCCCATGAAATTTGAAATAATAATTGTAACGCTCCGACCCCAGCTACCTAGAGCCGGTGCATTACTTCGTAACATTGGCATGATCACAGAAGATCATGTCTCGAAAGACCGATTAGTTTAGTAGACTTGGAAACACTAGATACATTAATAAGTCTTTCATTACATCAAAAGGTAAACAAACTACAATAACATGGTCTTCATAGTCCACACTCATATCCACTTCTGACTATCCCTGTAGGTCATTCATAAAATACTTCTTCACATCCTGGAAAATATTAAAACATTGAAAGGGGTGAGCTCAGATGCTCAGTAAGGATAAAAATATTGCGGAAGCTTTCATAAATAGACATAAAAATTTAAGGCAATGTATAACTAAAACAAAAGCCTTTTAAACTTGAACATTAGCATAATATGGAAAAAGTAAAATCAAATAATGCAACTTACTTACTCACATGGATATTCTACTAGACGAATAATCACATGAAAGATCAATAACCACTTTCATAATGAGGGAATGTATAATGCCGGACATTCTGAAACATTTTGTCAAGGCCTCGACCAAGACGTCTAAAATGATTAAGGCCTCGGCCAAAACCATAAATCAAATTGGGAAAGGGCCCCGGCCAATTCCACATCTAGTTGTCTCATGAGACCTACCGATGCATCGAGGAGCTATAGCGGGCTCCACCCGTCACTTATTAAGTCCAATACATTCCTCATATGAATAGGTTTAATCATATCATAAACCATAACATAATCATATCACATAAAACATGCATAAAGGAAACATAACATTTCCACATTTCAATCACAAGATATCAATACAACACATTGATATAATAAAAACGCTTTCAAAACCATTTTCAATACCAAAATAAAAGAAAAGTATAACATGGTATTTATTCTTCAAAAAAGAGTATGGCTTGTAGAGGAAGCTGAAACTCAAATAGTGGTCACGGCGGCAGAGAAGTCATTGTCACCGCATACGTACGACAAAAACATTCCCTTTTGTCGTTTAGTAAACTCTTCGTATAAAAAATATTCCTTTTGAATAAACATAAAAGTCAAAGTGGTTCATACACCGTATAAAAGAAATTTGTGTATAAAACCAAATATGCCTCAATGAAAGGAGATTGAGACGAAGTCCTTACAAAGATCATTTTTAAAATAAAATATATATATTATGTGTATTCACTATAGGTACACATAAATAATACAAAATAAGACATAATAATATCATGACATAATTTTAAAGTTGGAGATTAACCCAAAGAATGGAAGTTGGGTTAAGAAGTTCTCTTACCTTGCGTCTTGTCCTGACGCGACCGTTCTTTAACCACCTGAATAATAAACTAGAGTTAATTTATATTTACTTAAGAACCTTTTTCATGTTCATTATTCCATTTATATCACTTATTACCATGTTATGAACATTATTTAATTATTTAAGTTAATAACGGTCGTTTTGTCGATCTTTGGTACTTGAGTCAAAAATAAACTTCTTATAATTACAAGTTGTTCATGTGGTGAAATATCCATTATATCCAGAATTATATTCATGATGTAGATATCATATATATCATATATATACAGTATATACATTCATTCATAATGTCACGTAACATTTAGAGGTAAGAAATGAAATGCACCGTTCATGGAGACGGTAAGCCGTACGTACTCATGAACGCTACTTTCATTTTTATTTCGTATTTAATGGAATGAAATCATAATGATATAAATTTATAATATAATTATAGTATAATATAGTGTATAATACCATTTAATCCATCCTTTATACATCCCACATATGACATTAACGATTCAAATCACTTTGAGGGGGCGGTAGTCCGCACTTCCTCAAATGAAATTATCACGTTTTACCCATAATGGAAATCATAAAGTTTGCCATAAATGAGAAATACAGAAGCATAAGTAAAACATAAACATATTTTATATCATATATAAATATTGTGACATCTTAATGTCCACCTTTGAAGGTGTTATATGAGTGTTGAACAATCATCGTTTCGTGAGGCAGAAATTCGCCATCCACAGAAACCGTATGTTCTTTAACCATTAGATGTAGGTGTGTGTAAGTGTAGCTCGAATCCTTATTATAAAAAAATCCTAGTATATTGAGGATACTGGTTTTGTTACAAAAGAAATGAGTAAAAAGAGTTTAGGGGGTTGGAGAAGAAAAATAAAACAAAACAACATTAGAGAAGACATTACCTCAAAATTGGGTAACTTTTTTTTGATTTGAGCCAAAGGCATCCTTGGGTAGAGTTCTGCCCAAAGTGAGGCTTCTAGGAGTACGAGGGGGAAGTTGGGAGAGTATTTTGGCAGAGGTTGGCCGAGCCAAATGGCTTGAAGGTGTGAATAAGGTGGGAGAGGTGGGGGCCTTTTATAAGTGGAGAGGAGGGGCTCTTTTGGAAAGATTGAAATGTTACATTATTACACAATGATTTTCGGATTCTAAAGGTCCCAAACTTATATAATTCGAGGATAAGGTGATAAGGGTTCGAAATATACCAATCCAATAGTCTTTGGACAAGTTTAAGCCTTAGATTGTACATTATCTTTTCATTTTATTAAAATCGTTAAATAATGAGGTCATCGCTGCATCATCATGATGTCCTAAATAATTTAATTTATCTAATGTCTAAAAATTATAAAAAAAATACTATGATGTATGAAATCTTTTTATATTTCTAATGAATATTTATAGTCAAAATTTGGACTTGTGTAGCCCCACTTAAAAACTGTTTTAGTAAAACTACTCATGTTTGTGTCAATTTAATTTTAACATTAAATAAATATATATTAATGTCATTTTCCAACTAAAGTGGCTCCATGGGGTCCCCAAGTTGACCCATGGGTTGTCTTGGTCGGCCATGACTCATCCAATGAGGGTAGGACATGTGTCAAGCTCATCTCATATTATTAAAACATTGTTTTTTACCTTAAACTACACTAATTACCTCTAATCGGGATTAAGAACTTAAAAGTTACTATTCACCAAAAAATTATTTTAATCTCATTGAACCAAATTTTACTTCATAATGACAACCATGTATGTCGGATTTTTGAAAATCAAATCACAGAAGTGGTAATATTTCATTTTAGCGAAAAATCTGTTTTTAACAACCACTTAGTGGTTTCACTATTCATCAAAAATTGAAGTTTTTCAGAATAAGGCCAAAATTTCACCGTAAGCTATAATTGATATTTTGAATTCAAAAATGATGTCTATTTTAAAAAATTCCAAACATATAAGTTGCATTAATTAATTTTATAATTAATTCCCGCTGTTACAACAAATAGCGTGTTTTTAAGAAACAATTTATATCAAAAGATTGGCAATTGTTTATGTCCAATTTCAACGTTAAATTAATTCTAATGACCACCATTGGACAAAATGGTAAAAATATATTCTAATTATACTTTAAAACCACTAAATAGTATAATTTATCACTATAAATTATTTTGTTTAAAAAAGTTGTTTTTAAGTATTTTTTCACTATTCAAAAAAAATTGGATGTTCTCAGAAAATTACAAAAAATTCAAATTTGGATAATTTCGATATTACGAATACAAAAATGAAGTCCATTTTGAAATATAAAATTTCTATAATTTTAAAAAGTCGTTATTACTATTCATAATGGCTACTTTGATTAGTCGCGGTGTTTTAGAACTCGAAGTTGCGTACAATGCAAGCTATTACATTATTGAATGAGAAGCGTATCGTAGAAGCTCGGGGTGTTACATTCTCCCCTACTTCAATAAATTGCGTCCTCGCAATTTGAAATTTTTCTTTGAAAATAAAAGGTTGAAAATAGAAAATACCTTTGAGGAAAACCCACATCGGAAATAAGATTAATAAAATTTAGCCTTAATAAGAGGGAAAGGGAAATGAAAAAGTCACCACCCAATTATGATCTCGATTAGGAGAACATTGGTGGCAATTAGAGACATATAATTGGAGGAAAAACGTAAATATTTGTAGGGAGTGATTGAGGTCATCAATCACAATCAACTGTCAAATTGAGGGCCTCAAAGCCTTCAATCTATGTTGATTTAAAATATCATCAGTTCAACAAGACATAAGGTATTAGGATAACACATTTTTTTTGTTTTAATATCCCTTTACTAAAGTTTAAGAATTAATTTATTCATTGAATAAGAGATAGGTATATATATATTTATGCTTGACAATTAGAGTTTCAACCTTCAACTCATCTTTCACTCAAAAAGATAATAGAACTCAAAAATATTATACTTATCCTAATTGTATAAGGATCCAAATGTTAACACATACCATTTAGATTGGTAAAATTATTTTGTAATAACCGGGGACTTCCTGTAGGCTAGTGGTAGGAAATAAAGGCATGTCGCACTATGATTGTGGGTTCGATTCCTGCAGCTTTGTCCGACGCGACAGGTTATGCCCCACCCTGCAGGTTGTCCTTTTCCAAAAATTATAGTATCATAATATTCCAAAAATAATCTTCATAAATTTTTTAACCATAAACAATACAATCCAAAGATCAACTTAATCCACTCCAACCTTAATAGTTATCCAAAATACCTCTGTCTAGACTTTCTCTAAAAGGTCTCTTAATTCCAAAATCAATTTATCAGATTCCCCAAACAAAGAAATTTTTCTCTTATTGTCACATACTAAAAATATGATTAGCTTAATCATATTACCTTAATCAAAAAGTACTGCATTACAATCCTTATATACTCCATAATTATTATAACAAGTACATCATTGATACAACACTCAAATTACAAAATTCATTAATAACAACATAAGAACTCTAATCATTCCTCCTCATCTGTGGTAGTATCATAACTTGATTATTATCCAATAACATCATTTGAGACATACTCTGATGATTTGAACATTGGTTTGCGTAGTGTCCCCACTCCTTGCAGATGAAGCATTGTACATTTGAAACCTTTTTCTTACCCTTGCAGTCACGCACTCGGTGTCCTTTTTCTCCACACTTATAAAAAACTCCCATTCCCTTCAGGCAAATTCCAAGGTGTTTCTTCCCACAGTTATCACATATTGGAAAATTCTTCTTTTCCCTCATCCCTTTATCCATCATTCTCTCTTCCATCCTTTTCTTCTCTTTCATCCCTTCAAATCCATAAGACTCAGAGAATTCTCTACTTATCTTATTAACACATGATATTATTTCTTCATATGTTGATAACACATGGGAGAATATTTCCTTTCTAAATGTTGGCTTAATACCATGAAAGATATGATCCTTCTTACTCTTTGGATCATACATATTGATGGAGTTCACCTTCCTTCTACTGGGCGCCATTTCTATACAATGGCATAAACTAGATCAGTTTATGAATCAAAATACATAATCCCATACTTATAAAACACTTAACATAAATTGAACTATTTATGGATATAATCCATAATCATAAAAAGGTTTTCTTTGAGGAAGTATATACTCATAACCGTTCATAGTGGTTTGTAAAGAAAACGAGAATTATCCTAAGAATATCCCCCGGGAGTGTCGTAACCAAGAGTGCAGCAAGGCCCGTTGTTGTGCACCAGTTCCCATTCGAGTCTAGCTCAAAGTGGTGTTTTCAGGTTTTACCCCTAGGTACATCTGTGCCAGAGCCGCCTCTACCTGCTCGTATCCAGACAGGGATGTATTTCTCGGAAAACTCATAACATCTCTATAATACCAAAATTCTAGGAAGTTCTTCTATAATAATCCTCAAAGTCTATCTTCGGGCTATGTGCTCTAATCAGAGTTTATCTAAATCTAGCTTCCAAGGTTAGTACTAAACTGCCTCTGATACCAACTGTAACGCCCCGACCCCAGCTACCTAGAGCCGGTGCATTACTTCGTAACATTGGCATGATCACAGAAGATCAAGTCTCGAAAGACCGATTAGTTTAGTAGCCTTGGAAACACTAGATACATTAATAAGTCTTTCATTACATCAAAAGGTAAACAAACTACAATAACATGGTCTTCATAGTCCACACTCATATCCACTTCTGACTATCCCTATAGGTCATTCATAAAATACTTCTTCACATCCTGGAAAATATTAAAACCTTGAAAGGGGTGAGCTCAGATGCTCAGTAAGGATAAAAATATTGTGGAAGCTTTCATAAATAAACATAAAAATTTAAGGCAATGTATAACTAAAACAAAAGCCTTTTAAACTTGAACATCAGCATAATATGGAAAAAGTAAAATCAAATAATGCCACTTACTTACTCACATGGATATTCTACTAGATGAATAATCACATGAAAGATCAATAACCACTTTCATAATGAGGGAATGTATAATGCCGGACATTCTGAAACATTTTTTCAAGGCCTCGACCAAGACATCTAAAATGATTAAGGCCTCGGCCAAAACCATAAATCAAATTGGGAAAGGGCCTCGGCCAATTCCACGTCTAGTTGTCTCATGAGACCTACCAATGCATCGAGGAGCTATAGCGGGCTCCACCCGTCACTTATTAAGTCCAATACATTCCTCATATGAATAGGTTTAAACATATCATAAACCATAAAATAATCGTATCACATAAAACATGCATAAAGGAAACATAACATTTCCACATTTCAATCACAATATATCAATACAACACATTGATATAATAAAAACGCTTTCAAAACCATTTTCAATACCAAAATAAAAGAAAAGTATAACATGGTATTTATTCTTCAAAAAAAGGGTATGGCTTGTAGAGGAAGCTGAAACTCAAATAGTGGTCACGGCAGCGGAGAAGTCATTGTCGCCGCATACGTACGACAAAAACATTCCCTTTTGTCGTTTAGTAAATGCTTCTTATAAAAAAGATTCCTTTTGAATAAACGTAAAAGTCAAAGTGGTTCATACACCGTATAAAAGAAATTTGTGTATAAAACCAAATATGCCTCAATGAAAGGAGATTGAGACGAAGTCCTTACAAAGATCATTTTTAAAATAAAATAGATATATTATGGGTATTCACTATAGGTACACATAAAGAATACAAAATAAGACATAATAATATCATGACATAATTTTAAAGTTGGAGATTAACCCAAAGAATGGAAGTTGGTTTAAGAAGTTCCCTTACCTTGCGTCTTGTCCTGACTCGACCGTTCATTAACCTCCTGAATAATAAACTAGAGTTAATTTATATTTACTTAAGAACATTTTTCATGTTCATTATTCCATTTATATCACTTATTACCATGTTATGAACATTATTTAATTATTTAAGTTAATGACGGTCGTTTTGTCGATCTTTGGTACTTGAGTCAAAAATAAACTTCTTATAATTACAAGTTGTTCATGTGGTGAAATATCCATTATATCCAGAATTATATTCATGATGTAGATATCATATATATCATATATATACAGTATATACATTCATTCATAATGTCACTTAACATTTAGAGGTAAGAAATGAAATGCACCGGTCATGGAGACGGTAAGCCGTACGTACGCATGAATGCTACTTTCATTTCTATTTCGTATTTAATGGAATGAAATCATAATGATATAAATTTATAATATAATTATAGTATAATATAGTGTATAATACCATTTAATCCATCCTTTATACATCCCACATATGGCATTAACGATTCAAATCACTTTGAGGGGGCGGTAGTCCGCACTTCCTAAAATGAAATTATCGCGTTTTACCCATAATGGAAATCATAAAGTATGCCATAAATGAGAAATACAGAAGCATAAGTAAAACATAAACATATTTTATATCATATATAAATATAGTTACATCTTAATTGCCACCTTTGAAGGTGTTATATGAGTGTTGAACAATCATCGTTTCGTGAGGCAGAAATTCGCCATCCACAGAAACCGTATGTTCATTAACCATTAGATGTAGGTGTGTGTAAGTGTAGCTCGAATCCTTATTATAAAAACATCCTAGTATATTGAGGATACTGGTGTTGTTACAAAAGAAATGAGTAAAAGGAGTTTAGGGGGTTGGAGAAGAAAAATAAAACAAAACAACATTAGAGAAGACATTACCTCAAAATCGGGTAACTCTTTTTGATTTGAGCCAAAGGCTTCCTTGGGAAGAGTTCTGCCCAAAGTGAGGCTTATAGGAGTAATAGGGGGAAGTTGGGAGAGTATTTGGGCAGAGGTTGGCCGAGAAAAATGGCATGAAGGTGTGAATAAGGTGGGAGAGGTGGGGGCCTTTTATAAGTAGAGAGGAGGGGCTCTTTTGGAAAGATTGAAATGTTACATTATTACACAATGCTTTTCGGATTCTAATGGTCCCACACTAATATAATTCGAGTATAAGGTGATAAGGGTTCGAAATCTACCCATCCAATAGTCTTTGGACAAGTGTAAGCCTTATATTGTACATTATCTTTTCATTTTATTAAAATCGTTAAATAATGAGGTCATCGCTGCATCATCATGATGTCCTAAATAATTTAATTTATCTAATGTCTAAAAATTATAAAATAAATACTATGATGTAGGAAATCTTTTTATCTTTCTAATGAATATTTATAGTCAAAATTTGGACTTGTGTAACCCCACTTAAAAACTATGTTAGTAAAACTACTCATGTTTGTGTCAATTTAATTTTAACATTAAATAAATATATATTAATGTCATTTTCCAACTAAAGTGGCTCCATGGGGTCCCCAAGTTGACCCATGTGTTTTCTTGGTCGGCCATGACTCATCCAATGAGGTTAGGACATGTGTTAAGCTCATCTCATATTATTAAAACATTGTTTTTACCTTAAACTACACTAATTACCTCTAATCGCGATTAAGAACTTAAAAGTTACTATTCACCAAAAAATTATTTTAATCTCATTGAACCACATTTTACTTCTTAATGACAACCATGTATGTCGTATTTTTGAAAATCAAATCACAGAAGTGGTAATATTTCATTTTAACGAAAAATCGGTTTTTAACAACCACTTAGTGGTTTCACTATTCATCAAAAATTGAAGTTTTTCAGAATAAGGCCAAAATTTCACCCTAAGCTATAATTGATATTCTGAATTCAAAAATGATGTCTATTTTACAAAATTCCAAACATATAAGTTTCATTAATTAATTTTATAATTAATTCCCGCTGTTACAACAAATAGCGTGTTTTTAAGAAACAATTTATATCAAAAGATTGGCAATTGTTTATGTCCAATTTCAATGTTAAATTAATTCTAATGACCACCATTGGACAAAATGGTAAAAATATATTCTAATTATACTTTAAAACCACTAAATAGTATAATTTATCACTATAAATTATTTTGTTTAAAAAAGTTTTTTTTAAGTATTTTTTCACTATTCATAAAAAATTGGAAGTTCTTAGAAAATTACAAAAAATTCAAATTTGGATAATTTTGATATTACGAATACAAAAATGAAGTCCATTTTGAAATATAAAATTTCTATAATTTTAAAAAGTGGTTATTACTATTCATAACGGCTACTTTGATTAGTCGCGGTGTTTTAGAACTCGAAGTTGCGTACAATGCAAGCTATTGCATTATTGAATGAGAAGCGTATCGTGGAAGCTCGGGGTGTTACAATAATAATATAATCATATTCCATAATGTACTATAATCCATGAAAATATATATATTATTTACAGTCTTGTAAAAAAATTATCACTTGAAAAATAACTAAGTCTTCCCATCAGTATTGTAATTTATTAACTTCCTAAATATATATTATCAATATATATTATGTTGAAATTCTATAGAATAACCAATTAATTATAAAACTAACAAATTTAAATTAATTATTAATAATGTTTTATTTATTACATTGTGAATAAAAATATACAAATATTATTAATTCAATAAATAAATGAATAATACATTTGTAGTCAAGAGAATAAAATATTTATTTTTATATTTTTATAATTAAATATTTTATTTATTATTAAATAAATATATATTTTTTCAATTGTGAATGATTATATATATAAATATTATATAATAATGAAATTAAACGCTTACCTTATGATTAAATATTTATTAAAAACTTTTGATCATCTAGTAAATCATGTTTACATATTTCTTCATAGACTAGATAAAGATATTTATTCATGTTTTTAAATTTTAATAATATTTAACTTATATCGGATGATATATAATGTATTTGGGCCTCTCAAGCTCTTTATCAATGGAATTTTGTGGATTTTCCTAAATTCCATGATCAATATCTAGAAATTGGTCATGGAAACCAAAAATGAAGAATATATTTCATACTGAATACTACCACATGTGAATGCTTATTATTTAATATAATCTTGTTTTCATGATATGTTTTCAAGTGGTTTCCTCACCAATGTCATCATCCTATGTGTTTGATAATCTTTATTTCAAAATTTGAAATTAAATTATCTTTAAAAGATGTCCATAGAATTTAATTTGATTGATATGTTTCAAGCATGGGGTTGAGATGTCATTTTAGTGAAGATGGAAGATCTAAATCCCACCTATACAAATTCATTTATTAAAAATTATTCACGATGGACATAATATACCAAAAATCACCATGAAATAACGTGTCATTTTTTACAAGAATAAATCTAATTTCACAAGTTATGATATGCATTTGTAATGATATTATTATCTAAGGAATAATACACATGATTTCAGGCTTGAATATCCAGTAACACATAAACATGTGGACTTATAATAGGTTGGTATGTTCTCATAATCTCATATCATAGATATTACCAAGTGTTCACCTTATAAGAAGAAGTCACATACGCTTATGAGTTCTCACATATTCCGTCCAACATCCTTTGGGACCCATACTAACCAAGATCAATATATGAGATTATTATCATGGAATTTCAAGGTTCTCATTATAGTGGGAATCTTGTTTGACCTTTTCAATGAAAAAGATATTCAAGGAAATTTTTATATTAATGTTACTAATAATACTAGTCCTCATATGATGTTTTATTTAGTAATATTATAATATATTAATATATAGTCAATATAATGTATAATTTACGTGGTTCTAGTGGGACAAATACAACCATTTATTAGTTACATCACCTTACTAGTGTGATTCCTTGATTGAGTTCATAACTTATAGAAATAATATTAAAAATATATTGATAGTTGTTGATTTCCAATATCATTGTTTGATTAAATCCATGAAGTAAAACTAGTAGGAACTGATAGAATATACTAGTTTATGTGGCTATAAATAAGGTAATCAATGATCCATCCCATATCTCTTCAGAGTGATGCCTTTTTGGAATCAATCGAGACATAAAGAAGTTCAATCACCATTTGAAATACCCTTGTAGTATTTCTTCCATGGTCAAACCATAACCAAATTTAGTGTTATGTTTTAGTCAGTTTATGGTTATTAGGGTTCTTGAGGATAAATGGAGGACAGTTATAGCCATTATCATTGAATAAAATGAATTCTACCTTATTTTTACATTAGATTTATTCACACTACTGGAAATATCACCTATCCCACAGTTTAAAACCACGGGTATAACCTTTGAAGGCATGGGTATAGGATATACACATGATTTCAGAAACAGTGCACTGTAGTGCCATCACAATATGTCTATACCCATGGTTCTTTGAAAACCATCGGTATAGACCAAGGAAAATTGTTATTACCCATGGTTTGTTAAACAGTGGGTATTGATGTATACACATGGTTTTCAAACTGTGGGTATACTGATTTACAGCGCCCCATATTTACCCACGGTTTACCAAACCGTGGGTATAGATAGGTTCCCTAGGCCAAGCAGCTGCACCTCCCAACCATTGTGCACCTGCATTAGCACATATACATGGCATGTCAAACTGGATGTTCGATAATCCAACCTAATCCCCAACATCTAAACTGCTAAACTAGAAGTGTCAATCCACTATATGGATGGTTAAATACATGATCCTATCTATATAAACATATCATCCTTACCTTATATATATGAAAATAAAAGCACAATACCGGAACAAGATGATTTACAATGTTTAGTGAAAAGCCTACTTTCCATGTTGGTTATACGAGACAACATGGATACTCGAATAATATCAACACTAATTGGTTATACACCATGACTAAAAAAATACATCAAATGGTTATACACCCTATCATTTATTCAAAAATTGGTTATACACCACAATTTCAAGCTCCTTTAGTGATTGGTTATATACCCCATCTAAAAGACTCCTACAACTCTTTATATACCCCATCCACAAGACCCTATTTAGAGTTGATCAAGTGTATAAAAATAGACTTCTTTAAATTTTATTCCTCAATAAGAATGTTGGATCAATATATCTTGTGTCTAACTACTTGGAGATCTTTAACATCTTTTGAGAAAGGTATACTTGTCTTGAAACTTCCTCTGGATCTGGGATGATTTGGATCTACTCAATTTTCAACATTATGTAACTTCATACAAAATGTTATCCTTTTAGTTCTTCTTCTTACAAAAATCTATGATTTGGGTTCTTCATTCCTCATTTTACCCAAATGAACTTTTGATGAAAGTAGATCATAAAATCCCCTTCTTCAACTCTTTTTCTTATTACCTCTCAATATCTAATTCTCAATATTCCCTCTTTTTCATATACTTAACTCATGTGATGTCCCCCCTTTATATATGAAGTTTTCCTCTTATAGGTGTTGGAATGTATGGGATTCAATTTGAAATTCCTACTACCTCAAGAATTGAATACTTTACTATCTTCCAAAGATAATGGTATTTGAATTTTTCAATGCTCCCACAAAATTCAGCATCAGCTATATTTAACCCATTCTAAAATCTCATCTTGAATCTTGAACATTCCTTCCTTGAATATTTATAATTGAATGTTTAGATCAACATAATCATTGTGATTAGCTTTATAATAATGTAACGCCCTTTTGTAATCTTCCAAAAAGTGTTCTTTTGATGTAATAAATATGCTCATTATGGTTCTTCCATTTCCTCAAATTGAAATTAAATACAGGCATTCTTAATAGCCTTCTATAACAACAACTAATCACTTTATCAGAAACTATCCAACAATGGAATCCTCAAGAATCCCTTAGACTCACATCAGTAGTATAATGGTACCCATCAGTAACCTCCATCAAAAAGAGTTATTCCTTCCAAAAGACTCTAATATATGTGGTCCCCAAACACAAGAGTTATACCTCAATATCAATAATCTTGAGCAAACGCTCCCAATACACAAAGTAAAACAATCATATCCTCATAGAAAATACTTGATCTCTCCTACAATGATCCATCCAATTGAACATTAAACAAAACCAGTTCGCATCAACAAGCCATTTATAAATAATGAGCTCACACCATACCCTCCCCCTGCCCACCCCCTCCTCCTCCCTCCCCACTACCCAGCCCATCCCCCACCCCGCTGCCAAGACCATCCCCCTCCCTCCCCGCTGCCCAGCCCCTCCCCCTCCATCCCCACGACACAGCTCCTCCCTCAGCCCCTCCTCCTGCTCCCCGGCCCACCCCAGCCCCACCCCCTCCCTCCCCACTGGTAGACCCTCCTCCTCCCCACCTACCCAGCCCCTCCCCCTCCCTCCCTACTGCTCAGCTCCTCCCCCTCCCCCCTCCCCCTGCCCATCCCTTGCCCCCTGCTCAGTCAAGTAGAATGGAATATTTAGAGAATCTTTTGGATAAAAAACACATGAAATAAAATACACAAACATGTATTTCAATATCACTCAACAATTGATATATATACAAAGTATCCACCATAAATAGAAAATATTATCAATATTCAAGACTTGATCATGTTAAAAGATTAAAAAATCAAGAAAAATCATAAGGGTTCATATATTCTAAAAGTACAATGGGTTCCATGATTTCTGAATAACATCTTGCGCCTTTTCAAATGCGATGACAGTTCAATGTATCCAAAACAAACACAAAACTAAATTCAAATATTAAAATTAAATAGTTGGAGTAAAACCTGAATCAGGATTCCACTGAATAGGCTTTTTATTTTGTGTTTTGAGTCTTCCTAAAACACAAAAACCACATTAAAAAATTAGAGAAAGGAAAGCTAAAAACCAAAAACAGCATACGCAACATCTAAATCAGTTAGTCAACTTCGAATATTTATATAACTATCAGATCACACACCAATCAGTAAAGTACAATGACATATTTAGAGAACATTTTGGATAAAAACACATGAAATAAAATAAAGAAATAGATATCGCAATGTCATTCAACAATTGATATAAATACCATGTATCCACCATAAACAGAAAATGATATCAATATTCAAGGCTTGTTCGCGTTATCATGATTAAAAAATAAGCTCCTCATCTCACCCCTTCCCAATGTCATTCAACAATTGATATAAATACAAATTTTCCAATGTTGGATCAGTGTTTTGAGAGTTAATTGTGTGGGATGATCATGTTTTGATAATGATTTTTTAGATGTGGTTGAGATAGGTTAGAGAAAAGATATCATAAGTTGTGGATTTTGTAAATTCCTTGATGTTTTTGAATGGTTATTTAATATAGATCATGGATTGACTAGCAGAATTTACACACTTTCATGGAATTAGGTGTATTGGTATAGGTCAAAGATTGATTATTGGGAGTAAACCCATGATTAAGGTATGAATGGTTGTAAATTCTATTTCTTATGGGTTTGAAAGAATTTAAGAAGTTAGAGGTGAATTTTGGAATCAATTTTATTAAAGTAGATGTTCACAGGTATTGTTGGTGCGATTTGATAGAAATTGGAGTTTTGGTAAAATTTTAGATGAATTTTGGTATATTTTTTAGTTGCAGTAGTGTTATGTAAAATTGTAAAACACATAACAAGTAAGGTTTTCCCCATGAATATTGTTTTATATAGACAGAAAAAACGGCCCATTCATAAACCTTACATATTAATGTTGATTTGGAAAAATTTATAATGTATGGGTAAAAGTTTAACGTATTGGATTTCCAAGCTATGGGAAAACATTATATATTGAATATATAATATGTATGGATTTTCACATGCTTCTAGAAAATTACATAACTATTTCAAGTACCATTTGATATATAATGTTTCATAAAATGAGGTGTTCATATATATGGATATTATATTTATGAAGTATGAAAAATGTTTAAGTGTTGGAAGGTAAGGTTTTCAATATAAATATGGTAAATCCCAATGTTTTATAAAAAAAATTCATCAATTGTTTTTCTATATTTTTATAAAATTATAATTATATAAATAATTATTTATAAAATGAGTAGGATATGACCATTTCATCTAGGATGTAGTGGAAATTCCCTAAATATGTCTTTTGTTCCCCTCTTTGACTCTAATATGGTTCTTCAATTGTTTTTATTGGAACTTAGATTGGTCTGAATCCTGGAATAGCTAAGTGTATGGATAGATTCCCTAGGGTATTTATTTCAATTTTCTCTCACTCTCTCTAGATTTTCTACTAGTTATTCACTTTTTCATGTATTTCTTTTCATATTATCATATTTTTATTAATTAAAACAAAAATTCAAGGTGTTTTCTATAATTTGGCAGTGCCAAGCTTTTCATATGTTATATGTGTTACATATATTGTGTATTAAATGGGTGAGGGTAGGGTTGTGTATGTCTAACCGAGAACTAAACAACTTGTAGCTTCCATAGCTCATAAGAGATAAGTAGGGTTATTATCTTGTTTAAAATGGATTGTTTGGAATTATATACACTGGATATTATATGGTGTGGTTTAATGGATTTATGAGAATGATATCACATGTTTTAATGTGGTGATTCATGGGATGTGCTAATTGATTCACTTATTTGGGAACATGATGAGTGAAAATCCACCTTACTATGGGTGACATTTACCACTAGGATTATGGATATGGAGGATCATTTGTATAATGAATATTATATTGAAAATTATCACAGGTGATGAAAAAGGTGTAGAAATAGGCTATTAGCTATGTGCTCATTGTGGTCACTGAGTTCATTGAGCTCATGTGTACAAAGTTCAGGTCCCATGAATTTGTTTTTCCCCCCATTTTTTTGGTGGTATCCTGTAGAGTTAAGAGACATAGGGTAGATGATGATAATGTTAATCAATATAAAGGAGGATACAATGTATTAGGCTATGATTGGAGTGTGTGATACCACTAGATTATAGTAGGATTTTCACTGTATCTATGTTATAGTTTGGGGATGATTAGTCAGTCTTGTTAAAGAACATGAGTCACTGTGTGTTGGGGTTTGTTAGGATATTTATCTAGTTATTGGTAAAATGTTTTGAAACCTAGGGTTCTTGTGATATAATACGTGGATGTGTCATTAGAGATTCATTATTTATACATAATGGTGATAATTTATGAGTTGGAATGTGATTTAATGTGAAATAAAATTATATGGAAGGTCGAGGGAACTTCTGGTATGATATATTATGTATGTATCTTCCCACATTATTATTTTACAAGGTAGGTAATGTCTCACATCGGGATTGTTAAGAAAAACTAGATCAAGCAGTGGGGAATTTTGAATGTTTATTGTTCATATAATACACATGTATATGTATTTATTCTATCTAGGGATATAGTCTGTGGAAAACTACAAATTTTATACTCACAACCTACACATACCCTCTAGGATACAAATAAACATTATATCTCATGGTATATTTAATGGAAAATTATTTTTATCAAGATCCTAGTGGAAATAAAGGTGTTGACGGTGTTTGATCTGGTTGATATGGTATTACCATAGGGTAGGGGGGTTCCTCAATGTCAGGATAGTGATTTATTTTTGAAATATTAGCTTCTCCATTATGCCCAGCTCCCCCCTCATGCCCAGATCCCCCTACCATCCCCTCCCCCTCCCCCTCCCTCATGCCCAGCTCCCCCCCTACCCAGCCCCTCCACCTCCCCCTCCCCCTGCCCATCCCCTCCTCCTCCCCCATGTTTACTGTATACCAATCAAAGATGAGATTCATTAATATCCCAAGGCATATAGTTTTTTAGGAAAATAAAATACATAGGAAACGTGTTTTAGATTTTGGTGTCATGACTGAACTGCGTAACAATATAATCATTAATTTATGACCAAAAGGGGAAAGGGGAAATGAGCGAAGGTTACTTTTCTTTTCTTATAGAGCAATCATAGTCCTGATCAAATTAACACCACAATTTTGTGCCAAGGTTCGAGGTATTTCTTCAAAAGCAACTGCAATAGCTTTGTAAGGCCCCTATTTAGAATGAAACTAAACACAAAAAATATAAATAACTCTAGGAACTACAAATCAGTGCCTTTATGTTTAAATCAAAAGATTAGAGGCAACTAAACCTTATCAATGCCTTTAATAGATGAACTCTTTTTCTTCAAAGTGGAGGACACGGTTGACCGCGTTGTCATGACACATCAAATTTATTATGTTTTTAAGAATGATTTATATTCTAGGGTAGGCCCTAGGTCTTCTCTCAAGGAGCATTGGTAGGTTTAGAGTGTGTATTTTTAATAAAAATGACTAAGAGAAGGGGTGGTTTTGGAAAGAGTTTAAAACAATGAATTAGTTGAAATAGATTAAAAGTTGAGTGACCTAGTGGATTTTGAAAAAAATCAGATAAAAGGGTTGATGTGATTTCACTACACACATAACAAGTTCATTGTTCAAAGAGATTCATCTTAGGTTTAGAGTAATTCGTTGGTTGGAGTTAATTGGAATCCCGATTAATTCCTATGCGTTTATTTCAATGCTTTAAGGACCAAACCTTGACGTAACAATCGTATTGTCAAGGTACAATACTTATGCATAGAATAAGAGCTTCCAAAGCAGATTTAAATCTCAATAAGGTGGGTATTAAAATGATTTTTGTGATGTCCAAATGGAACAACACAAGTCACACACTCAAAACCTCACACTGATCAGTTAGAAATTAAGAGCATAACACACACATGCATCAAATCAAGCATTCAAATATGAAATAAAATAAGATACATGGAATGAAATGTTTAAAAACCAAAATTATTCCAAACTAGTAGCTAGTGTATGCATCTTAACTCCCTTGACATGTGTGTAGCTCCCTCACAACGAACACCCAACTTTTAGCTCGACATCGGGAGGAGGAGGAAGCTCAGGTGGAACTCCTTCTTCATCCTTGATTCCCCTCTGAGGATAGGGGCCTCCAGAACCTCCAATGTGATTAGTAGACTCCTCTAGGACTCCAAATTTGTAGCACTTTACTCCTTGGCCGAGCTTACAAATGGGGATCTCAATGTGTCATTTTATAGGAAAATTAGAAGGTCGTTTTAGGCACACAAATTTCATCAATACACTTGTACTACACGTTTCTACCTTCGCAATGTCTTATCTCTCTTTGGAGAAAATACAAAAGTTGTATACCTACCTCTTTACTATCACCACCGAAAGTTTGTCACCATTTGGACAACTACAGCTCAATATATTGATAAAATACAAGACACTGCATTTGACTTGGTTCAAATTCGGTGTCATGGAAAGATCAGTTCGAATGGGTCCCATATAATCCGAATAAGGATTGGGTCCCTTAATATAAAATGTATCAAATTAAATTTTCGACTGGTACACTAAGGTTTAGCCCATTTGGATGCACGGATTTTGTATACTATGCAAAACAGTGGACATATGTCCATGGATCCATGCAATTTTGGCCCATTTTTCTTCCACTTCATCAAGGGCCCTCCAAATCACCTCCACCTACATTGAAACAATAAAAACAAGTAACATTTCCCATTATAATATTGATTAAAAATAATTGATTGATTCAAAAATAAAGTTCAATTTATTATTATATTTGGAATATTCATTTCAAAACTAGTTTAAAACTGCGGTGTAAGGGTGGAATAAGATAGTGAATTGTCGAACGATCACACCCCCACACCTAAACATTTGCACTCCTGGGAAAACTCACATATCCAAATACAATGATGCATATATATATATATATATATATTTCCATGATCTTGAAGATTAATAATTTGAGGAAATTTTATTTAAAGTAAAGTGATCAATGCACGAACCACACCAAGGATTTCTTCCTAGAGAAAATAGAAAAAGAT
Organism: Viscum album; assembly: GCA_963277665.1. Classification (NCBI taxonomy): domain Eukaryota; kingdom Viridiplantae; phylum Streptophyta; class Magnoliopsida; order Santalales; family Viscaceae; genus Viscum; species Viscum album. Next base: position 1,409,883,528 of record OY728152.1, on the reverse strand, counting down.
GTCTCACAAATCATATCATTGCGAAATTCAAAAAGATTCATGATACCCAATTAAAAAAGGAATTCAGAACTAAAACATGACACTAACTCTCCATGTGTGTGTGTGAAAACCATTCAATGTTATTCTTTCCACTTGCTATCCAATAAATATATGTTATTTTAACATTTTTCACCTTAAATGATTTTGTCACCGAACCTGTCCTACATCCTTTGAAATCATATTTCAAGACCCAATCATTTATGAATTCACAGATGTCAAACCATAAGCTCCCAACCTAGATGTCCCCATATGTTTCACATTTCATTACTCCCCTCATTTATTATATTTTTTTTGAAGTTGCAATTTGAACAAATCCCACACTCATCTCTCAACCCTTGTTTAATATCCTCACGAAAATAATTAAACTAGTTCTAACAAGATCAAAGGTTGAGAAGAAGTGATTTTTGACCTGCCCAAGACACAATAATTTTTTAGGGTGTACAATAGTCAGACATTAGGTACACACGCATAGGTCAATCTGGTACAGTAATAAAATAGATCAGATAAGGAACGAATGTATGGAAATATCATTTAAAGCTGAAAAATATTAACCCAACATATATTTAACTTATATTAAGTAAGAAATAATCAAACTTTGTGGTTTGGTGCAAATTTTTTTTGTAGATATTATTGACACAGTTTTCCAAAAAACTACCCACACAAAGGGCATCAATCATCTCAAAGGTTTCACATAGATACGACCATTTATATCATTGACAGAAAACCAATTCACTAAAAATCACTCCTTGATGGTAAATTCATACAAAAATTATTTTTAGCCTTCAATATGGTATTTTGACTTTCCCCACTTTATGGTCACCAAATCATGGAACTTCGAAATTGTTGATGGGGAAAAATGAAAATACCATAAAGAAGGCCAAAAAGAGAAAATAAAAGGAGAAAATGATGAAAATTCATAACTAACCCATGAATGTATCCACCCCCACACCTAGAGTATGTAGTGTCCTCACTATAGTAAAAGATAATGTGGGAAGGAAGGATAAAACCTAGTGGATGTCATTCATAGTTTTCTTCTTGAACATGGAGTTCCTCCATCAGGGACTCCAGAACGGGTTCATGAAAGTGCTTCAGCCACTGCCCATTGACAGTGAAGGTTTTCTTGGTTTCTTCATTTTGAACCTGAACAACACAAAATGGAGAGACATTAGTAACATTGTATGGTCCAAACCAGCAGGAACGAATCTTACCTGGATGCAACTTCAGCCTTGCATTATAAAGGAGGACGTTCTGCCCAATATGGAACTGAGGATGAAGGATAACACGGTCATGGGCAGCCTTGGTTCTCTCCTTATAAATCATGGAGTTTTTATATGCATCTATTCTCATTTCCTCAAGATCATGAATCTGCAACTTCCTTTTAGCACCTACACCATAATGATTAGAATTTCATTGTTTGATGGCCCAGTAGGCCCAGTGCTAAATCTCAACAGGAAGGTGACAACTCTTTCCAAACACAAGACGATAGGGTGACATTCCAATGGGAGTTTTGAAAGTAGTACGGTGGGCCCATAATGAATCATCAAGTCAAAGACACCAATCTTTCCTGTTGGGTTGGACCATTTTTTCAAGAATTTGTTTTACCTCTCTATTTGACACCTCAGCTTGACCATTAGTCTGTGGGTGATACGTAGTAGATACTCTATGACCAACCCCATACCGACGCAAAAGTGATTGCATTGTTCGGTTGTAGAAATGAGAACCCTGGTCACTGATGGTGAACCTAGGTATTCCAATCCTACAAAAGATCTGAGTTCTCAAAAATTCTACAACTGTTTTGGAATCATCTGTCCTTGTGGCCCATTCCTCTACCCATTTTGATACATAATCCACGGCCAAAAGAATGTACAAGTTTCCAAATGATTTGGGAAATGTCCCCATAAAGTCAATGCCCCAAACATAAAAAATGTCATGAAAGAGAAAGGGTTTTTGTGGCTTTTAATTCCTTTTAGAGACATTACCCATTCTTTGACAATGAGGACAAGATTTAAAAAATTCATGGGCATCCTGAAAAAGTGTTGTCCAAAAGAGACCAGATTCAAGAACTTTGCAAGCAGTCCATTGGGGACCAAAGTGGACCCCACAAGCAAGAGTGTGGCAGAATCTAAGGACAGACTGAAACTCGCTATTGGGAACACAACGCCTAAGGACCTGATTGCTACATGTGTGCCAAAGGTATGGGTCATCCCAAATGTACCAACGAGACACATGTTTTAGACGACTGTCTTGGTTCTTGTTGAAATTAGAAGACATGCAAGATGCTACCATATAATTTACAATTTCAGCATACCAGGGAATAACATCTTACACTTTGTACAATTTCTCATCAGGAAAAAAGTCATTAATGGGAATACAGGGGGATGAGACAATGTCTGAGGATGGGCGGATCCTACTGATATGGCCTGCCACCACATTCTCTGCTCCTTTTTTATCTCTAATTTCTATATTGAATTCCTCAAGGAGGAGCATCCAACGAATGAGACGTGGTTTGGCTTCCGGTTTCTTTAGGAGATACCGAAGGGCTGCATGGTCTAAGAACACAATGACTTTGGACCCTAAAAGGTATGACCTGAATTTATCCAAGGAAAACACAATGGAAATAAATTCTTTATCAGTGGTGGTGTAGTTTTCTTGAACAGGGTCCAAAGTACGTGAGGCATAGGCAATGTCATGTGGAGCTCGATCGACCCTTTGTGATAAGACTGACCCAACTGCATAGTTAGAGGCGTTGCACATGAACTCAAATGGTAAATCCCACCGAGGTGGTTGGATTACCAGGGGTGATGTGAGACTCCATTTTAATTTATTAAAATATTCTTCACATTCTTTATCAAAAACAAAATATTTTTCTTTTTGGAGTAAGCGAGAGAGGGGAAGTGAAATCTTACTAAAATCATGAATGAAACGACGGTAAAAGCCAGCATGACCTAAGAAAGACCGCACATCACATACATCTTTAGGGAATGCTTGGGAATAAATGACATCCACATTCGATTTATCTACTTGTATATCGTCCCCAGAAATGACATGTCCCAAAACTATACCTTGTCGGACCATGAAATGACATTTCTCATAATTTAATACAAGATTCTTTTCAATACAACGACATAGGACGGAACCAAGACTAATTAAACATTCATCAAAAGAGGATCCATAAATAGTAAAATCATCCATGAAAACTTCCATGAAATCCTCCAGGTAATCCGAAAAAATACTAACCATACATCACTGGAAAGTACCTGGAGCATTGCACTTGCCAAATGGCATCCTTATATAGGAAAATGTGCCAAAGGGTCAAGTGAAGGTTATCTTTTCCTGATCCTCGGGGGAAATATGGATCTGAAAGTATCCAGAATACCCATCAAGAAAACAGTAATGGGACTTCCCCGATAGCCTCTCTAGCATTTGGTCAATGAATTTCAATGGGAAATGGTCCTTCCTAGTGTGTTGGTTTAGTTGGCGATAATCCATACAAACATGCCAACTATTTTGCACACGAGTTGGAAGCAATTAATTATTCTAATTTTTAATTACCGTTAGGACAGTTTTTTTAGGAACTACTTGAACGGGACTGACCCATAGGCTGTCAGATATGGGATAAAATATTCCAGTAGCAAATAACTTTGTTACTTCCTTTTTAACTACTTCTAAGATGTTTGGGTTCAGTCGACGTTGTGCCTGACTAACTGGTTTAGCCTCATCAGTTAATAAAATATGATGTGTATAAATTGATGGGCTCATACCAGGAATGTCTGCAAGTGTCCATCCCAATGCTTGTTTATGCTCCCTCAAAAGTTCAAGAAGTCTCAATTCATGCTCAGGAGGGAGTGAACTAGCAATGATGATGGGAAACTTGTTTCTATTCTCAAGATATGAATATTTCAAATCTTGAGGCAGTTGCTTTAGTTCCAATTCAGGTGGATTTAGGATTTATGGGAGTGTGTGTGAAAGTGAGAGGTCACTAATCTCATCTGACTGCTCAATGGTATCATCCTCAGATGAGGAATTAGCTTTACAAGCATAGCAGTATCATCGTTGGTCATGTGATCCTCCGTGCTCAAGAAATTAAGAATTAAAAGACATTCATGAAAATTTTCTAGACCACTACAACCATCAACACATGACTCATTACAAAGAATTTTAATCAAAGAGGAAAATTCAGAAAGGGGATCAGGGGAAACAAATGAAGTGATTTTAGGGGAAGGGAGTACATCAATTGAATTTACTGAGAGAGAGGAATGTTCTTCTGAGGGGTGCTTCATGGCGTCAAGGATGTTAAAATGGACCATGTCACCACCAAATTCTATAGATAATGTACCACTATGGACATTAATTATGTCTTTGGTGGTTTTCAAGAAAGGTCTCCCAAATATAATTGGGGCGTGTCCATTCATCCTATCATCTTCCATTTTTAGCACATAAAAATTAGCAGGAAATATTAAATTTTGAACCCTCACAAGAACATCCTCTAACACACCAGAAGGGTGTGCCGTACACCAATTTGCTAGCTGAACAACTATTCCTATCAGATTTAGTTCACCGACCTGCAAAGAAGATTATATGGAGTGAGGCATCACATTAATAGAATCACCCAAATCAAGAATAGCATTGGAGAAAGAATACTCCCCTATGGTGCACGGAATCGATAATGTTCCAGGATCGTTGCACTTGGTGGGAAGTGATGGTTGTATAAATGCTGAGACGTTCCTCCCTAGGCTCACCTTCTCATCACCTCTAAGTCTCCTTCGGTGGGTACACATATCCTTCAGAAACTTGGCATATCTCGGAATTTTCTTGATGACATCAATCAATGGAATGTTAACCTGCACTTTTTTGAAAGTCTCCATGATTTCTTTATCAAGTTCAGTTTCCTTCTGTTTCCTTGGTTGGGTGGCTCTTTGGGGAAATGGAAGAGGAATGCTTGGGCTTGGTAACTCATCAATAGACACACTCTTTCCTTTGGTAGGACTTCTCTCAAGACAAGGTTCCATCTCATTTGAACCTCTTTCAGTGGTTGGGATGGTGGTTCCCTTAGGAGAGGATGACTCTAATGGAGATTTCATTTGGCTTTTAAGTTGAGTTTCACTCCTAAGGGTGATGGCACTAACATTTCCCTTATCCCTAGGGTTGAAAAGTGGTTGATAGGGTAGTTTACCAAACCCAAGACATTGGATTTCACCCACCAAGTTAGCTAGTTGTCCTAATTGGGTTTTGAGGTCTTGTATGGCTACCAGGGTGGTTTTTTGAAATTTGAGATTATTGGCAGCCATTTGTTTCATCATATCTTCTAGGCTAGGTTCAGTTTTTGGAGGGGGTCGTTGGAAAGGCCTTTGGGGTGGTTGAACATTTCTGGGTGGTGGTGTTTTATGAATACTTTTCCTTGGTTGGTTCCATGGTTTATGAGGCTGGTTTGAATACCTCCTTTCCTATAGGCTTGGTTGTCTTTCCACCCAGGGTTGGAGGGATAGTAAGGTTCTTGCCTAATGGGTTGGTTATAGGGGCGTCCTTGGAATATTTCCTCACATCTCTCAAAAGTTTCTATCAATTAGGGGCATTGGTCAGAATAGTGTGTATTAGAAGAGCATATACCACAATGTATGGGAGGAGGAGATTGGAATTTCCCTTGGGAAAGAGGAATTTTTCATAGAAGGGTACTCACCTCTTCAAACATCGTGTCCTCCTTCTTCTCGAATTCAGTACTTTTAACCTCATGGACACCTCGAATGGGTACACTAGACGTTGAACTGAATTGTTGAGTATTCTGTGCCATGGTCTCAATTAGGATCCTTGCAGCAATTGGGTTTTTATCCACTAGTGCACCACCTGCAGTAGCATCAATCATGTTACGATCTATTGGAATTAAACCTTCATTAAAATATTGAATTAAAAGTTGATCGCTTATTTGGTGGTGTGGAAAACTTGAACATAATCTTTTAAAGCAATCCCAATATTCATGAAGGGTTTCTCCTAGATATTGTTCTTTTAGTGTTCTATTATTTTCAGCCATTTTATACAAGTTATGTTCAATTTTAACTTTGGTTTCAGAAGAAGAAGAAGGATCAAGAAGAATTTTAAGATGTGATGTATCCTCCTTCAAAGTGTTGCCTTGTGTGTCTCAGTTTCGTTGATGTAGGATCCCCCTGGTTCGGGTTTTAAAGATTGTAGGTCTCCTGGATTATAACGCTTCATACAAAGAACCTACAAAATAAATAAATTAGAACTCAAAAATAAATTCAAAGGTAGAAGATAAAACAAACAAATATTCACAAAAATTACAAACATTTTATCAAAAAACACGCACAAAAAACCAAAGAGCTTCCCAGAAATGGCACCAAAATTTGATCGCGTTGTCATGACACATCAAATTTATTATGTTTTTATGCATGATTTATAGTCTAGGGTAGACCCTAGGTCGTCTCTCAAGGATCATTGGTAGGTTTAGAGTGTGTATTTTTAATAAAAATGACTAAGAGCGGGGGTGGTTTTGAAAAGAGTTTGAAACAATTAATTAGATGAAATAGCTTAAAATTTGAGTGACCTAGTGGATTCTGAAAAATATGAAATTAAAGGGTTGATGTGATTTCACTACACATATATCAAGTTCATTGTTCAAAGAGATTAATCTTAGGTTTAGAGTAATTCTTTGGTTGGAGTTAATTGGAATCCTGATTAATTCCTAAGCTTTTATTTCAATGCTTTAAGGACCAAACCTTGACGTAAAAATAGTATTATCAAGGTTCAGTATTTATGCATGGAATAAGAGCTTCTAAATCATATTGAAATCTCAAAAAGGTGGGTATGAAAAGGATTCTGGTGATTTCCAATCAGAACAACACAAGTCACGCACTCAAAACCTCACACTGATTGGTTAGAAATTAAGAGCATAACACTCACATGCATCAAATCAAGCATTAAAATCTGAAATAAAATAAGATTCATGGAATGAAATGTTAAAACACCAAAATTACTCCAATCCAGTATCTAGTGTATGCATCGTAACTCCCTTGACATGTTTGTAGCTCCCTCACAAGGAACACACAACTTTTAGCTCGACATCAGGAGGAGGAGGAAGCTCGGGAGGAAGTCCTTCTTCATCCTTGATTCCCCTATGAGAATAGGGGCCTCCAGAACCTCCAAGGTGATTAAAAGACTCCTATAGGACTCCAAATTGGAATCACTTCACTCCTTGGCCGAACTTACAAATGGGGAGCCCAAGGTGTCATTTTATAGGAAAATTGGAAGGTGGTTTTAGGCACACAGATTTCATCAATCCACTTGTACCATGCGTTTCAGCCTTTAGAAAATCTTATCTCAATTTCAAAAATATATAATAGTTATTGCCATACCTCTTGACTATCTCCACCGAATGTTTGGAACCATTTGGACAACTACAGCTCAAGATATTGATAAAATACAGAACACCGCATTTGACTTGGTCCAAATTCGGTGTCTTGGATAGTTTAGTTAGAATGGGCCCCATAGAAGCCGAATCAGGATTGGGTTCCTTAATATGAAATGTATAATATTACATTTTGGATAGGACCAAAAAATTTCATCCCATTTGGATGCACGTACTTAGTGTACTATGCAAAACAGTGGACAAATGTCAATGGATCCATGCAATTTTGGCACATTTTTCTTCCACTTCATCAAGGGCCCTCCAAACCACCTCCAACTACATTGAAACAATAAAAACAAGTAACATTGACCATTCTAATATTGATTGAAATTAATTGATTGATTCAAACATAAAGTGTAATTTATTATTATATTTAGAATATTCATTGCAAAAATAGTTTAAAACTGCGGTGTAAGGGTGGAATAAAACAGTGAATCGTGGTACGATCAATGGTCATGCTCGCCTGATGAACATCCTATGCATGTCCAGTATATGAAAGAGTGATCAAGTCAATGCAGCCCCCTCCCCTCCCAGTCCTCCACTGCACCCCCCTCCCAACCTCCCCCTCCCATCCCACCCTCCCAGCCCTCCACTGCATCCCCTCATCCCTCCACTGCATCCCCCCCTCCCATCCCTTCACTGTAGCCCCCCATCCCTCCACTGTAGCCCCTCCATCCCAGGCCTCCCCTCCACTGCTAAGGCCAATATTTTATGGAGAGATAATAATAAACACACCAAACCATAAAAAACATATGGCATGTTAAAATTACCTAAATAATTGTCAAATAACACCCCCGAAGGAAACATAATCCAAAATGCATTTCATTACATTAAGAAATTCACATGAAAGAAGTCCACCAATACAAAAAACAAAATAAAACTCCAACACACATCTCTCTGCTAGGTCAAAAATGGGGGGATTAATATCCCCCCCATCGCCATCATCGTCATCCCCATTTCCAACATCATCATCATCATCAGCAACAACATCGACAGAAACATCATCAACAACATCATCACCAACTGCACCATCAACATCATCATCAGTAATCTCATCACCAACAACAAGATCAGAAACATCCTCACCAGCTCTATCGCCACCACTGTCATCTCCACTATGAACCTCACGGTAATCACCCAAGGGATTATTTAAAGAGTGCATTTACGCCATACATTAATGAAAAGTGGAACCAACCTCTGATGGTAGTGACTGAATCAAAACTGACACAGCTTTCAATAAATTTCAATTCATTTGCTTACTTTTTTCATGCTCCTATAATACTATTTTATTTGTCATAGCTAATTCAGCACATGTACATTGAAACTCAGAGGCCTTAGAGGATTTAGAGGATTCCGATGATGACCAATACCTAGAGGGGAAAATGTTTTTTCCTGGTCTACAACAGACTCTTCCTGGATGCTCCACACCTAACACCTGACTCAAATGATCATTTGGCCCTAAGTTGTCAGCTTCCTTCTCATCCATGGCCTCCAAGGTAGACTGTTGAAATTATAAACATATTAAATTATTAATTTCATATAAATCTTTGAAATATAAATAAACAAACATAAAATTTTATCTTGTGTTTGTGAATTAATTGTAGTTCCATCTTTTTTTCCCTACTGAAGCAGAATAATTTGGCACGTGGTACATGACCTTCAATTCCCAATATAACTTGCTGCATATGATAAATGAAAAAATTTGGATTACAACCATATATGATAAATGCAAAAAATTGGATTGAAGTGAGGTGCAACAGAGACCTACAAACATTGAGGTAAATGACTGTCATAACCGATTGGTGGTTTTCTGAAATGGTTTTCTGAAGTGGGTTTCAAGGAAATATACTACTTTTTTAGGAACAATAGACAATACTTCTCCTAGTATAAGATGTGATTTCTAAGATACATGGACTAACCAAGGGAAGGCATGAATAAGTTATGATGACATGTTATAAATAAGGAAATTATTTTAATTCAGATGAACGTACCAGCCGCTTCTCATGCTCGGGCATTGTAGTGTGCCCCAATGTGTGTAGATATGTCATTTCATCTTTGTTTTTTTGTTTTTTATAACACTTCCTAAGAAACAAAAAAACAATACAAGTAATAAAAATTAAATTTTATATAATAACCATTAAAGAGGGGTAGTACCTTATACTGTTCAGTTTTCCAATTTGCGATCATTTTTTATCTTGACTTTTCAGACAGTCAAGGTTTGTGGGTACACCCTCTAACTCAGTACCCACTTTGATCCTCCAACCAATAAGTAACTCATACTTGTATGACTGCCAATACTCTCCAAGATCACTCAACCTAGAAGCATTGGCAGCTTCACCATTAGGAAAGTTAAATCAACTCTACAACAAACATGTTATGTCATGTAAATACATTAGTAATATAAATATAAATTTATAAAATTTCCATACCCATATCTGTGCCCATGCCCTATCCTTGATGTCAGAACTGATATGTCTCCATGATACTGGTTCCACCAGAATGATATCACAATATTTGTCTAATGTATCCATGAATCTTCTACACTCCTAAGCATCTTTACCTACCATTTGATTTTATGAATTGTAATCTACCATAATCTAAGTTTCACGATTCTAGGCATCCCATATTCGAGTGCGCCCACATTTCCTACTAGAATATCCCACTAAATAAGATTAGAGGTGAAAAGAGAAGAGTTATGTGACAATACAATTGGAAAAAAAGTGAAATTCTATAATTTGAAACATTTATAATAAAAAAACTTGACGCAGGCTCCGGAATAGGCTGTGAGGCATCCGTGGACTATGCTGGATCAGCATCCTCCGAAAGAAGTATCTGTTCCACAGCATGATTTGGCTGATCTTCAGGAACAAGAGTGGAAACTGAAGGAACAGACACAATATGTGTAGGATGGATGGTAGTAAATGGATATTGAATATACATGTCAGAATATGCATAGTAGGTCTGGGGATACATGAATGGATATGGAAATTGTGTAGGTGAGACCATCGGTCGAGTCGGCATGGACATGGAATGGGAAAAAGAGGGAAGATGGGATGATGACAACGGCAAGTATGGGAACATCCTAGGGGTCTCATGCAGAGGGCAGACATGTGTGGTAGATGGGATATCCACTGATGGGTCAGTGTGGGGAGTGGTAAGACGGGAGCTCCGCCTAGGTCTAGGAGGATCCCTGGTCAGTCCCATACTGGGAAGAGGAAACTATGGAGTTATATATCCCTAAAAAAATTTGATCAAAAATATGACCTTGATATTATATGTAATGCATAAGATAAATATTATAATTAATATAATCACTGAAGACAACTCACACTCGCATCTAATAGGATGAACTTCAAATAATATCTACTTGTGAGCTTCTGTAGTTTTATTCATATTCTGCATAAGAATGAAATAAATATTTTTTTAGAATTTTTTTTAAATCATACATACAACTTAGAAGCGAAAGAAGACAAAAAATGTCATAACATCTTTTAGTAATGATAATTTACAACCAAGTTATACAATTTTTGAAACCACATTTTAAACCCAGATTTCTGAATTGAAATAAATATAAGTAAATTAAATAAAACCCAACAATATTAAAACAAACATATCATTCCAATCTAAAACTAAATTAAAGTAATTACATTAATACCAACCTGGGAAAATCACATCACGGTAAACTGAATGAACTCTGAATATATATGGCTATTTTTAGGTATTACCCTCCACTACCTCAGGTTCAACATCATCTCTCACAATGGGACAATTTGTTTCATCAAATACAATATTTTGGAAAACACCTATGGGGGCATCAATGGTGACAATTTCATCCCCAGCATCATGAAAAATATTTTAGGGATTACTTCATTAATGACACCGTAATCAGGTTTCAGATAATCTTTCACACAAAACACTTGTTTTTTCTGTTGATTCCAAAATGTATGGTTCATCAGTATGATGACATTGACTCATGTCAATAACTCTAAATCCACAATAATCAATAAATATTATGTGACACATCATTGAATCAAACCATTTACTTTTCATCATAGTGACTCAAACTTGAGAGTAGTAATCTAGTAAGAATATTTTCTCAACCAGTCCATAATAATACACATCTTCATATCGAGGTCAACTATTTGATGCACTGGCATAACAATTCATTCTAGTAGTAAACCTAAAACCATCATGTTGTGTTCTCATTTTCACTGCTCTATCAATTGTAACAAATTTATATCCATTGATTATTAAAGATTTATAGTCATGAACCAATGAATTGGGACCAAAAACCAACGCTCTTAATTCTTGAGAAATGAAGTCAGCAGGTAAACTCAATACCTAGAATACTTATGAGTAATATAATTAAATATATATCTATATTTTAAGGTATTTAATGTAATGGTAATACCTTTGGTTTCAACCAAACTGGGAACTCTTGTCTATGCATAGTCTATCTCCTTCTAAACGGCAAAGACTGATGCCTCTACTTATAATTTGTTTATGTTTTCTACATAAAATGACAATAAAAGTATAAGGTATATGTGATATGATATCATATGAGATAACATATATATATTCAAATTAATTACTTGATATAGTCATTACACAAACCACAATTAATCAAGACTGTACGATGTTCCATATTCCGCTCTTCAAAGCTAAATGTAACTAATGTATATGACCCGAAAATTCCACCTATTTGGGGGAAGATATGGAAACGAGGGATGAATTACCTCATACTACTCATATTAATTTCTCATTGTTTGATTGTGTCTTGTGCTCACATCATACAAATACATTGAACAAAAATCCATACATTCTTGGGCCAGATAACTCCTCACAATGGAACCTTCAGGATAATTCTTATTTTGGACATATGATTTCATTGTGCACATATTTCTTTCAGTGGGATACATCCATAGAAAAGCAACTATTCCCCTAAGAAGTGTCTCAGTTGGAATATGAACTATTAAATGAATCATGCTAGTGAAAAGGGATGGAGGAAATTTTTTCCCAACTTGCACAGAATTAACGGTGCCTCTTGCTACACTTTTATAAACAATTATTTGGATAACCTTTTAGAAAAAAGGTCATTAAAAATGACACAACCAAATCAATTTCACCCTTACATTATTGGATATAAAATTAGGAATTTCTATTGGAATCAATTCATGAAGAAGGATTTGATAATAATGAGTTTTTAGGGATTTCAATTTTAAATGTCTTCTGTTGACTCGTTTAGATATGTTACTAGAATAGCCATATGGAATCTTGAAATTCTACAATATTACCAGAAATTATTCATTCTTTTTTGGAGTCATCAAATTAGAAGAAAAGGGAAATTTCCATTTGTTTTCACCGATACAAACAGGATGTAGTTCTGGTCGAATACCCCAATCCAATAAATCCTGATGAGATTGAAAGTCATCTTTGGTGTTCCCCTTAATATTCAAAAGAATTGAAAGAAACATTTCACATATATTTTTTTCAATATGCATTACGTCTAAACAATGATGTAACAAATTAGTAGACCAATATGGCAACACAAAAAAAATACATCTCTTTTTCCAATTGTATGTGAATTCAGTATCAGCATTCCTCCTCTTTCAAGATTACAACTGACCTTTCCATAATGAAAAGATAAAATCTTTCAATTCATTAAGAATATCACATCCTGACATATATTGAGGTGGCTCTTCAGTGTCAAAATTATTATAAAACCTCTGAGGATTCTTCCTATATTGATGATCCAATGGAAAGAATCGACGATGCCCCATGAAATTGAAACTACGACGATGTTTAAGCCTTCTCGATCGTGTATTATTCATACAAATGGGACATGATAGTTTTCCCTTCGTGCTCCACCCAGACATCATTGCATAGGTAGGGAAACCATTTATGTTCCATAGAAGGGCAGTACGCATCTGAAACGTATTATTTGAAGAAGCATCAAATGTCTTCACACCTAAATCCCAATGTTGTTTCAACTCTTTTATTAAAGGCTATAAGTAAGAATCTATATCATTAACAGGATCCGAAGGTCCAGATATCAGTATAATCAATAAAGTGAAAAGTTTTTTCATACACATCCACATAGGAAGATTATAAACATGAATAAAAACCAGCCACATGCTATGAGCAGTAAGCATTTGACCAAACGGATTAAAACCATCACATGATAGGACCAATCTGACATTGGGCACCTCAGCTGCAAAATAAGGATGTTTTGCATCAAATGTATACTATGCTAATATATCTGCAGGATGGAATAGCTCATCATTAACTTTAATTCTCTAAAAATTGTTCCATATCATATTTATTGAGATTTCTGGAGACATGAATAGATTTTGAAGTCTGGGAATTAATGGAAAGTTCCACATGAATTTCTGTGGCACACGAGATGGTGTTCTATCTGCACTTGTCTTCCATCGAGATGTACCACATTATTTATAGTCATTACGTTTAGATGTTTCCTCCAAAAAGAAACTACAATATTTCGAACAATCATGGACTTTATTAGTAGAAAATCCATGATGCTAAATTAACTTCCATGCCATGTAATGATTTGAAAGAATATATGCACCATGAGGAAACAAGTCCTTAAAACATGTAAGAATAAAATAAATGGCGGTATTAGAAATCCCATACATAGTTTTCCCATGATATAACCACATTAAAATTTCTAACTTGGTCATTTTAGTACATTCTTGATATACTGGAGTTCTGGGATTATCCAATAATTTTTTTCACTCTCTCAACATCATCATCTTTAATATTTTCCTCATGTGTACTGATATCATTGTCTTCTTGCACGAACATGATTTCTCTCTTGGAATGATGAACATATAGAAAGCGATCAAATATCAAATTCTCCATGTCACTTCGTTACTTTTTTTTATGAACAGTCTAAGATTGACTCATCTCTCCATGGTGAAACAAAACATTATAGTTTGCTTGAAATCCAAATTTCATTAAATGGTAACTAAATTATTCTCATATTGATCATGGTCTTCCAACACAATTATAGAAGGGACACTGTATACAACCTCCATCTAACACATTGTTAAATTCAAAATCTAAAAAATTATCCAAATTACTTTGAAACTCAGTTGAAATCTGATCGGTACGATACATCCGGCTTCTATCCATTCTAGAGCAAGAACAAAAATTATCATTCAATAAAAAATGTAAATCATATTTAAAAAATTCATTACGATCAATTTTATTATTAAATTAATCAAATCATTTTAGTTTCTACCAAATCATATTTAATGATAAGAGGGGTCCATGATTGAATAAGTAGGAAAAAAGGAAAAAGGTCTACCTTGAGATGTAAACTAAAGAAAAAGGACGAAATTGAAGAGCCCTTCATGATCATAAAACTTAACATGTCTTAGAGTCTATGATCCCTCATTAAGTTAATTGATTAAGTGGGTGGTGATTAGATCTTAATTAAGACATTTCTAGTATAGTGTTGATCTTTACTCTGAGGGTTAGATAATTAGGAAAACTATTATTCATTACAATAGTTCAGTGTTTAAAAAACTTTTTTAATGTTTTATTACTATGAAATTTTTAATGAATAAAATCCATTCAGGGATATTGAATGAAAATTTTATTTTTTATTTACTGTAATCATATTCATTGTTGGGTAATAAGTGAATTCAAGATAAGTTTAAGAAAAATTAATAAAGAAAACCCATCAAATTCCATGTCAACATCATGGTTTTAATGACCCCTACTTTTTATATGGGAATTTACCATTGAATAAATTATATGTGTGATATTTCATAAAAAATAATACAAATATTATTATAAATTCAGAACTTTACATGTCTATAATGTGATAATTGGCCATTATAGATAATAGAGATGTAGTTGTTAGAATGTGATAATTAGAATTGTTGTATATTAAGGGTAATGATGAGAGATAATTTATATATAGGGGTAAATGATGGACTCATCTAGTAGGAAATAACATTTTTTAAACACAGTAATGTGGTGTTATGTTATTGTTTTTTCTAAGATACCAAAATTTGTAGGAATTATTGTTTCATAACCAAAAAATAGTTACAATGTTTGATGTATTATCTGTATAATTATTGTAAATAATTGAATGCATTTAGGTGGATTTAGGAATGAGAACACATAAAATGTTTATTCTTATCCATAAATAATAAATCCATGTGAGGAAAAGATGGTTCATGGATATCAAATGGTGTTGTAAGTCGATCATGAAAAAGTGATATCTATTAGTTAAACATGTGGTGTGACTCACACACTTAGTACTTTATTGTTTATTTTCGAATGGTTTTGTTTAATTATGATTGAGATTACAGGATGTGTAGAAGAAAGAAAATCTCAAGTTATACATTTTTATATAAGTAAGTGATTCACATGCACAACTTTGATGTTATTGACTATATAGAGTTTAGAATTATTTGGATTAAATTATTCATCAATAACTCAATGATAAGTAGTAAATTAAATTGCTAAAAATATTTTAGTAAAACATGGCCGAAGAGAGGAAATGTTTAAAATCCTAGAAGATAAAAATTAGGAATTATTTTTATCTAAAAATTGGAATTAACAGTGGTAAAAGATCCAAAGATTTAATCAACACATGGTTTAAAGATAACCTAAGGTTTGAATGTGGTAAATGGATCAAAATTTTTAAGAGATGGATTTTGAGGAATAGGTTGAAAGAGATCAATATAAAGTGGGTTGTAAATGAATTTAATGTGAAAGGGGTAGAAAAAACTCTCGAAATATGGATTTTAAAAGTTGAGGAGAATAAAAATGTACCAACAAGGATTTAGTGCAGACCATTAAAAATATACATCAAGTATTGTATGAATGATCGGGGAGTATAGATAATAATGTAACCCTATGTAATTATATAATAAAGGGGTAGAATGAAAATAAAAAATATGTATGCAAAGTCCATTTTCATTATTTTTAACAAAGGGGAGTTAAAATAACTCACCATCAATATGTATTCTTTTGAATTATTTATAGTTAAAAGTTGGTGTAGGATTTATAGTAGTATTATCAACAAAATATAACGGGAGATAAAGTATCAACTAGGAGTTTGTGTGTTGGATTTTTTTAAATAAGTGGTATGTTTTCTAATAAATAATTGTGATTGATAATAGAAGTCACAAATTGGTGTTTTGAGATTGTTTGGAAGTTATTTAGGAAGATAAGTTATGAACAGTTTTTTGGAAGTGGGGTTGGAGATGTTCTTGAATTGAAGTTGTGAAAATTTTAAAACATTATATTCTAAAAATAAATTGATAGTGGATGTAAAGGTTGTGCATTATGGATGAAGTATGTTACAAAATTAGAGAACCAAGATGTTTTGAGAAAAGTTTTTTATTAACTAGAAGTTGGGAAGTTAAGTATAGAATTTTTTTTCAAGTGTAAGTTTATAAATTAATTAGTGAAGATAATTTTGAAGATTTATTGATAATGTTAGAGCTTTGTAAGATGAGTAATTGGATGTTTTTGGAAGATTAAGTATAGAAATTGAGCACATTGGTTATTCTAGAAGTTATAGGAATAAACCATGGAATAAACAAAAGTATTTCTCCATGATTTATGTTTAAATAAAACTAGGAAAGTAAATGAAAAACATTAACCTGATAAACATAATATCATCCATGACGATGCATAATAAATTTTAGAAGAGGAAAAGTTAGTAATGTTTATATAGGATCCTATACATAAGGATTACCTCAACAAGAAATATCCTAAAAATGGGTTGATCTATACTTGTAATATAGAAAAAGAAAACACTCTTTGTATATATAAGAGTAAATCATACAAATAATTAAGTTTTATTTATAATTTAGAGATTGGAAAATTTTATATGGAATGGTTTTTTTTTTCTTTTTATATAAGGGAATTTCAAAGAAGACTACGTAGAAAAATATAAAAGTGATGAATTTGCTGATACCCAGAGGATAGGGAGCTGAGAGGGGGGAGCAGGGACATCGCCGAAGCTGGGGGTAGCATGGAAAAATTCAGGATGTTGAGACAGAGGCAATGTTTGGGAGGTTCAGGTTGGGAGCAGAGGTAGAGTGACGACCTTGAGTAGTAATAAAATCTAGAGGGATGTAATATTTTAATATTATTCATGTAATTTTCTTGGAATAAGATTACCGATAATTGATAAAATGTCTATGTTTAGAGATACCTGAAGAAACAAATTCATTGAGTTAGTAATAAAATTCAAATCAAAGAAGGAAATAATTGAGAATCTATAGTTACCATTATTCATTTAAGTTTATATTCATTTTTGGTGAATCAAACAACATGAAAACATGTAATGACCCTATCTTTTATAACTTATATTCCTTTTAAGATTGAATTAATTAATTACTATTTATTTTTTGTTAAAGAAACAAATATGCACTTAATTTTTAATGAAATATTATATAAAATTTAAAATACCATTATTCCTAATAAACATTGATAATATATCCACTAAAAATATACTTTTAATTAGTATAAATATAGTTTTTTGATAAATAAAACTGACACCGATAGTAGAAGTGACGACCTTGAGTAGTAGGATTGTACCCTATTATAAATAACATTCAGAGCTTACAGGTGGGATAACACCATTGAGATTTCCATTTCTATTCCTACATTTATATCCAATATCTAACGCTCTGGAGAAAATATTTACATGATAGTTCTAACATCATCAAGATCACGACACAAACCATTTACACTGAAAAACCCTGTGAAACCTTCATCATCACATACCATACCATTAAGGTGTTTGCTGGGGTAATAAATAGAAATTTATCAAGAACATAGTAATATGAATATTTATATTGTATGTTAAATATAATAATGGTTATATTTAATTTATAATGTTGTAACATTATAAGTTATTTTAATTTTTATTCAATAAAAAATTTTACTTTTGAGAAAAAAAATAATTTCAATTAGGAAATCCAATTTTAATGAATTTACTAATTTTAAAATAAAATAATATTTTTGTAAAATAATAAAATTGAAAAATATTTTTATATATAAATGATATTATATAATTTTTGAGGTCAAATGTAATTTTTTATATGGGTTCGAAAACTGTTATTGTCAAAAAAACCATCATTTTTCAATAAATATCGATCCTTATTTTAAAAGTGAAAATAAAAAATAATGGAGAATTATTGGGATGAAATTAATATCATTTTCATAATCAACGTTTTTTAATTATCAAATGGTAGTTGTTTCATAAATTTTTTATAATATCAATTTTTTGGGTAAAAATTATATATGGTATAAAATACATGGTCAATTATAACCACATAAAAACCCAAAAACTATTTAATAAATTCTATAAAAGGTAAATATATATTTTCCATTTAAAATAATGAAAATTTTAGTTTATTATAATAATTTTTTAAATATTAAGGAATCCTTCAAAATATATATTATATTTTAATGTTTTAATAAAATTTAATTAAAAATACCACTCACTTCCACATTAAGAATTGTCATACTATATTAAGATTGGACAATTCCCATATAAAATAATGAAAAAAACCTCTATTTAATAAACCATGGTAAAAATTTATTGGAATGTTTTTTATTAATCTATTATATATAGTGCAAACCCTATGTTTGGGAAATAATAACAAACTATCCTCTATCTTCTTATATATACTGACCAAATACCAACTCCATCTTCAATAAAAAACCATGGATCACATTATTAACCTTATATAAATATATAGAGTCCTACCAACGTTTCTGACACTCCCAAGAAGCTCCTTCCAAGATTTTGGAATCACCCTATCAATGTAAGATATTTTCCTCTCTTCATTTAGATTCATGCACCTTCATTGTAGTAATCCTTTCGAAAGAGAATTGGTTATGTTGTAATAAAATTATATTGATCCCACTACTATAAAAATTATTTCATATAAATTATATATTATTAATCCCCTCTCATTATATCAATTATGAAATATGATATTATTCCAAAATTTACTCAGGGATCATTTCTTTCCACTATTTATTCAAGATTTTTTTTATGTAATGATTTTTTTTCTCAATTAAAAAAGTTAGGATATGATTTTCTATATACATCAAACATCATTTTTATGTAAAAATGATGAGATGCCCCTTTAACTATCATTAAAACATTTTAGGAATATTTATTTTTTGTCTTTATGTTTCTAACATTTCACTACATTTTTCATGGAAAATGATTGGGTCATGATTATCTACCCAAATTTACAATCAAGGGTAGTCAACTAGATGTGAATATCAATCATTTATTGTGTATTTACATGTAATTAACTAAAAATTCTTTTTAATGGGATAAAATTTTATGTAATTCATACTTATTTTTTATGATATATGTTTCACACTTATACATGTACATGATGTGAAATAAATTAGTGCACCTGAATTTATATAGTGTTCCAAAATATCAGGTAATGTTTTAGTCTTATTAGACAACATTTATGGGATTATGTATTTAACCCAATCTATTAAATTCCATATTCCACCTTTATAAGATGTATTATAGGGTATAATTTCACTATGTTTATGATGGAGTGCTTAATGTTATTGAAACATTCCCATGCTGTGTTTATATTATCATGCTATACCATTCCTCATTGTTCATAGTTATGGTTCTCAGCCCATTTTCAACCAATTTAAATGCCTATTATCCGTCATCAACTAAGTTATTCATGTTATTATTTTTTTATTCCCTCAATGGGATTTATATACTAAACCTTTATTTTGTGTTTCCCTTGGTTTTCTATGATGTTTTAGAATCAAGGATAAATTATGATCATGCGAAAGAAGTGTTCAATAATTCCAATGTACCCCTATTTTTTGTTCTTATATAATGTTCTTAATTTCAATAATCTAATAGGATTTTTAATATTACTTGTTGAATTAGGTGAATTCATGTAAAATAAAACATTAATTAATTTATAATAATGTCAAGGGTTGTCATTGTTGATATCAAATGAATGTTTTGTTATTTTATGTATCATGATTTGGAAACTTTAGTCAATCACATCGGGATAATACTTACCATATGAAAAGAAAACTAAATTTGGGATAATTATAAAGTACATTTTTTTCTAAGAAAGTACATCCATCACTAGATACTACAAGTCATTGTGGCTCTAGTATAAATGTAGCTAGGGGTAATGATCCTGAAAAGGAAGAATTGAGTTAGAATTTATCATCACAAACTACTTTAAAAAAGACTTTTTTGATCGACTGACTTGACACACCTAGTGAATATTTTTCGGTAAATTCAAAATCATAATACAAACCATTATAATATGAACAAAAATTACCATATGAGTATATATGTGGAAATAGTTCATGGATAATAAATATTGAAGCATTAAAATTCATATCTTAAGTAACAAATGTTATTTATAAATTATCCTTTTATGTTTATTGGATTCTCACTTGGGTTATTAATAGTTTAAATGTACTCATCCAGAATTTTCCCTTAATTCTAGACAATTGACATATATAGTAGAAAAAGAGTAAAAACCAATTTGGAGGGAAATGTGATGAATTAAAAAATGGATGTTCAACTTAATCGGAGAAAGAGTTGTTAACATTGTTATTATCCTCTCCAAATTATCTTTGGTTCTAAATTTAATTTTGAATTAGGAAGAATTCTCAAATCCCATTAAGAATGAAAAAGATAAAATTTTGACCATTATGTGAAAAATGTGACCAATATTAATTAGATAATCCAATCCATTAATCATGTAATAATGGGTAAAATCCATTAAAAAAATTTCTCCAACATTCAATGATATTTATAAATCCATATTTTTGTATTTTGAAATTACACTTTTAAGAGAAAGTGTGAACCCGAATATAACCACATGATCCCACATATTCCACACCCACAAAAGACCACAACCAACACTTTTAAAGACCACTGTTCATAATTAAAAATTCAAAAAATCAAAACAACTGTCGTTCATCACTTCGAACGTTGAGTAGATCACCCCCCAAGATCCAAGACTTGTTATCTATCACCCTCGGCCCAAGAAAACAACCCTCAAACACCTTGTGACCATCTAATACCTCACCACCATCATCGCCTCGCCAGCTTCAATCGCATGAATTCCAACCAAATTCATCATCTCATCAAGGATGAACAAAACCATGCCATCGATGGTCGAAATGTCGTCACTACCCACCTCCCGATGTTTCCCATACAGACTCAGAGCCCAAAAACCCTTGAAGGGCACCGCACATCTCCACCTCAGAGAGAATGGTGAAATCAGGATCTAGAGCCGAGAACAGAGTAGGAAAATGAAAAAGAGTAAGAGACTGGAACCACTGGAGACCGTCAAAGAACTTCGACCCACCGTAAACCTTTTCCATCGTCTGCCAAACATTATTGCCCCAGAAACAAAGAACACCATAACAAAAAACACAAACTTCACCGAAGGAGCATCAAACACTGATTTAAGCCATGCCTGGAGAACCAATTGCCACCGATACTCACATTCCAAAGACTCAATGAACCACACTCTTGGTCCGACTTTGAAATGTGTGGGGGAACGTGAGGCCACAATAGATCTTTGAGAAACTGTGGACTCTGAATCACCAGCATCAATGAAGCAGCAAAAAACCAGTAGCATATTGAACAAAAAACAAGCCAAATCTAGTAGTGTCAGAAAACTTGTCGACCACTAATCCTCATAACCCAATTCTACATCATTACCACTTCTCCTGCTCCTACCAAGAGAGACTTAGAGGAACTTGAGGTCAGAGCGAGGATTGAGTAGTCTAGGGCGTCCATAGGAAGCATTCAACGACGAAAAGACCAAAAGAAATGCCGAATAAAATCCACAGCATTGAGCAACAAAATAAAGAGAGAGAAAACCATGAGAGGAAGGAACCACCGCGGAGGATGACAATAAATATACATCGCCACTAGGGAGTGATTCAGGAACCCTAAGAGGGATGACGATAGGGGAGAGGGGATTCAGGCGATTCAAGAGACATTTTCCTCTCCAACATTCAATGATATGGGAAAGTGAATTTCAGTATTTTTGTTTATCAGATTGAGGAATAGTTAGATCAGTGATTGACATTGATAAAAAATAGGAAACTTCTAAAAGATATCAAATTAAAGGGGGAGGAGTAATTTAAGAAAAATAAACAAATATTTTACTTACACTATCTAATATAAAAAATAGATGGTTTTACATCCACTTAAACACAAAGATGATAAATCTATCAGGGTGTATGAGGAAAACTTCACAAGAAATGCATGATACCACTATGGAATTGTCTTTACAACCAAATAAAATTTTACTACTTCATTGGTGGGATAAAAATGACTCAATAAAATCCCGGTTGATCTAGGACATTGATTGAAATGATGAAATATTCCATTTCTCCCTCAATGTTGAAACAAAGATCATATAATCTCAAGGGTCTCATAGGGATAAAATGTAGAAATATGAGTTTAATTTTTGTGATGCCATGAACAAATATAACAGTGGTACGAAATCTAAACATCTAAATTTTTAGAGGTTTAGAGAGAATATCCAGATAAATATCCATAAAGGGAGGAAGAAATGGTTTAGGTACGTAAAGGAAGGGCACCTAGCTCGAGATTTTTTACGTGAGTAACCCTATAATGTAAGATAGGAACAAATTTCTCTAGTCAATCCAATGTGTATCACTAATTTTTTAACAATAATTAATAATGGAATGTTTAAATTCATTTCATTAATCCACGGGTGGGTATAAACAATCATCACCGTCAACCCACATGGTAGAAATGGAAAAAATATTCCATCAAAACCCCTGATGTAGATCCTGATAATGAATTGTGTAATTAATCATTCATGAATTGTGATCATATTTTTTTATATTTTAACTAGAAATTCCTTAATATCATGCATGTGTCTTTAGAAATTTTCAAACATATCCATATATTATAGATTTAAGGTTATTGGTGAAAATATAAATTGTGGAAATTGTTGCATCCCAAGTAAATAACACCTCTACTAAAAAAACATATAAGATGGTCTTACCAAACAACAATGACATAAAACTTTCATGGAATCCAGTATAATTATGGGTATTTATTGGATTTATTTTAATAGAGACAAAATAAATTTTAATTAGAAGGAAATCACTCTTTGTATCACGATTTTTCACCAGTTTTTTACTATTAAAAGGATGATGATGAATATTAGTTAGAACCAAAAACTAAATGTTAGATTTTATTTATCTATGAGAATGAATATATATATATATATATCATATATTCTATTATGAATAAAATATATTACATGAACAAATTCCATTTTTAAATAATTACAAAAACAACAATAAGAGTGAATTTTATTACAAAGATAGATAAAGCTGAACGAATAAAAACATTACATGATAGAGATGGACAAAGAGGTTTGATGAAATGGATTCCAAGGGAATCCCATGTAAAAATATTAAAAAATTTACAAGGGATAGAACCGATGATGTTAAAGTGAATAAAAGGATTTTCAAGATAAATTTAACTACTAGAAAGTCTGCTTCTTTGTTCCCCTAAAAACATGTATGATGAACCTCCATTTGGTTAGAAATGAACTTTTTACAAATGTAATTAGAATATGTGATGTCCAAAGTGGTACATATAAGGAATTTAACGGAATCATTAATGACATGTGAATTAGTTTTCCACAACATCCAACTTGGTGTTTTTAGAGTAGAAAATTCCAGGCCCTTGGCATGGATGAATCCCCCCTTGAGAGAGTTCCTTCTTCTGAAGGAAGTAGTGAAGGAAAACATAAATGATCCTTGGATGTTATGGACAATGAATATTCCCATCATGAATCCCTAAGGGTTGGATCCATCGACATTTAGCTTGAAACCCTATAAAGGAGGAATCTATCTAATCAAGTGGCCCTGCAGGAATATATTGGAGGAGATAATGTATAGAGTAGTACTAGTCATGTGGTGCATGAGATAAGGGGAAACATCCTATCACTAATTGAGAGAAGGAAAATACCCAACCGGACTCTTCATTCTCTCAATTAGTGTATTCCTTGAACTATAGTGACCTTGGATGTTAGCGGCATTCTTGGCATTCCAGATACCCCAACACCCATCGGTTAGCAATATGGGCCATTCTTTCTCTAGTCTTCCCCATTTCTGAGATGTTTAATTTTTGATTGATATCATACTAGGGGATTTTCCCAATTTTTAAGACTCCATATAGATTTTCTATTATGGAACATGTGGATACGAAGAATCAATTACATGATAATATTGGTAAAGGGTTTATATGCCCATGTGCATCAACATGGGGTCCATTAGTCATTTTTTTCAACTACAAGAATTGTTAAATTCAATTTTTTTCCTGATTATCGTTGTCTCAAAAGGACAATTATATAGAATAGATATCAATTTCCATGTATTGATAACTTGTTTTATCATCTATATGGATCCTAATACTTCTCTAAGGTGGATCTTCAGTTAGCATATTATCAATTAAGGCTGATGAAGGAGGTTATCCCCAATAATAATTTATATACACGGTACATGAACTATGAGATTATAGTAATTATAATAGCTCTGATATATTGTACAAAAATCTCAAGGACATTATGAATATAGTATTTTGATATTACCTCAAAAAATTTGTGTTAGTCTTCATTGAAAATATTCCGATATACCACTAATACAAGGAGAAGAAGGAGGAGCATCTATGAAATTTTATAAAGACATTAAAAAAGGAAAATCTTATTGTAATGTATATAAAATGTGATACATGGTTTAAGGATAGATCATTATTAGGGATCAATATCAAATTAAATGGTAAATATTTGGACCCTTAAAGGAAAGATGAAATTTAGGTATGGATGATTCCAACATATATGATAGATATCAATAGTTTTCTTCAAATTTATGGGTATGTTTGATTATTATAAAAATATTTCTCAAGATTTTAAAACCCTAAAGACAACATAACTCATAAGTTAGTCAAATTCTTTTAGAATATTGAATGAAAACAGAGAATCATGGAGTAGAAAAAAATTCATATCACTACACCAGTACTTATTCTACCCACAGGAGAGGAAAGTTTCATTGTAAATAATGATGCTTCATAGATGGTCTTACACTATGTACTTATTCATAATGAAAAAGTGGTATCCTATGACACATGGAAATTTGTTGTTTTGAATATAACTACCCAACAATTGATCATGAGTGTAGGTTTCAGTGTAGTGGAAGCATGGTTGGGATGACACCCAACATTGATTTTTTACCATGATCAATGATTATTCTTTGATCAATACGACGATGAACGCTAGTCTCCACAAAAATTAATCAAAGATTTAGATAAATATGGAAAATGTCCAAAACCTTTAGACAAGATCTTGCACATCATGTTTATAATTAATTTAATTAATTTAATAAAGAAAATAATACCTGGATCTTTGGTATTTTCTTCGTTGGTGATGTTGATCGTTCAAAATTACCCTTATGTATTATCTTGTTGTGCTTGCAAGGATCCAAACTAGAATCCCTCTTGTGGTGATCCACACATGCTCTGATAGCCTCTAATCGACACCGCTCGTTCTCCGAGTGCTTGTGCGGAAAAGTGAGTGTCTTGTGTTAGTCATTCTTGAATAACATCTCTTGTTTTTGAGAGGGGAGAGAAGAGGATTCGAGAGAGAAATTGTTTGTCTCAACAATTCTCATTTCACAAGGTGTATGGTGTCATGTGGTGTCTGGAATAATAAGCATACTTGTCTATTTATATGCATGGAACTCCAGTTACAATATTTAATTTCATAACAACAATTAAATACATTCATCAACATAGAGAAACCCCATACTCATAATAATAATACCGCGTCATTATTTATGGAGCGCCAACTTGCACAAAACAGAATTATAAATAAAATTTCGCGTCACAAAATAATAGAAGCGCTATTATTATTTTAAGTTGCGACAACAAGTTAAATAATTATTTACCTTCTAACAAATTATTATTTTACAACCGGGATGGCCTTGGTCCGCTCGAAGTCCACTTCCATTTATTGAACACCTGAATAAATAAATAATTTATTCTCTTAAATAATTTTTTTTGCAAAATATTAAATAAATATTTATTAAATGTTCAATAAAATATATAAATATAATTTATTTAATTTATGTGATAATTTTAACTTGAATAAAATTATTCCACGATCTTACGAATAATATTTATTTCATTAATTAAATTCAAATATAATTTAACCGAGATCACCAAAAATACTTAGTGTTTGACCCTCTAGGATTCTTTCTTGTAGGCATTTGGAGGGATTTCCTAAAGTCCAAGAGTACTACATAGCAACGGGTCAAGAAACCCATGAGAAAGAACATAAAGTCACTACAATGACATCCTCATATAAATGATCACTGTGTAATATAATCCCTTTGTCACAATATCTCATCAAGAATGTATCATGATAGTGTCATCAAATTTTATGCTTGATACGTTGTTCATTAACTGCGTGAAATAAACAAATCATTACATTATGGCCCTTGAATTTCACGTAACGATTCTATTTCAATCAATGGGCCGAGATATCAACTTCCATAAATGGAAGGGAAAAATTCTTCCTAGACTTATCCATTATAAAATTGCACTCATGACGCACCCATTATACCCTACTTCCCGCCAACTCTCTATGTGACCGTTTCCATCAGTAAATCAAAGTGTGTGAGTCGTGCCACATATTAATGATTATCTTAAAGTCTAAGGATCATTACACATGCTCATAGATAGAAATATCCAATAACACCAAAACATGTAGAATTACTACTGGTGGGTCTGTTCTCATAATCTATTATATTGGAGATTACCACGTGAAAACTTCAGGAGAGGATGTATCATCTACTTATGAGTAATCACACCTGAAAATATGCATGTTTTGTGTCCTATCATAGTATGTCATCCATCCATAGAACTATATTTATGTATATTGTTATATCATTTCAAGGTTCTCATCATAGTGAGGAACTTCCATAACCTTATCAATGCATCAAATATTCTAGGAAATTATTACATTATAGTCCTGAAGAAAAATGAAAAATATGAAATAATAAATTAAATAAAAATTTAATCAAAGTAAAACTAGTTGGTTATAGGACACCAACTCTTACAAAATCCCACTTAGAATAGAGCCAACTACCTACAAATTTTGTTCCGATAGACCTCATATGGGGATCATGTTTCTGCTAAATCAAGGCTTTAGTCAAGGGGTATGCCATATTATCTTCCATGGAAATACTCCTCACTGCAACTTCACCTCTATAAGAAAAATCCCTCAATAGTTGATATTTATGAAGTATGTACTTTGTTTGCTAATGTGACCTTGGATCTTTTGAGAGAGCCACCAATGCAGTATTATCATAGTATAGTGTGATGAGATCTTTACTTATAAGTATCACATATAGCTCCTAGATGAAGCTTCACATCCAAACTACTTTTTTAGCTGCCTCAGAAGCTGTGAAATACTTAGAATATGTTGTAGAATCTGTGACCACACTCTACATTGAGCTCTTCCAGCTCACTGCACCTCCATTCCAAGGGAATATGTATCCCGTTTACAACTTCAGGTCACCTTGATCAATATGGAAGATAACAACTGCATATCCTCTGATGACTAGTTCCCCATCTCCTTCATAAACATGGAACATATCCTTAGTATGCCTAATATACTTTAGGATATTCTTGACTGCCATCCAATGACAGTCACCTGGGTTAGCTTCATATCTACCTACCACACTCAATGCATATGTGACATCCAGCCTAGTACATAGCATGCAATACACAACTAACATAGTAAATGATGCGTATAGAGTCTTTTCCATTATCCTTATTTCCTCATGTGTCTGAGGCATTTTTTTGAAAGATGAATGCCATTTGATGCTGGAAACTATCCCTTCTTGGATTGTTCCATACTAAATCTCTTCAGTATATTATCAATGTATGTACTTTGACATAGGCCCAAAAATCTGTGCGGTCTATCATGATGGATCTTGATCCCAAGGATATATACTTCCTAGACCAAGTCCTTTATAAAGAAGAAATGATTCAACAATTCCTTAATATACTATAAGATTGGTATCTCATTTCCAATAAGTAATATGACATCAACATATACTATTAGGAAAACAGTTGTAGTCCCACTAATCTGTTTGTAGACACAAGGCACACATTCATTAATTATAAAACAATATTCTGTTATAGATTTAGAAAAATGAATGTTCCATGACCTGGATTGTTTCTTTAATTCATAAATATATTTCTACAACTTATATACCCTATTGGCATCCTTTGGAGTCACAAACCCTTCAGGTTGTGTCCAGTAGACATCTTTCTGAAGGTTCTTATTAAGGAATGCTGTTTTGACATCCATTTTCCAAATCACATAGTTATGGTAAGCCTCAATGGAAAGTAGAGTTTTGATGGATTTCCTCATTGCAACTGTAGAAAGGGTTTGATTGTAGTTAATTCCGTGACTTTGTTTAAACCCTTTTGGAACTAGTCATTCCTTATAGGTACTGACATATCCTTCCATGTCCAGTTTCTTCAAGAATACCCATTTGCAACCAAGATGATTTAAATCAACTAGAGGATCTAGAAAAATCCAAACGTGGTTTTGGTACATTGAATCCATTTCAGAATTCATGGATTCTTGCCAATTGGCAACATCAGTTCCACTTACTACTTCCTTGTAGGTTAGAGGGACATTATTATCAACTAATAATGAGTCACAATCCTTAGTTACTAGAAAACCATACCATTCTGGTTCTCTAACCTCTCTTGTACTCCTATGTAGTACTAGTGTCTCTAGAATAGATTCTTCTACTAAGGGGCCTTGTGGAATCTCTTCCTGTACCAACTCTTGTGTACCTTGATCCTTGACTTCATCAAAGTCTATCTTGATCCAAATACCTCTTTTGGAGATATTCTCCCTCTCAAGGAATATGGAATGTATTTCCACTATAACCTTTTTGTCTGAGGGGTTGTATTGGTAATATCCCCCTATTTCCTTAAAGGATCCTATAAAGGTACACTTTGTGCCTCTGGGTGCAAATTGTTTACCTGAAGAGGCCTTAATAAATGATTCCCAACCCCGCACATGTAAATTCGATAACATGGCTTTTCTTCCACTCCAAAACTCGTATGAAATACCATTTATTGATTTAGTTGGTACTTCATTTAGTATTTGTGCCGCTGTTTGTAATGCATACCCCCAAAAGGATAATGAAAGACTTACATGACTCATCATTAAACTCTCTATATCCAACAAGGTGTGGTTCCTCATTTAGCGTACACTAGTACATTGAAGTGTGTAACGAAGAGTGAGTTGGGATAGGATCCCAAAATTCCATAAGTAATCAATGACGTCCTGATTAACATAATCCCCACCACAGTTTGAGCAGAGTTTTTTAATTTTCTTACCAAGATGGTTCTCAACTTCATTCTTATATTCTTTGAACTTATCAAAAGAACCTGACTTATACCTCATTAAGTAGATATATCCATATCTACTAAAATCATCAGTAAAATTTATGAATTATGAGTACCCACCCCCTTATTCTACTAAAAATGGTCCACACGCATTGGTTTGAACTAATTCAAGAAGCTCTCTAGCACTATCAACTTTCCCACTGAATGGGGCTTTGGTTATTTTTGCTTGTAAACATGCATGACATAAGCCATGTGGTTATAGTTCAAAATAATATAAATATCCATCTTGAGGTAACTTTTTCAAGCGTTTCTTGATTACATGACCTAGCCGGTGATGCCAACGTTTGGTGCGGTATGAGTCATGTGAAGTATCTTTGTCATTGTTTTCCATTACTTGGTTTATGTAATCCAACACATAAAAGCCGTTTTATAAATGTGCCCTACCAAAACAAATTCTATCCTTATAAAAGAATCCACATTCATTTACAAACTTGAAAAAAAATCCATATATATCTAGACTGGATACATAAATCACGTTTTTGGTTTCAAAAGGCACATAAAAACACCCTTTAACACCAAGATCATTCCAGTTGGAAATGTGAGGTTGAAGTCCCTGATAGCTAAAACAACAAGTTTGGCTCCATTGGCTACTCGTAGATCTAACTCCTTGATAAATATTTCTAAATCTACTTGGTTCCTATATTTGGAAACATATGTGAGAACCACAAGATGTATCTAATACCCAATTTGTAGAAACAGATAGATTGCATTTGATAACAAACGTACCTGAAGCTCTCTTTTGGTTCTTAGGCTAGGTGCAGTTCTTCTTCTAGTGACCCTTCTTTCAACATGTGAAACAAACAACCTTCTGTTCCCTTTCCTCCCCTTTTATCTTCCTTTTCATGAATGGTTGGGAAGAATATTTGAGCGTAAACCTCTTCACCTTCCATTTCCTCTTATTCACCATTACGATAGAAGGCTTTTCATGCTTCATATATTTGTCCACATGGAGAATGATGATAATAATTTTAGATAGAGAATTTTCAATGTTATTCATATTGATATTGACAACAATGTTAGAGAAGCTCTAAGGGAGTGAAGCGAGAATGAGATCTGTGCCCAATCCTTTGGGGAGTTTAAACCCTAAAACATCCAGGGGATCAATATAGCCATTGAACATGACTACATGAGGCCCAGTTGGGGAACCTTATCCAAGATTACTTTGAAAGAGTTCCTTAGATATCTCAAACCATTCCTATCTTTCTCTCTCCTGGTAAAGACTACAGAGGTGCTCGAGCATCCAATAAGCATCCATGTTTTCATGAGACTTCCCGAACTCACTAGACATTGATGATAACAACAAACATTGAATGTCGACCGAATCATTCATCTGTTTCTCATAGACCAGGAAATCCTCATCACTCACCTATTTGGCTGGAATATTAGGTAATGCTGACTCTATAATGTAAGACTTCCGTTCATGGCGTAGAATAATCCGAAGATGTCTAAACCATTCCTGGAAGATACTACTAGTGAGGATGTTGTCTTCTTCTAGAATTGATCGTAGAGATAATGTGGTTGAAGATATGATCATTTTTATTCTAAAATTTAAAAGAGCAGGTCATTATTACTTTCTTGATTACATTTTATTATAAATAATAAATTTTATTTAGTCTCCCACTATTTCATCATGTCCCAATGACGATCACCATTGAACTAAGAATATCAAGTTTCCCTGACATTCTAGTGGAAATAATCTATATTCCCCTTCTCATAATGTCAAAAGGGTTGGTCAATATATTTGAATGTATTTAGGTAGGTTAGTATTTTCCAACTATGGGCTTGTAGCTCCTTGATCTGTTGAGTTGACTCCCAAATCCTAAAATCATGACTTTGGGATTTCCTCAACTCATGCCTCCAACATTACACCAATTCTAGAAAGGGATACTCCTCTTAATGTGATATGGTTAAGTCTACCTTAAACCTTTCATAATGGATTCCTTTATAAAAGTAAGTGTCCCAACAAGGGTTGGTTAAACACATAGTTTTATTGACTTTTCCCTTAATCAATTAACAGAAGGCTTGGTCTAACATAATATTTTATTTGATGGATTTTTATCTCTAATGCATCAATTTATTATTATTATTATCACATGATTATTAATATTAAGTGAAACTTACTTAACTGATTAACCATGTCTTGATAATATTTATTCATAAGTATAGTTTATTTGAGTTCTATCTTGCATGCTTTTTTAATTCAATAATTATGTGATCGTGACAACATATCCATAATGATAAACCATGAAACTAAAAAAAATAAAATAAAGAGATTGATCATGAACTTTCCTAATGGTTAATTTATCTAGAGGTTGATAAACTAACCCTGACTTAGTGGAGAAACATCATGAAACTTTTGGGTTCAGGTTTACGGTTTTCCACCTGTCCAATTATGTATCTCCAGGGATTGGTCTCATCTCAGCTCCAGTTTGAATTTCCTCCACTAGCATGGGAGTTCCATCCATTAAAGATGTCTTTTTTTAACTCACATGTAGGATAGGGGTAAAAAGGGGTTTTACATAAAATAAACCTTGGGAACATAGGCCCTACATATTAATGATGAGAAGTCTCATAGGCCAATAAATTTAATTTAAATAAATAAATTAAAATAAAAGATCCACATAAATTGTTCTTGGTCTAGCTCATGATCATCCATACATGAAATGATATTTGTGGATAAATAAAACTAGCATTCAATTATTTAATCGTTCTTCATTAAGATAAATCCTTCTCAAATCGATTAATTATCATCTTTAATTAATCAATCCTTTTATCTTAAACCATTTTTTGAATTTCAATGAGATTCTCATCCCTCATAATTTTGAACAAATAAATTCATTTAAAATTATCGTTGTACGAAACTTGTACCTTGGAGGAAACCGTGATAATTATTTTTCATAACTACCTAATGAGTATAAATCAAGATTACATAGATGTTAAATTAAACACATATATATAAAACACCTAACACGTGTTGTGCCTTGGCTTTATGCCTTCACTATGGTTCACGTATCAATGGTTTGTATAATATAATAATAAAATTTAATAAATCGGTGTAATTTGGATAATTACATGACATATAGTTCCAACAACACGGCGTGTACTATTTTTCACTGTCCATTTGAAGTACACACCCGAGGAAATGGCGTGTGAGTGTACTTTAGAAATCCTTGGAGTACCCAGATTGTCCAATAGGCCACACGTCGTGAAGTTCCTCATTACACAGTCTCTAGCTTGGCTAGCCATGTACATTGTATATAGTCCAACCCTAACCCAAAGGGGAACACGTCGTGTCCAGTGGGTCACACGTAATCTAATCCAGAAACCGCATGCCAATTATTCCTGGTCAACACACAATGTTATTAAGACTTAGAGAAACTCCAATGACACATCTTGGTTTTTCTAACCAGACCCAGTGCATTGAACCTTGGTTGCACAGAATGTACTGCTGAATACAAATAGTGTGTTCTTGTCTTGTACATCCCAGAACCTTTGGGACCTCCGGATGAGATCCTCTGTTTTATTTTAATTAAAATTGAACGAAAATATCATTTCTGTAAGGTGAATGAGAAATGAAAGAGGTAGAACAGATCTCAAGATTCATATTTGTAGAAAGATTAAATTGAATTGAAAAAACTAAATTATTAAACACGTAAATCATAAAAAAATAATTTAAAAAATTATAAAATATGATGTAACCACTCTGATACCACTTGTAGGTTCCTAGCGTAGTGAATGCATGGTTGGGATGACACACAACTTTATTTTTTACCCTGATCAGTGATTATTCCGGGATCAATAGGAACATGAACACCAGTCTCTACAAAGTGTAATCAAAGATTTAGATAAATAAGGAAAAGTCCTGAAACCATTATAGAGGATCTTGAAAATCATGTTTATAATTAATTTAATTAACTTCATAAAGAAAATAATACTTGGATCTTCAGTATTTTTTTCATTAATGATGTTGATCATGTAAAATTACCCTTCCAGATTATCTTTTTTGCACTTGCAAGGATCCAAACTAGAATCCCTCTAGCGGTTTTCCACACATGCTCCGATAGCCTCTGATTGGCACTGCTCGTTCTCCGGGTGCAAGGGTGGTGAAGTGAGTGTCTTGTGTTGGTCATTCATGATCACTTTTTTTGGTCTTGAAGAACATCTCTCATTATTGAGAGTGGATAAAGGAGGTTTAGAGAGATAAATTGTTTGGATCAACAATTCTCCATTCACCAGGTGTATGGTGTCGTTTCATGTTTGGCATAATAGGCATACTTGTCTATTTATATATATGGAACTTCGGTTACAATATTTAATTGCATAAAAAATTAAATACATTCATGAACTTATATATACCCATTCTCAAAATAATAATACTGCATCATTATTTAGGGTGTGCCAACTTTCAAAAAATAGA
This sequence comes from Viscum album, assembly GCA_963277665.1. NCBI lineage: Eukaryota > Viridiplantae > Streptophyta > Magnoliopsida > Santalales > Viscaceae > Viscum > Viscum album. The sequence goes on along the minus strand of OY728152.1, from coordinate 1,409,849,085 downwards.
AATATAAATAAAATTCAGTGTCAAAAAATAATATCAGCATCATTTTTATTTTAACTTGTACCAACTAGTTAAATAATTATTTACCTTATTTCAAATAATTATTTTACTACGAGGAAAGCCTTGGACCTCTTGAACTCCACTTCCATTTATTGAACACCATAATAAATAAATAAATAAATTATTTTATTAAATAAATATTTAGTTAATGTTCAATAAAATAAATAAATATATTTAATTTAATTTATGCGATCAATTTAAATTGAAAAAAATTATTCCACAGTCTTGAGAGTAATATTTATTTCATTAATTAAATTCAAATAGAATTTAACTGAGACCACAAAAAACAGTTAGTTCGTGACCCTATAGGATTATTTTACGTTGGCATTATGAATGTTTGCCTAAAGTCCAAGAGTAATATCTAGTAACGGGTCAAGGAACCCAAGATAATGAACACAAACTCGCAATAATGAAATCCACAAACGAACGTTCACTGTGTAATATAATACATTTGTCGTAATATCTCATCAACCAGGATTCAAGATAGTGTCATCAACTTTTATGCTTGATACATCATTCTTTGACTACCTGAAATAAACTCATCATTACACCATGACCATGGAATTTCACACGACGATTCTATTTCAATCAAAGGGCTAGGATATCATCTTCCATAAATCGAAGGGGTAAATCCTTCCTCAACTTATCCATTAATAACATTCCACTCGTGACACACCCAACATACCCTACTTCCCACCAACTATCTGCATGACAGTTTTCATCAATAAATCAAAGTGTATGAGTCATGACACATATTAATGATAATATTAAATTCTAGGGATCATTACACATGCTTGTAGATAGAAATATCTAATGACACCAAGACATGAAGAATTCCTACTAGCAGGTATGTTCTCATAATCTCTTATCTTGGAGATTTCCAAGTGTAAACTTCATGAGAGGAAGTCTCATCTTCTTATGAGTACTCGCACCTGACGGTCTGAATGCTATGTGTCCCATCACAGTATGTCATCTAACCGAAGAACTATATTTAAGAATATTGTTAAAAAAATTCAAGGTTCTCATCATAACGGGGATCTTCCATGACCTTATCAATGCAACAAGTACTCTAGGACATTATTACATCATAGTCATGAAGAACAATGAAAAATATGTAATCATACATTAAATATCCATGTAATCAAAGTAAAAACAGTTGGTTCTAGGGCACCAATTTATACAATGCGTTCACTATAGTAATATTCACATTGAGAATATAGATTCATATTCTATTTGGGGGAAATTTTGAAATATATAGGGATTATTAGAGACTCATGTATATATTCTCATACAAGGAGATGGATAAGAAATATTAAATATAGTTATAGTTGATTAATGACTACGAATGGTCAATCCTCCAACATCCAGGGATAAAAAATAATGCGGTTGATGCACTAAGTATAAAGGGTAAAGAAATATTACCATTGATTAAAATTGATAAGAATAAAATCTTTCTAGACTTGAAAAGGATTGACATCAAGTTCATTATGGAAGGATCATGGTCAATCCATTCACAAATTATTTCTCAAACAACCCTTTTAGAGATGATAATTGAAGCACATTGAGACAATGCATCAATTAAGAAGGGCGTGGATGCTACATGAAAATGTAAATCATAAGAGATAAAAGTCAATAAAGAATGATTTGTAATATTTTGGTCAAGATTATGTATAACATAAAATCACAGAATGATGAATGGTCTACTGGATGTTTCACATAGATTATCCTTGTCCATACACAAACATACCACAACAGTGTTTCAAGATCTCTAGAATCATTATTGGTAGAACAATATGATGAATAAGATAATGTAATATACATAAAGGTGTCTTGTATTTTCATAACAAATTGGATTAAAGGAATTAATCTATGGGTTTGATTTAACCATTAATCATACCTATCTTAAAATTATAAAATAGAACCATGGACTTTTTCATTGGTCTTCTAAATACATTAACAAGAAATACTTCAATAAGTGTTGGGGTGAATATCCTTTCAATGACTGGTCACATCATTGCAGTCCTAGAAGAATTCCCACACATTCACCTTATAAAGATACAAATTATTGATGTAGTGAGGTTGCATGGAACACCAATATTGGATGAATCTAACCAGAACCCAATATTTACATCAATATTCTAGAAGAATCTCCAAAACTCTCTAAATACTTTGTTAAACATCATCACATCTTATCACCCTAAAATTGATGGCCACTTGGAGTAGAAAATCTATACACATGAGGAAATATTGAGATCACAATCAATGAAAATTAAAGGAATATGGGTTAAATATATTCCTCTAGATGATTTCTCATACCATAATAGTTTACACTAAAGAATCAAAATGGTTCCCTTTGATGCAAGTTATTGTATGTGATAAAGAAAACATGTATGCTAGGATGAATTTTATGAATTTAAAATTTCCAGTATTGAATTTCTTAGGTTAATGGTTGAAATTCGCAAACCATTCAGCACCAAATCAAGGTTACTTAGATTTAATAGAGGGGCAATGTTGACAATTGTGTATGAGACTTTGATATTGAATTTAGAGATTAGGTATTCCATCACAAATCTCTATTTAAGAATGTCATGGGATATTGGAAGAAGGGAATGATTATTCCTAGATACATATATACCATTTAGATACTTGATCACATCAATGAAGTGTAATATTAACTAGAACTCCCACTAAAACTATCTCTAGTATAGAATGTGTTGCATGTAGCCCTCTTGACGAAGTATATAACAGACCCATCACAATTACTAAATCCAGAGGTGGTACTATTTCATAATGATCAGTCGTATGAAGAGATTCCTATTCAGAACATATATTTTGGAGAAAATGTTCAACAAAATATAAAATTTTACCTTTTTAATGTGATATGGATAAGTCACATGTTTTTTAAAGTGGTGTAGGTGCTAGGGGATTTTAAAAAACAATGTTACCCTCACACGTTTTATTATATGAAATTAATATTTTAATGAAAAAATTATAAAGAGTGGGATGATTTTAATGACCTATCTATTCATAAAAAAAATTCCCATAATGGTTGAATTAAATTCCATATTATTTATTACAATTATATAAAACATATAAACTTATTTATTTGGATTATTTAATTAGATTTTATATTCATTTAAGAATCATAGTGATTTGATTATATTTTTTTGAGTAGTAATAATATGATTAGTATTAATATATGGTTTAAATAAATCTAATATACATAGAAAAAAGATGTTATGGCCTCAATTAGTAGCATCATACCATGTGAATACCACTTATTAGAGCATTCGAAAATGATAGTGTAATGATGCATAATTTTATCAATGAAATTTCCCTTCATATGTCATAAACCATATAAATCATATAGAGAACCCAATAAAAAATTATTATCATAAATGTTTAAATGATACATTAGTGTAGACATAAAACAATATGAATGAAATGTTTTAAACCGGATAGTAAATAGAAATTTAGATAATAACAATGGGAAAATTTGAATCTACACTATCCACTAGAATATCCTCACTCATGAACAATAATGTAGAAATAAATCATAATGATAAAAATTTAATATTCATTTTGTATAATGAAAATATACTTAAACATGGGTGAAAGAATAATTGATATAATAATGATTGAAAAAATATGTATTTATAGAAATTAAATAACCTATATTGTTGGAATTGTAATATGACCATTATGAATTGTAATGTCATGACCCTACCCAAGATGGGGCTCATGTCGTGACTACCCCGAGCCCACCTTCATAGTCCATGGGGTGGATATAAGTGAAAAAGTAATAACTAACTTAGGATGTACATTGAAAAAGTCATTGTAATCACACACATGGAAATCTCGATGAAAATGTTTAGATGGGAGGAGTAAAAGATTCAATACTTATATAAAGTAAACCAAACATGAAAGCATCTATAGATAGAACAATAGTATGGTAGCGTAAAATGAAAATTGAAAGGGGAAAAATAAATTCCTAACCACAAATATGTTCTAACATGAAGTAAAGTTGCTAAAGTAAATAGTTGAGTGATCCCATCTCTTGAATACCAAGCTACAACAATTGTACATGGTCCAAGAACCTAGTATCCATAAGAACCTCTGTAGTAACAGTTGAAATGACTTTAGTCTACATAATACATGAAACATGAGGGAAAATACCATGTTTGGTTGAGCATAAAAATTCCAAGTAGGATTCCCTGAAATATGAAGGGGAGGTTTAAGAAATTAAATAAGGAAAATAAAAATAGTAGATATCACAATCTACAATGAATGAGTACAGATCAACCCAACAAAGAATAAGAATATACAATAGCTCTAGAATTTTATTAATGATTCCCAACATCTCATGAATCTGTCCAACTGTAAGCATCCAAGTCAAACCAAGCCTCATTATTGTGTTTCACAGTGTAAAAGAAATAATTTGTAGGTAGAGGACCCATTTTTGGTAAAACCAGAGGGTTCCAATCTAATGGTTGAGGACAATATCCTATCTCAGCTGGATGGTGCCACTAAATTCATTGAAGACCAATTCCCGATCCCACACGAGGGTTCTACTTATATGAGTTCAAATGAAGAATATTTAGTGGCCTTATGTTTCCAAAAAAGTTTTCAAGGGGTATATGGTGTATGAGGGGAACAAAATAGTGTGTGGTCCCATTCAGTTTCCTCATCGTGTCCCTAGATGGAACATAGATCCATCCCATATAGTATTAAAATGTTATTTATGTGGAATACATGACATGTCTAGGCTAACCTGGAACGGGTAGTGTGTTTCTTTCCATGTATGTGTACTAAAACCCATGTCAGGGTACCAAACATAGTGTCCATGTATCAGATTACATGGATGTGTATGTGGCCTTATACATAAACATATTTTCCCACCCGTTTAATTCATCACATAGGTTCCCATCCAGGTTAGTGCTACACAATATGTAGGAGGACTATACTATGTGTCAACTTTAATCATTAGGAAATCACAGTCCCTACGACTGAAGTGGACACATTCCATGTGTTCATCTTTGAACACAACTTGTAGTTAGGTTTTCACCAAAAATTTCAGATATGATTCAATGCATGAAATCCTTCTATCCACTTCTATATTAGTCTACAATCTACCCCAAAATGCAGGATCTAGCATTGGATCGTGCTTGTCAGCCGTTGTATGCTGAAAATTGTATCCAATTTGAGTTTGGGATTTCTCCGTTCATTCCACATGCAACATATCATTATGTGCTTGATTTCATGACATGAAAACAACAAAAAAACATCTAGAACTCACAAAAACCCATGATCCATGCTTTTTTTATAGATCCATAATTCATTCGTCGATATGTCATAGACCCAAGGGTCCAAAAAAACTCAGTAGCACTCAAAATTTTCAAACTAAAATTGAGGGCCCCAACTAGTGATGAATGGTATACAAATAGGGATTATAGAATCAATAACCAATGTTTAAACATAGTTGTCCAAGAATTATTATCCAATGACCGTAAAATGTGTATCAAAGTTTTGAAATATTTTAAATATCCAATTAAATATGGTAGTGATGCGCATCAAAAATCCACAACCTTCATAGATCCAAAAAAATAGTGGATATTCTCAATAATTTAATAAAATAGAGTAAAACCACCAAAAGTAAAGTCCTACATGATTAATGTATCATTTGTTGATGAAGAAGTTTTCCTCCAATAATTGAGATAATATTTTACATTTGTTGCATCCTGGTCTGATCTGATCTGTAGTTTATCCATTATCATATGGGATTTATCAACATATGAGAATGAGAGATCTATGATATTCTTTATGGTTTTATGAAGCTAACCCTATATAATTCACGATGGATATATTATTATAAGGTTAATCTCCATGACAAAATGATTTAAATAATTAAATTAATAATTAATTAATCCATTTAACGTACCACCAATGAGCGATGATTCTGAATTCCCCACACTGAATCATTTTATGTTGTGCCTCAGGTAAACACTTTGTTATGGACAAAACAATGTTCTATGATTTCTAATATGAATTACCATTTATGGTTTTACCATTTCCTTTGAGGTATCATTCATGTAAGATATAAAATATACTTATGATCTTTATAAAATTAATTATGAGCACACCAATAGTTACGATATTACACCGTCTTAGCTCATATATTTAGAAATATATATAAAAATATTTCAAGTTAAAATAAGGGAAAAATTGGTTCTCTACATCATTTAAACCTTTATTATATTCATCCCTTAAAAGAAAAAACTATATAGAAAATTTAGGATAGTGAGATTGGAATTATATCTCTTAATACTAGTAACTCTCTGTCATGTTTCCATTATGAAACAACATGTAGAACATGGGGATGTTCTATCCATGATGATTTCGCTCCTACCGATCCTTGATCGCCACTAAGTGCTCCATAAGGGTGGTTCTATTCTCCATGTCTAGGTCACCAAAGTTAATGAAATTTGTGGGTTTTAGCACATACCAAATAAACTATGAAACATTAAAGACATCATTCACATGTTCTATATAAATTTTTAGGGAGATGAATTAAACAACCTCACTAACCCTATGAAAGATCTCAAATGGTCTGATGAACCTTGGGGATATCTTTTCTCCCATGCTGAACCTATGCATTCTACTTTTTTGGGTGAATCTCAAAAAAACATTCTCTCCCCACTCGAAATCCAAGGGCCTATGATGTCATTCTTTTTAATATTTATCTCTATGATGGTCCATCCTCATCCCCTCATGGATGACCAATATTTTCTCCATCACACTTACACCGTCTATGGGCCCACAAGGGATGACTCACAGACCACTTTCCATCATAAGGGTGATAAATAGGGTAACCAGTAATTGGATTCAAAATGATTCATGTTAATGGTGGAGTGGTAGCTATTTTTGTATAGTAACTCTATAAAGATAAGTTGATACTCCCATCTCAGGACAAAGTTTAACATCCATGGCCTCAACATGTCTTCAAACACCTTGAATGTGTGCTAGATATGCCCACTGGTCATGGGATGAAAGGATGTAAAAATCCTCATTTGGGTCTAGAACACCTCTTATATGCCTCTATATATTCATGACATGCTACATGAATCACCATAAGAGACAATCATCTAGGGAACCCCATTAATGAAAATAATCTCCCACACATACAACTACCCCAAACTCTCCACCGATATCTACTCATTAATGGAAGAGATGTGTGATGACACTATGAGTCTTTCTAAAATCACCTAGATTACATCATGGATCTTCATTATTCATGGAAGACTTTTGAAGATGTCCATGGATATGATTCCCCACTTCATCTTTAGGATCTCAATAGACTGAAAAAAACCTACAGAAACATGGTTCTGATCCTTAACATGCTGGCAGGTGAGGCAATGAGAGACCAACTAAAAATGCATCGTCTCATTTAGGACCACTAAAACATCTACATATGGTCACAATAAATCTTCCACACATCAATATTTACTACAAGGGGAGAGGTTTGGAACTCTCACATCACCTACTCCCATAACATGACATGAACCAATGTACTCCCATGGAAGAAGATGACATAATTACCTCCTTCTAAATATCAATATGTTGATTCACTTGTGGATATATGATCACATAATACCAAATAGTCAACATATCCTAGATATGACTCTCACATGCTCAGGGAGATAAAGTGTCAACAACATTGAATGCAGATATGTTTTACCCTCCTGCTCCACTAGGGCTAGTTTCAAGACGGGTAACTCCTCCAAAGACTCTTTCACAAAGAAATACTTGGAATTATTTCTAAGAGAATCAGATACTATGGTACCATTACCTAGAGTATAGACCATATCAATGTAATACTACTATATAAAATCTAACCAATGACACTATATTAGGTTCAGGTATCTCGGTGTGAAGATATACACGAGACATGGTTGGTCATAGAAAACCATAATGTGCTCTACCAAAAGGTATTACCTCTACATACATAAGAAAAAGAATACTGCTACCATCTTTCAATCATGAGTCGTATCATTCTACTCATTAGGCCTTAACTACCTTGACCCGTATGTGATAATTACATGATGCTGATTCAACACATAGAGAATCCTTAATCCCAATACATCATAATACACTTAAAAAACCACACACTAATATGTTAGTCTCAAAACTTGATAAACCATTAGCCTCAACCTCAAATCATAAAATGTCTTCTGACACTTCCCATAATAGGTAAATGAATTCCAATTTCTATTTCATGGTTTTCAAATGGGTTGATATTCTTGGAATGATTTCCAAAAACATACCATAGTACCCTAATATATAGGAAACCTAATCACCTATGAAATTCTCTTGCGTGGATCCTAGGAAAGAAATTATTTTACCTTTTCTCTATCTATGTATTTACCATGATAAAAAATTCCATGCACTGGAAAGTGAATCTAATTGATCCACAATTGGAACATTGAGAGAATTTTGTAAACCTATTCCTCTCAGAGAATGTATACAACCATACTCGGGTTCTCTTAATACTCCTCCTTTAATGTATATTAGATTATTATGTCATCATTTAAGACAAAAAAAACTGCTCCAATGACGGTTAGAAGACTTGATTCATAAAATCCATAACCACTATTCATAATTCATCACACCAATGGGAATCACTAGAACCCACAATGTTCATAGAAACATCAGAATGAAAAATTTGGAATATCAGCCTCAAGAACCATCAACTAGAGGTATCCAGACATGATATTGTTCTTTGAGAACCATTTCATGCCTCAAAACTCATCAAAGAGGTTTTTGGTCCCTGGAATGGGGTAATAGTTATTAATTGTCTCCTGCTTTAGGCGATGTTAATCCATCAAATTCTACAAACAACCATCCTACATTTCCATGAACAACCCTAAATCTTACCAGGGGGACACAATGGGTATGATGAAGCCTATATCACAAAGGACCTCCATCTACAACCACAACTCATGAAGCTTGGTAGGGTCCATCCCATATGCCAGAAAAGATATCAATGCAATGTTGGGATGTAAGTCAATGAAAAAATATATATCAGAACATGGAGGTATTCCCATAACATCCTCTGAGAACAAATCTATATAATCCTCAACAATTTAAAGAACCTAGATGCTTGAAGATATTACTACCCTGATGGCTATAATATCTAACTAATGGGTGATGGGATATAACCTGCTATTCACAAAATGAACTTTCCTTCCATGAGATATATCTCTTCAAAAAAGATAATATCATCCCAAAATTGTATTGGTATCTAACATGTCTGTGGTTATAGTCGATTTATGGTTGAACCATGGAAAACCAATCCATGCTAAGATGATGTCATATGGTTCCATCATGATGACTAGAAGGTCCCACACGAAACTCTATCCTCTAAGAGATAACTCACACATCCAAAATATAAAAGCTAGAAAATAAGCATTTCCTCTAGGAACCTCATGAAAAATATATTGGGGTACAACCGTAACTTGGATCTCAAACTCTAGAACAAGGATAATAGAGATAAAGGAATTACTAGAGCTTTTCTGCACTACTAAGGAAGAAGGAGTAGAAAACACATAGATTTAACCTGTTATCATCTCTGTGATGTGGGTCATAAACCTCTAAAGCCTGAAATTATATGTGTCCCCAACTACCAGCTCTTTAAGCCTCAAATTGGACACCTGGTGGTGGTGGTGGTGGAAGGAACTCAAACCATTATCCATCACCCATATCTCCTCTTGTTCTCCTGAAAACATCAAATTCTAAGGGAACACCCAATCCATTCCTGAGAGATCCCTAATCACAACACTACCTCTACCATAGAGGTCCATCATCTTTATACCTATGATTCTCAAAAACTTCTAGTTGGGTAGTTTCATTACATGTGACCTATCCCATCATATGTGAAGCACCACCCTCCATGGACAACCTTGTTCCTCTATGTTTCCTTTGACCATGTTTCTAAATTTGGTCATCATAAGATATCCTATGTCAAGAACCTGAAACCTAGCATCTTTTTGTTACAATAGATTACTCCGTATTTTGGATCCCAATACCAGTTCCATCATTCTAGAATCCATTTGATAGAAATATATATATCACTAGTTCCCACTCAAACAACTAAAAATATGTCAGGACATACAAAGGTACAACACTGGCTCAAATCTCTCTATGGGGTCGCTTCTCAAACATATCTACTCGAAAGTAACAATCTCTAATCTTGTAAAGGGAGTGTTGTGTAATGTCATTGAAAATTTATGTGTAATTATACACTATCATCCCACCCTATTTTAGTTCTATAATCCATTGGATCTAGATTGAGTGCCTGAAGTAGGGGTATTACACCTCAAAAAATAGAGACTGGAAGTCAGGCCCTGAGATTGTTGACTCATTGTGAATCTGCATAACAAGGCTCCACCAAGGCCCAACTGTTTAATGGAAGAGGACAACGGTAATTGAATCCAAATAATATATTTAGGTAAAAATAAGCTTGAAGATAAAGACCACACATACTATCCAATCCTCTTCTGCATCAGGATTTGTATCACTGTTGAACCTTAGAGGCCTCTAACATTGGAACTCGTACAACATGCTGAGCTTTCACCCATAATCAATCTGATCAGTTAGAATGATTTTCTACTTGAAATGTGAATGAGTTACTACCTTCCAACCAATAGGAAGGGGATTTTTGGATGGTTCCTGAACTGAGGCCTCATCACTCATCGGTTCTCCATTATGAACAATAACATGTTTCCAAGCTTGCTCTAATAATTGAGGGATCCTATGATTTATCAAGATAAACCACAGTAATATGAGAATATATATATCAACAAAAATGGGTATATGAAACTAGAAAGATATTAAAAGACTCAATTATATATGATTTATGTACCATTGACCCATACATCAAATTTCTTGTCATACTGAGTCATCAAGCATGTAGTTAGGCTCATGGTGAATGGATACATCAATTATCACACCATCACTAGATTATTTAGCCTGATATCCACACTCGAGACACTTAAACATGGTTTTCATAAACCCAACCAAATCCTCTTATGGGGGATATTCTAAATAATGTCCCAAGGAATGAACATGATCTGATACCATTATATGATATCTTGACACAAGCTGAGGCTCGATCCATAACTACCCCAAGCCCGCCTCCATATGGCATAGGCTAGTGGGTGGAGACAAGTTTTGAAGGATTAATTAACATTGGAAGGCATTTTACTACATACCTGTATGAACACATATAGAAACATCAATTAAAAAGTGTATAGTGAATGTGTATAATATGCAACACTACGCTATCATAAACAAAGAATATATGAACCTCTGGATAATACAAAAGTATAAAAACATAAAATAAAAAGTGAAAGGTAAAGAATAAACAACCAAATAGAAATATTTCCCAAACTAATAGAAAATTGGAAAATAAAAAAGTTGAGAGAGCCTAGCTATTGAATCCCATGGTACAATCCCCATACATGGTCCATACACTTAGTATCCATAAATGCCTCTATAGTCATGTTCAACCTGTATGTTGTCTGCATAATACATGATATATGAATGAAATTCCCATAAAATTATCAGTATATAAATACCCTGTAGGATATCCCAAAATATTAATGGTGATCCATGAGAGATACAATATGAAGAATAAAACTCTAGCTAGCACAAGTTATTGTTAAAAAGTATATCTCAACACAACAACGAGTTATGGTAAGATTGTCTAAACAGAAGGGGATAAATATTGTGAGTAGATAAAATATTTGTTGAGTATTTTCCACATATAGCAAGATTAACAATATATTGGTAGATGATACATGGCCTAATAAAATATGAGGGTTCCTCCTTGATGGTTGAGGACACATTCCCAACCTAGATAGAGGGTTCCACTCCAATAATCAAAGTCCTAACCCCTGACTTGATGGAGGGTGTCGTATAGATTGTTAAGGACCCATGCTAAGCCCATCTTGAGTGTACCACTATAATTCATTGAGGACCCATTACCAACCTCATAGGAGGGTTCCACTCATATGGATGAGGACCCATACCTAGCTCAGATGAAGGGCGCCACTCTAATTCAATGAGGAACCATGCCCAACCCCATAGGAGGGTTCCACATGGATGGTCAAGGACCCATTACTAGCCTAGATGGAAGGCTCCACTCTAAGTCATCGAGGGCCCATTCCCTTCCCCACAGTAGTGTGCCAATTGGAAGGTCTTTGGTGATCTTTCATGGTCACTACCATCATTATGCATGACCTAATTAAGATTTTTTCCTAGAACATTTAACATCATATATGTAAAGATGAAACCTGGGATACCACCACATCTTACAAGGAATATACACATGATAGGTTTCTCATAATACAAATTATTAGTTAAAATGAAGGAGATAAATAGACTTGAAATTTACTCATAATAGATCAATGGGTACATAATGTGTGAGGGAAACTGCCTAACTTGTGTTCTTGATCCACTGCCTAGCTGTGTCACTGCATTGAATATGGATTCATCCAAGGTAGTAGTACAATTTTTCTAGGTGGACTGGACAACATGTATAGGATAACAAGGATTAGGTTATGTCTTGGTCACCATGTCCATTTACCAAACTTGATGTCTGTATATCAAAATACATGACCATGCAAGTGACCATGAAATTCCACACAGTTTCCTACACATATGATCCATAAAATAGGTTCCCATCTAGAGTAGGTGTAAAATAAATGCATAAAGACAACACATTGTATCTTCCATAAACTTTATAAAACCCTATCCACTGCTGCTAATGGGGATAAACAACATGTGTTAATCTTTGAACATTGCGTGTAGTTAGTTTTTCACTAGAAATATAAAATCCGGTTTACATGCCAGAAATCCATCTATATTTTTTGAATCTTAGCCCCAATCCAATGGAAAATAGAATATATCATTGTGGAACCTTCTTTTCAGGAAATGTTCACTGGAAATCGATTCTGATTTGATTTTGGGGTTTCAATGTTCTTTCTTTATACATCCGATATTTCCCTCACATGATTTATTAATCTCAAAAAACTGAAACCAAAATGAAAAACTCAACCACCCATATCTATGATTTGAACATAAATTAATTCTTCATTCATCACTTCATTGTGGATTTGGGGGTCTTATCGGGCTATGTACCACCCAACAGAGTCAAAATGGGATCGAGGGGTCAAATAGGTGAAGAATGCAAAGTAATGATGGAGAATTGCACAAAACCCATGGTTTAAACATAGTTTTCCACGATTTATTATCCAAATATCAAGAAATATGAATTCAGGGTTTTAAATGATTGAAATAACTAGTTAAATCAAGTATATAGGTTCATAAAAAGGCCAACACTAGAACATATCCATGAAATGGGTGTAATTTCTCAATAATTTAATAAAAAGCTATAAAAACACCAAAATACAAGTCATACATTGATTATGAATCGTTATCGGATTAAGAACACTCTATAAAATATATTAAATATTTCTATAAAATTAATTCTTGGCACACTAGGCTTTATAATCACACGTCCTCTTAGCGGCTAACTCTGGAAATATATATAATTATTTCAAAGTATTCTATGGAAAAAACCATGCCTCTACAAGTAATATTGATGTTAGAATAGAATCCTCACCTATGAAAGTATAAATAAAATTTAGGCATCTTATACATGAAAATATGATATAATAATTTAATTTTACAAGTAAATAATTTTTTTAAAAATGATCAATTAATTGTTTATATTTTTTTACAACTAAAATAATTATTTAAAATTTCATTATAGATCTAATAGTTTAAAAGAAAATATGTTTTCATAAAATATACTCCTAAACTAATATTTTATTTTTTTAATTATAATATAATTTTATGAGACTGTAATAAAATTTTCAAATTGATTTATAATCGATAATAAAATTAAAATCATTATTTTTTGAATAAATGATGATTTTTATTAGAAATGAAAATTATAATATTTAAAAAATTAATTTTATAAATTTTATTACATTTTTAAAATCTATATATTGAGAAATGGTAATGGTGATTTTTTTTTATTTTTCTATAATTGTTGAGTTATTGGTGAATAATGAAATAAAATAATTTCCTTTAAAAAATGACAATAATTTCTGAGTCATAGATGATGTGGGAATGATGTAAGAACCCACATGTTAGAACTATTTTAAACAATTTAATTTATTAATTTATATGAATCAAACTATTGATATTATTGAGCCAAAATAACAGTCAAATTAATATAATAATCAAAACCACCTATCTCCCTTTAAATACCACCACTTATCCTCACACAATCTAAGCCTTGTATATTTTCAACATTATTCTCAATTGTATTACATAGAATATTATTCATTTAAAAGTGTATATATATTCAAAAAATACTAAAACCATGTTCTTTAAGGAGTTTCTCAAGGCGACGTCATTCATGTTGTACAATCCCCAATCCTTCTCTTATAATTTCTTTTCTTTTCTTGTCTTATATTCACCTCCTCTATCAAAAGTGGAAGGATAAATCTAGTACCATATATATTATAGAATGTTATTATATTAATATAATATCAATAATCAAGTCTTTTCTCTTATTTTTTTATTATAAAAATTAAATCATTATCCTCGATGAGTCGTTTCATCACCTTCAAGGACAATGAGTTTTTGTTTTACATTGTCACCTACATGTATTATAATAAAATTGTAATTATGGTTCAAGAAGACATTAAATGTATTTTATAATTTTCTTCATGTTCTATAACTAATAAATTTATATAATATTATCCAAAAAAATCTTATTCGCGGTGATTGAAAAACCACCAAAATAAAGTAATCAATTTCCATTAATGTTTTATCAATTGAATCATCACCACATAAGGAAAAAATGATATATATGACCATTTAAACATTTAAACATGAATTAATATCATATAATTTATCTTTTGATAATTATTACTATTTAAAAAATACTTCCATAGTTATATACATGCAAACCGACCAAGTTACCTTTAAAAGAACACTCGTAGAACAACGAAATTAAACATTAAAACTCATTAAAATGGCCATATATGAAAATAATAATATTATAATAAATATGATACATGTATAAGGAATTATAAGTTAATTAATTAATGAGTCAATTATTATTATACATGATATTAAGTTAATGTGATGAACACATTCATACATGAGGTAAGTGAGCGCTCTGAAACTCCTAATTACATTTAGGTTACACTTTATCTCTCTTTACCCCAATATAATTATTCATTATCATTGTATATTTCTCCAATATTTAATGTTAATGATCAAAAAATATGTATTTTGATCAATTCATATTTCTTTTATGGTAAATTACTTGTTTTAAAATGCTCCCTTTTCAATTCCTCTCGATAAGAAAGCTCGATTAATGTGATGTTCCCCATTTCTTTCCCATTTTCATGTAAACTCTATAAACTGTTTTGAGCACCCTTTTTGTTCTAAAACCACAAATTTTATCATGAAACCAATATTATATAATTTCAAGTTTCATAAAAACAATAATATAATTTTTCTTCTTTAAATAATCATTAATATTTTCCCTTAAATCGCACTAATGTGGACCATTTCTAAAGATTCATAAACACTATTTTTATTGTATTTAAATCAGTTGGAAATAAATAATAAGGATATAATCATATTTTTAGGAATTTAATGATATTATATGATCCCTTCTTTCATGGATACCATTATGATAGACCCCTTGGTTATTCCTTATGATGTTATCATGATATCCATTTCTGTCTATGGGTAACCCATGTTAGATTATTTATGTGGAACAAATTTTCATGAACATGCAGTGATGGTCACTCCTATATAGATTTATAATGAAATAGGTAATTTTTAGTCTCATGAGACTTCATGTATGGGACTTGGGAGTAATCTTTATCCATTATGGGACTTTTTACAGCATGTGATATACTTTTAGCAGTTTGTTTTCACACATGTTTATGTTATGTTATATGTTACTAACACGTCACAACATTTATAAGTACATATGAATAAATAATCTATTTTTTCTTCTTTTTTAGTTTTAATCATAATCTTGGACATTTTTGTTATCTTATTATTCCATTCTAACTCATTTAGAATTATTCATTCCCCCGTTTCTTCCCACACTCAGTTTTTTAGCTCATCCCTTTTGTATATGAAAGATCAATGAATAAGATAATTTATTCTTGTTAGACCTTTTAAATTTTAGGCACCTAATTTTCCAAAGACACTAGATGATATGATATTTAGTTTATATTTTATGGATAATTATTCTTAAAATCATGTAATAATACATATAAATGGTTAGGACCTATATTGTTTGTATTAGCGTATAGTCTATTTATTTTCTTTTATTGGGATGAGAAAACATTATCAGGAACCCTATTGATAACACTATCACCATGGATAACCTAGATTGATTCTTAGGTAACCATAATTTATTATATAGTTTCCGTTTATATGATATTCTTTCAATGATCATAATTTCCCTTTTATATGATCATTAGCTATGTATTCAATTACCGTTTATGTATTTGATTTAATATTATTATTTGATGGTGGGAAATCTGAAAACACATTCTAGAAATAAATTTCAAAGGAAATGACGTAATTTCCCTAATGAGATTCCAAACATGGTGGGAACTAGAGCCCAAAATATCATGAGAATACTAGCTCAAATGTCACAAATTTTGAATAATATATCGAATCATTCGGAATTCCATCATTATACTAAGAAAATGGACGTTTCAACTAAATATTTATTGAGGAAAATTCCTCATATATTTAGTGGATCTTTTGATCCTCGGATTGCGAAAAAGGGATTAACTCAATTAAGACGATATTCTATGTACTTCAATGATAAAAATAATAGATAGTCATACATGTGATCTATCATTTTTATGGGGAATCAAATCTGTGGTGGAAATTGATAAAAAACAAAGTCTAATGTGTAAATTTATTCTATATATTGAGATGGATTCATGAAAATATTTTTTTAATAAATATTTTTCCCAAACCATCCATCTTATGATTGAGAGGGAGTTACTTGAAATGATGAAAAAAGAGGAAGATTATATTGGATAATTTAAGGAATAAATCATATTACATGCATGTTAAGACTATGATTTTTTTATGTACACCAAAATAAAGTGGTTAATATATTTATTGGATTACATGTGAGTCATTGAAAGTAATTCGAAATTAGACATTTTGAAAACTATGAGGATATATTTTGTTGTGCCCTAAATAATGAAATGGATTATTGATACTCATATTTTTCTCATGGTATAATATATAAAAATATGAAAATACAGTTTAATATATGATGATCAACCAGTGAATTCCCTGAAAAAATTAAAACTCAATATCCCACATGTCAAAATATCGAGAAGAAGCATCTCAAGCATTGTCTAAAGGGAACCAGAAGATGTTTTAAATGTTGAAGACACTAGAATAATGATAATTGTTGTTGAATGGATTTGATAAATACCACTAATGCATATGAATATGTTAAGGTTTAGATTAATTTTCAACCAAACTTGTGGTGTTTCATCTTTAGGGAACACGTTCATTGTGTGATCCAATTCCCTAAACTATGGGTTTTCGGAGGAAATCAACAACCACAACCTCCAAGGAAACAAGGAGGGGTGTATTATATCGCTTCTTTTGAGGTGTATATCGAAAATGATGTGGTGAAAACTATGTTATTTTTATTCAAGATAAGTGGACATACTCTTTTATTCTAGTTCCAGGCATTCATTAAAATCTTATAAGATATATAGAACTATTTAAAAACACCTCAAAATACGAAGATTGAGATTTATGTGTTAATGGGGAATGGGGATATTATTTCATCCAAATTATATAACTCTAACTGGTTAAATTTTGTGGAATCAATCTCCAATAAAATCTATTCATACTAACATTGGTGTAGTTTGATGCTATATTATACATGAATTTGTAACCTTTATATAAACCAAACTTCTACTATCTAGAAAGGGATATCACTATTCATATCCCAAGGTATCATCCAATTCTGTACAAGTGTAAAGAGAATATTGAATCTCATTTTGAATTAGTACCTCAATTTTGGATATTATATCCTTATGATAAAGAATATCTATCTCATATGGGTATAAGAAATGATGGGATCATGCTCAAAAAAATCCACATGGTGAAGGAATACAATGATGTGTTCCATAAAAAATTGTATGGTCTTCCGTTGGACCGAGTGGATGAGTTCTTGATTGATCTTATATCTAGATCTCTATCCATATGAATACTCCTTAAAGAATTACCATCATTTAGCTGGAATAACTAAATAAGTAGTTACAATAAAATTTTGAAAAAGGTTTTATATGACCAAGGTCTTTAATTTGTGGTGTAGTTGTCATCTTAATCAAGAATAATGACGAATCAGTGTGCCTCTACATTGATTATTGTGAGCTCAAAAAAATCATGATAAAGAACAATAATATCCTTCCATAGAAAAATGAATTGTTCAATCAAATATTTGAAAAAAACATTATCTATAAGATTGACCTTCGGTCGAGATATCACCAAATAATGGTGAGGAATATTAATATTCCCAAGACTACCTTTTGAATGATGTATGGATACTATGAGTTAATACTATTTCCCACCTAACTCACCAATGCTACCAAAATTTTTATTCTCTTAATGAATAAATATTATTATATATTACCTAAAAAAATTGGTACTATTTATAGATTATATAAGGATATAATCCATGAAAAAAAAGGAAACACGATGAGAATTTGGATACTATGATAATGAAATGGAAATGTGATAAAATATAGGAAAATTACAAGAACTATGTGTTCTATATAAAGGGGGTGACATTCTTGGGGTTTCTCTCAGAAGATAATGAATATTTATCAACCCTTCCAAGACAATGGTAATCGAGGTGTATATCAGCATTGAATCATTAATGTAGATTCTTTCCATGGTATATCTAATTATGGTCTATAATTTATGTGGATCATATCTTTATTTTGAAAAATACTAACCAAGATGACTCAAATGGGAATAAATTATTCCGCGACTAGTTAATATAGTGACTACTTCAATGATTTTAAAATTATACTTAACACTACACCAGATTGACAAGTGGGAAATTAATTTTTCTATTTATTGATGCTTCAAAGAATGTATTTTCTTGGGTACTAATGAGAAGTGATAATGTGAGGGCATATGACTTGTGCCATCTGAATTTTCATGAAAAAACTATCCCACTAATGATCTATAATTGGAGTTTAGGAACAAAAAATTTAGAATTTGGTGGATTTATCATATGGGGGTGAAGTGTGAGACATATAATAATAATAATAGTCTCAAATATATATTCATATAGAAGGATATTAACATGTGATAGTGATTATAGTTAGAGCTTCTCAATTATTATGCCTACACGATCCACTGTCATCCTGGTAAAGAAACTAATGTATAAGATGATAGATGTTGAAAGAATCATATACCATTATCAATGATGAGAATTGAGAAGGATACAATCATCCTAGACTTGAAATATATAGAAATTGGAATCATGATGAGAGTTACATCATTATTTCATTCAAAAAAATTTCACATCCATAAGTTATATAGAGAATTAAGGAAGCTCAATGAGATGATGTGTAAATTCTTATGAAGTTGAAATCTATAAGAAAGTGGAAATCCTTAGAGTTAAAAATTGGTGAGATATGAGTTGTGATATTTGGGTTATGATAATGTATACCATAAAATCCAGAAATAAATAATGTGATATTGAATAATGAACATAGCTCATCCTTCTCCATCCACATAGGGATCATAAAGATGTATTGAGATCTCAAATATCAATATTTTTGGGAAAACATGTAAAATGAGAGTGATGGATATACATCAAAGATCTAGTGTGTAATAAAGTGAAGGATGGAATGAAAAATTCTATGGGGATTATCTAACCATTACCCATACCCATATAGAAATAGGAAAACATTTATATGGAATTTTCAGTTGGAAATAAAAAAATCTAGAGGAAATAATGAGATATGATTAATTATGGATTATTATAAAAATACTTCTTAATTTATAGTGATTGATAGCACCTCTCACATGAAAAAATTGGACAGATATACATCAGATAAATAGCAAGGATTCATGGTATACTATTATCAGTAATATCCACTAATGATTTGAGATCTACATCGATGTTATAGAAAATTATCCAACAATATTTGTTTACTAAGTTGATCTTTTGTATTCCTTATCATCCCAAAACTAATCACCTATCTGAGTATACTATTTAATCATTTGAAGAGATGTTGGGAACATCCTCAATGGACTTCAAATAATTATGGTATTATGATCATCTATTGGCCGAGTTCTTTTACTATAATAGATTCCACAGAATTATCTTAATGGATCAATATAAATCCCTTTATGTGAAATGGTGTAGAACACCCACATGATGGGATGATGTTAGTGTAAATTTGTTTTTGGGACCTAAAATAGTAAAGTAAATGGTAGAAAATGGAAAGACTATGTAAGGACCCAACCCCAGTTTCCCAGAGACGGTGCCTTATTTGATTACGTTAGCATACATACAAGGAATATGAATCCCAAAGGACCGAGTAGTTTAGTATTATTGGAAACAAGTTACATACATAAGTTTAAAATTACAACAAGAAGGGAAACAAACACTATTTTATTCCACTAGAAACATCACATCTCCTAGTTTATGATTGCAAGTCATTCATAAATTATGTCTTCATCTCCTGAGAAAATCAAACATAAGAAAGGGGTGAGCTCAAATGCTCAATAAGTGTAAGCAATACACCAGAAGATAATATAAACATTATACATGGTGAATAATTGAAAACACATTCCTTTAATAATAAACTTGAAACACATTATGGCAGAAATATGAGCTGAATAAGTAATTCCATAATAAAACATAATCATGGGTATTCTACTAGTCGAATAACCACAAGAACGTACAATAAGTAGCTTCATAATGAGGTAAGTGCACATGCCGGACATTCTGAAACATTTTTTCATTGCCTCGTCCAAAATCCATATCACATTGGGAAAGGCCTCAGCCAATTCCAAGTCTAGTTGTCTCATGAGACCTACCGATGCATTGATGGGCTATAGCGGGCCCCACCCGTCACATAATGTAAGAACCCGAATATTCGTGCAGGTACGTTTTTCCTTTTTCTGGAATTTTTAAGAAAAATGAATTTTCTGGAAATTTCAGAAGTACACGCCGTGTACTTTCTAATTACACGCTGCTTACTCTGTTCTGGCTCGAAGCCGTGTGCTGGCTATGTCCGGGCCACACACACGGTGTGTAAGGCTAAGGTGGAGGCCGTTTTTTTCGGAGTACGGAAAATTTAAAGTACACGCCGTGTACTCCAAAAGTACATGCTGTGTACTTTATTTTTTTTCATTAAATGGACTGGGGTCGCGTCTAACCCCCATATCCACCTTCTTCTTCAGGTTTTGACCGTTTGAGAGAGACTGTACGACCGGATCTTCAACGGACGACCACCTCGTCGTCCGTTCTCCGATTCGAGCACGGTCAGTTGCATTGGAATCACAGCGGTGAGTTCTTCCTTCTACTTTAGCCTTGTTTCTTTATTCCTCTTTGTTTTCATATTATCGTAGGATGAGCGTTTTGTGAGTTTTCTCATATCTACGTCATTCCAAGGGGAATTTGTCGTCGAGGTTCACGTATATCGATCTCCTAGGATCGAGGTAGGTGGTTTGTGACTTTCCGTAGAAAGTTGAAGAATATTATGTGCAAATTCCACCAATACCCTCGAACGAGGTATTGCGTGTTTCCTGTTTTCACTTGTTGTTTTCTTGCTTTTCTTGTTTGCTTTATTAGAGGTTATTGCCTGTGATTAGAGTATTTTTTTTGTGCTCAGTTTTCTTTTCCATGACTAGTTGTAGGATTGTGGACTATTGTTTCAGTATTGCTGTTGAGCCTTAGTTGATATCTAGGTAGTTCTCGAGGTTTACTTGGACTATACACACGCGCTGAGCATGTTTAGTTATACTCAGGACTGTGAGAAACTAGAGTAGTAGACCAAAGGGAGAATTTATGGAAGGGATTCTCCAGAGTGTCTTTTTAATCACGATGCGAGACCAAAGGGAGAATTTACGGAAGGGATTCTCCAGAGTGTCTTTAACTATGTCGCGGGCCACAGGGGGAATTGACGTTGAGTGCTTCCCCAGAGAGCCTTTAGCACGATACAAGACTATAGGGGGAATTGATGGGGAGTGCTTCCCCAGAGAGTCTGCTTAATTACGTAGCTGAACCAGAGGGGTGAGATTGTGTGTTCCTCCCAGAGGGTTGCTAGTACTAATAGGATGAACCATAGGGGTTAGACTATGAGAGCTACCCAGAGGGTTACCTGTTTTATTCTTGTTGTTGACTACTTACTTGTGTGCTTTACTTGTTAGAGCTGTGGATTGTAGATTCTTGTGATTTTCAGTTTACTGCTTCTAGTTTTATTACTTCCAACTATTCATTGACTGTTAGGAACAGATATTTGGGTGATTGCCTACTGGGATTGGATCACACACCATGTTTGGGCCATGCTTTTGGGCCCAAGCAGACTATATTGCTGCAGGTATAGATAAGGGAAAGCTCCCTTCTACTTCAGGATCATGACTGCACCAGGAGCTGGGGAGCATGGGACCGAACTGTGGCTTGCGATGCTGTGGAGATTACTTTGTCTTCTTTTTCACTTGGATTCAGTTGTATTTAAGCATGTGGTTGTGTTTTATGTTATCCTTAGATACCTGTACATGCTGCATCATTGTCATCATAGCTATATATTTACATTTCTTCCACGGTTGGTTTCTATTGGTATGCATGTTGTTTACTGCTTCTGCTGTTTATTGTTGTTTTCTTAATTAGTATACTTTACCGAATGAGGGCATGGTTTCCCCACCGACTCACCAAGGCTCTCGCTGCTAGTCAGTAGCCTCTGGAGATCGGGGAAATGTGCTTGAGGTCATGTGGCAAACCGAGTATGGGGCACCCGTGGAGGGGCTCCGGACTTGGGATGTTACAATGTGGTATCAGAGGAGTTATTTTCTCTTACTTTACTATTTGGAGACCTTATCCAGGGATAGGAAGAATTAGATTCTTGGCATTAAGTTGTGCTCGGGAGTAGCTAACCCGTGTACAGGGAAAATCCATACTTCCTCGTTAGTTGCAGTTTTCTGGTTTTGAGATTTTATGGTTGGCATGTTTTCACCTAGAGTGATTCGTATGACTTTTGCAGTTATTGTTTTGATATTTCGGTTCTATTTCTATCGCATCCCGATGATATGATGGTATGCCATCTCATGCATCATATAGGAACTTTTAGAAATCACATGTCATGAATTCTTGCCATGCCATCTAGGGTGCATTAGCGATTGCATGCTGTTGTGATAGGATCTGTGTAGATTATGCATGCTGTTGTGATTGATGCTTGATATATTCTCTGCTGTTGTGGTAGAAAAATTTTTGTTTTTTTGTTTTCTTAAAGTGAATGTCGAAGTTCGGTTCTTGAGGTGTTATAGGGCCCTCACAGATCAGAATTTGGCACCTTTTCCTTTGTTTTTGGTGTTTTTGGAATTCTGCGCAGTTTTTGAGCTATTGCCCAAAAAAAACCAGAATACATGGCGTGTACTTTTTTGAAACATGCCGTGTAGTTTTCAGTCCATGTCACTGACCGTGTGAGCATAACACGGTGTCGTGGGAGTAACATTGGGAACACTCCCTGTACCATTGGTACACACCGTGTGAGTTTGGAGCTGTGTACCTGGTCGTGTCACTAACAACACGAGTCAGGGAAGCTCGGGTAGAACACGCCGTGTCCATAGGGAACACACCGTGTAGTCCTGTCCAAGTACCTGGCCGTGTCACGACCAACACGGGTCGTCGTGAACTTCCTTTCCACACGTCGTGTTTGTTCGGAACACGCCATGTAGTCTTGTTCAGGTACCCGACCGTGTCACGAACAACACGGGATGGTGTCGCCTTCGCCTATTCATTCCGTGCCTGTTCAGAGAATGCCGTGTAAGGTTCATCCATGTAGATGGCAATGTGCTTAACAACACTGTCCGTTGAAGCCTTGTCTAGTGCACGCCGTGTTTGTTTCGAACACGCCGTGTAGTATCGGGTTGATTCAGACCGTGTGGGTTAGCCGTGTAAGGATACTCGGGCAGAGTAATAGTTTTCAAGTACACACCGTGTGTGGGGGTCAACATGCCATGTAGTTTGTGTTGTACATGACTTTTAGGGAAGGGGTACACGCCCATGTCAGTGGTTTCAAAAGACACGTCGTGTAGTTTTGTACACGCCGAGTAGTCTTGTATTTCAATCTTTTGTGTTTTTCTTCCCCTGTTCCCGTTTGTGCTCTTGTTTTCTCTATCCTTGTTTTCTTGATTTAAGGTTTGTTTTTGATTTTTCATAGCTATGCCTCCGAGACGTCCTCCGGTCATACGTCTGTCGTCAGGCAGTGATCTGACGCCAGACATGGCTGATCAAATACTTCCTGTCGATCCCCCAGCTGAGCCAGCCTTGGCACCGGTTGTTGTACCAGTCGCGGGCGCTAATGCGTAGTTCATGGAAGGTTTCATGAGGATGATTCATGCCTTCCAAGGAGCACTGCCTCCTGCCTCGTCTATGGCAGACTTGACACGGGTTTTCCAACATCAACATCCTCCCACGTTCTCAGGGGAGGGAGGACCTCAGGCTGTAGAGTCGTGGCTGGAAGCTATGCTGACTATCTTCGAGCATCTGGAGACGCCTCTAGATATGCGGGTCAAGCTCGCCACCTACATGCTCCGAGACTCCGCCAAGAGGTGGTGGGATGTGATCTCACAGGCGAGTCAGCAGCAGGCTATGGCTTGGGAGGAGTTCCAGCGCGTGTTCTACGACTACTTCTACCAGGAGATCCTGAGGGCCGATCGAGCCCAGGAGTTCATGAGCTTAGATTAGGGTACTCTATCTGTCATAGAGTATTCATCTCGTTTCACTGAGCTGCAGAGTTTTACACCCCTTCGGGATGGGAGTGGGGTGTTCTTGGCGATGAATTTTGAGGATGGACTCAGGAAGGAGATCCGCTCATAGGTGAACATATTCCAGCTGACTTCCATTACTTCCATCGTCAACCAGGCACTGATTGCAGAACTCAATCTGAGAGACTCTGGAGCTGCGAGCTAGGGCGGTTCTGCTTCTAGAGCTAGCTTTCCTTCAGATGACAGCAAAAAGCGCCGTAGGGAGCCTACGCACAGTGATTCGAGGAAGCGATACGCATCTTCCGGTAGCCAAGTGACGTGATATCAATGTGGTTGGACAGGGCACAAGAGGCCATAGTGCCAGAGGGACCCAGTGTAGTTCCGATCTTGCGGCAAGATGGGTCACCTTTAGCAGTTCTGCCAGGTTTTCTCACCAGTGGCAGGTGATCGAGGTTCTTCCACAACTCCTCATTCAGGAGCAGCACCGCCAGTTTCTCACCAGTCGGGGAACTGCAGTTCTTCCAGCCGTTCGGGCTGAGGTGGAGGTCGAGCCGTGGTAGTCAGCCACCAGTTCCTCAGCACCAGAAGGGAGGTCCAGCTCAGAGTGGTCATCCAGGGGCGCAGGGCCGCGGCACAGGCTAGTCTTTCACCGTGGAGAAGACATATCAGGAGCAGGATCCCGACCCTTCTACTGTTCGAGGTATGATTTTACTAGCCTCTGTTTTATCTTCAACTCTTTTCGATACTGGTGCTACACATAGCTTTATCTCTGTTGATGTTGTGTAGAGCCTTGGACTCTGCATCTTTTCTTCTGCTGAATCGTTGACACTAGACACACCCTTGGGGACAAGGACATCTAGTGTACTCCAGTGTATAGAGTTCCCTCTCGAGGTTGCAGGGTATCGCTTCTTATGGGATCTCTATGTCATAGAGATGATAGGATATGATGTCATTCTCGGCATGGACTGGTTGATTCCCTTTCAATCAGTCGTTGAATGTTATCGTCGTAGAGTGAGTTCAGTTTCACCAGAGGGTGAATCTTTCCTTCATAGAGGCGAATGGGACATTCGAGCGAGTAGGTCAGGACTCGAGCATCTTGGGCTAGGACGGGAGACAACCCGGATTGTTGGTCTTTATCTGGATGATCAGGGGACTCCACAGTTTGAATTTCCTCCAGTGGTGGATCGCTTCATGGATGTCTTTCCATAGGACTTTTCAGAGAGTGAGGTAGAATTCTCTATTGAGCTCATGCCAGGAGGGGCACCCGTGTCCATTCCCCCCTATAGGATAGCCACACCTGAGTTGTAGGAGCTCAAGAAGTAGTTGGAGTAGCTACAGGATAATGTTTTCATTCGACCCAGTACTTCACCTTGGGGTTTGCCTGTTCTGTTTGCGAAGAAGGCAGACGGTACCCTTCGGCTTTGTGTGGATTATTGGAAGCTGAACCAGTTGACGGTCAAGAACCGATCTCCTTTTTAGAGGATTGATGAACTTTTCGATCAGCTTCGAGGAGCCCGGGTGTTCTCGAAGATTGACTTGAGGTCCGGTTATCATCAATTGCGCGTTAGACCATCAGATATACCTCTGACAGCCTTCAGGAGCAGGTATGGTCTATACGAGTATACAATCATGCCGTTCGGTCTCATGAATGCACCTGCAGTTTTCATGGCACTGATGAACCGAGTGTTCCATCCTTACATGGATTCCTTCGCCGTGGTCTTCATGGACGATATCTTGGTGTACTCTCACACTCGACATGACCATGCCACCCATCTTGAGATCGTTTTGAGTACACTGAGAGAGCATCAAATTTATGCTAAACTCTCGAAGTGCCACTTCTAGATGGATCAGATTCACTTCTTTGGTCACGTCATCTCAGAGGCAAGAGTATCAATGGACCTAGAGAAAGTGAGAGCTGTAGTTTCCTGGGAGCATCCGAAGAACGTTTTTGAGGTACGGAGCTACCTAGTGCTGGATGGATACTACAGACGCTTCATTCAGGACTTTTCTCGTCTAGAAGCACCCTTGACAGGTCTGACCAAGAAGGGGGTGAAGTTATTATGGCCAGATTCTTGTGAGTCAGCATTTCAAGAGATGAAAGGGAGGTTGACGTCAGCACCGATACTACTCTTGCCAGAGCCAGGCAAGAGTTACACTGTTTACTGTGATGCTTCAGGTATCGGGCTGCGAGCTATTCTTATGCAGGGAGATGGAGTCGTTGCTTACGGGTCTCGGCAGTTGAGGCCACATGAGAGGAACTACCTTACGCATGATCTGGAGTTGGCAGCCGTTGTTCATGCCTTGCGCTGTTGGAGAAACTGTCTTCTGGGAGAGCACTTTGTGGTTTTCGCTGACCACAAGAGTCTCAAGCATATCTTCACACAACGTGATCTGAATCTGAGGCAGCGCAGGTGGGTCGAGTACCTTCAGTATTTTGACTTCGAGCTCGCCTATACGCCGGGAAAGGGAAAGGCTATGGTAGACGCGTTGAGCAGGAGAACTCAAATTAAGGCAGTTCATGAGGCTAGTAGTGAGTGGAAGCTGATGTCTCTATTCTCTGAGATGCATCTGGAGGTGCACGACAGACGGGGATAGACTTTTTTATCTTCTGTAGCTATTACCTCCATGCTACTTGATCAGGTACGGATGAGGCATCTATCATAATCAGAAGGTTTAGTCCTATGGGAGAGTGTGTCAAGAGGAGACCCTCTTCCTAGTTGGATAGTGGTTGAGGATGAGATCTTGCGTTTCCAGGGACTCATATGGGTGCCAGCAGACATACGCGAGAAGCTGATGCAGGATTTCCATTCCTCTGTTTGGGCAGGTCATCCTGGCGTCAACAAGATGTATCGGGACCTTCATCGCCAATAATGGTGGCCAGGTATGAAGAAGGATGTTGCTGGTTTTGTCTTGAGATGTTCTACTTGTCAGTAGGTGAAAGCAGAGAATCAGTGACCAACATGCCTTTTACCGCAGTTACCCATTCCAGAGTGGATGTGGAATGATGTTGCGATGGACTTCGTGGCTGGGTTGCCGAGATCACCCTGAGGGAACGATGCTGTTTGGGTTGTCTTCAGCAGACTTACGAAGGTTTCTCACTTATTTCCGATCAAGGAGACCTTCAGGGTCGATGGTCTGGGACGACTTTACATCAGAGAGATCGTTCGTCTGCATGGTGTTCCATGCTCTATTGTTTCAGACAGAGATGCGGGCTTTACCTATCGGTTCTGGAAGGGACTTCATAAGGCCTTGGGTATACAGGTACTTTTGAGTATAGCTTATCATCCCCAGACTGATGGCCAATCTGAGCGCACGATCCAGGTACTTGAGGATATGCTCCGAGCTTGCATCCTTGAATTTGGCAGTTCTTGGGATAAGCATATTCCCCTGGTGGAGTTCGCCTACAACAACAGTTTCCAGGCGACCATTCATATGGAACCATACGAGGCATTGTACGGTAGGCCATGCCGATCACCCTTATGCTGGCTGGAGGCAGGAGAGACAAGTTTTCTGGGACCTCGTATTGTTCAGGATACTTAAGAGTAGATAGAGCTGATTCAGAAGAGGATGGCTACAGCACAGTCTCGGCAGCATCCTTTTGCTGATCATCAGAGACAACCTCTGGAGTTCGAAGTCAGTGATCAGGTCTTCCTACGTGTCGCACTGAGGTAGGGACACAAAAGGATTCGGAGACAGGGTAAGCTTTCACCGCGGTAGGTCGGGCCGTTTGAGGTCTTGGAGAGAGTGGGGCCGGTCACCTATCAGTTGCAGCTACCTCAGAGATATTGAGCCATGCCCGACGTCTTCCACGTCTCTCAACTCTGACATTACTCTTCAGACCCTTCTCATGACTTCTAGCCTGAGGAAGTCGAGATTGAAACGGATGCGTCGTTCGAGGAGCATTCTATCCGGATTATCGATCGTAGTACGAAGGTTCTCCACAGGCGGTCTATTCCTTTGGTATGAGTGCTATGGAAGCACGGGTGAGTACTGGACGAGACCTAGGAGAGGGAGGCTGATGTATGATCGTAGTGGCCGAAGCTGTTCGGGGATTCCTCTTCTCCACCTCGTTAGGGAAATTCGGGGACAAATTTCTTTAAGGGGGGGGAAGTTTGTAAGAACCCGAATATTCGTGAAGGTACTTTTTCCTTTTTTCAGAATTTTTGAGAAAAATTAATTTTCTGGAAATTTAAGAAGTACATTCCGTGTACTTTTTGAGTACACGCCATGTACTCTGTTCCAGCTCGAAGCCGTGGGCTGGCCGTGTCCGGTCCACAAACACGGTGTGTAAGGCTGAGGTGGAGGCTAGTTTTTTTGGAGTACGGAAAATTTTAAGTACACACCGTGTACTCCAAAAGTACACGCAGTGTACTTTCTTTTTTTTTCATTAAACGGACCGAGGTCATGTCTAACCCCCATATCCACCTTCTTCATCAAGTTTCGACCGTCCGAGAGAGACCGTACGACCGAGTTTTGACAGATGACTTCCTCGCCGACTGTTCTCCGATTCGAGCACGGTCAGTTGCGTTGGAATTGCAGTGGTGAGTTCTTCCTTCTGCTTTATCCTTATTTCTTGATTCCTCTTGGTTTTCAATTTATCTTAGGATGATCATTTTTTGAGTTTTCTCAGATCTACGTCGTTATAAGGGGAATCTATCATCGAGGTTCACGTATATCGATATCCTAGGATCGAGGTAGGTGGTTTGTGCCTTTCCGTAGAATGTTGATGAATATTATGTAAAAATTCCACCAATACCCTTGAACGGGGTATTGCGTGTTTCTTGTTTTTCCCTTGTTGTTTACCTGCTTTGCTTGATTTCTTTAGTAGAGGTTATTTCTTGTGATTAGAGTATTTTTTTTGTGCTCAGTTTTCTTTGCCATGCCTAGTTGTAGTATTGTGGACTGTTGTTTCAGTATTTCTGTTGAGACTTAGTTGATAGCTAAGTAGTTCTTGAGGTTTACTTGGACGTTACACACGCGCTGATCATGTTTAGTTATACTCAGGACTATGAGAACCTAGAGTAGTAGACCAAAGGGAGAATTGACGGAAGGGATTCTCCAAATTTTCTTTTTAATCACAATGTGAGACCAAAGGGAGAATTGAAGTGAAGGCTTCTCCAGAGTGTCTTTAACTACGATGCGGGCCACATGGTGAATTGACGTTGAGTGCTTACCCAGAGAGCCTTTATCACGATACGAGACTATAGGGGGAATTGACGGTGAGTGCTTCCCCAGAGAGTCTGCTTAATTACATATCTAAACCAGAGGGGTGAGACTGTGTGTGCCTCCCAGAGGGATGATAGTACTTAGAGGTTGAACCATAGGGGTTAGACTGTGAGAGCTACCCAGAGGGTTACCTGTTTTTTTCTTGTTGTTGACTGCTTACTTGTGTGCTTTACTTGTTAGAGCTATGGATTGTAGCTTCTTGTGCTTTTTTGTTTACTACTTCTTGTTTTATTTCTGAAATCTATTCATTGACTGTTAGGCACAGATCATTGGGTGATTGCCTAATGGGATTGGATCTCGCACCCAGTTTGGGCCATGCTTTTGGGCCCAATCGGACTATATTGCTGCAGGTATAGATAAGGGCAAGCGCCCTTCTACTTCAGGATCTTGATTGCACTAGGAGCTAGGGAGCATGGGACCGAGCTGTGGCTCGTGATGCTGTGGAGCTTACTTTTTTTTCTTTTGAACTTGGTTTTAGTTGTATTTCCGCACGTGGTTGTGTTTACTGTTATCCTTAGATACTTGTACCTGTTGCATCATTGTCATCATAGCTACATATTTACATTTCTTCCACTGTTGGTTTCTGGTGGTATGCATGTTGTTTACTGCTTCCGCTATTTATTGTTGTTTTCTTACCTTTTTTACCTTACTGAATGAGGGCATAGTTTCCCCACCGACTCACCAAGGCCCTCACTGCTAGTCGGCAGCCTCTGGCGTTCGGGGAAATGTGCTTGAGGTCATGTGGCAAACCGAGTACAGGGCACCAGTGGAGGGGCTCCAGACTTGGGGCGTTACACATAATAAGTCCAATGAATTATTTATTTGGGTGAGGATCAACATAAACAACATATACATTCATATTGAAACTATCATATGAAATTTACCTAACTTTCCCCAAATCATTAAACATAAAACACTAACCATTCCGAGTAATAAGGTGAATGGTTTTAGGATAGATCATCCAAAATAGAGTTAGTCATAAAACATTAAATAAAATACGGTAGATGACTTAATAAATGATTAAACCCAATAATAACATGGAATTAACAAGAGTGTTTAATTAGACGAAAACACTCTTATAAAATCAATAAGCAATTCTTGAGATAAATACTCTTTTATTTTGAAAAGAAGAGTTATTTTGGAAAAATATTTTTATGAAACCATAAGTGAAGTAATATAGTATTTTAATAATAAAACTAGTATTTTTAGAATAATAATGGTTTCCACAAACAGATTATATATTTCCCATGAAAATAGATATGAATTTGAGAAATTCCCTTGTATTGGGCTCGAATTTTTGGAAACAGTTTTGAGAGATTATTTTAAAACATGTAACTATCCCGAAAATAGGGAAGGATTCTAGTTCGTGTAAATATATAGAATACCCACACAGAATTTATCTAGATTACATAACAATACATAACAATTTCATCGATGAAATTAGACAATAAAAGTAACCCAAATGAAAATGGACGTTCGGGTGGAAAACCCCTTACCTTAACTCCAAACGTGTTCCTCTCTTCTACTTAAGATCCTGCAATATAAAATTTTACTTGTTAATAACTTATTTAAGAACCTATTATACATGTATTTAGTTTACCATAATTATGGTTAGTTCATTTATGTATTTATTGACAAGTTATTGTATTGAATTTTGTCATTTTGGAGTGTTCGTTTCCTTTATTTTCATATTCGGTTCACTTGATTTTAAGTAATGAAGTGGAATGGATGTAAATATCCAGAATTAAAATTAAATATTATGAACATCCAGAATTTTTAATGCCAATTTCTATCATTTGGTTACATGTATTGTGGATGAATCATTAGATGACCACCACTTCAATTATTCGGCGGTATTTGGAATATTATGAAATAGTTTGGTCATATAACTTAATTATATGTACATATTCTGGTTCCTGAATATTAATTAGATTATAAAACATATATTATAGTATGGTTCAACCATGAATATGATTTCATTACCAGTAATGATGATTAAATTGAAGAATTAAACTTCGTCGGCCATGAAGGTTATAAATCGGATCCTCATGGACGTTGATTTCATTTATAAAAATAAAAAGTAAGGAATAAGAATATTTATGATGGTTATTCCATTCACATGATATAAATCCAGTATATAGATGTTACTGGATTTATCATGTTAATTTGGATAGAGGAGGTGAGGAGGGGATAACAAAAGTAGATAAATTGAAATAAAACCAAATGAGAAAGAAGGGTGCTTTACCTCTTGAAATAACATCCTTGAGAAACTCTTTAAGGGAAGGGGTTTTGGTCTTTTAGAATAACTAAGAGCTTCTTGCTCATGGGGAGTGACTAGGGAAGGTTAATTGGGAAGAAATTTGAGGAGATTAAAGGCTTAAAGGAGTGACTAGAAGAGGGAGTGGTGAGGGGTTTTTATAGTGGAGGAGAGGGGTATAATTTTAATATTTAATTCATTATTTTATTATTTCTCTCAAGACAACCAAATAGTGTGATTTCATGTGACCCCTATTAGTAATATGTGCATGTGAGTTCGAACCAAGTGGAATTGAATCACTTTTGATGTAATGAATAGTGTATTTAACTGATAAATTGAATATACGGTATTTTACCGTATTTCACTATTCATCAAAAATTCAAGATTTTCAGAAAAATCACAAAAATTCACCCCTACCATTTTTCAATGTGTAGAATTCAAAATTTAAATCCATTTTTGAAAAATAATTTTCTAAATATTATTAATTTAATTTTTAAATAAGTTCGGAGTTAAATCGAAAAATAACAATCTTGAAGTGCAGTTAGTTTTATGTGACATTGAAAAATTAATTAAGATCCCATTTTCATATTTCCATAAGAAAATAAAATAATATCATTATTTACTATTTAAGGGTCATATTACTATTCATATTACTATTCATAAGGGTATGTTACTATTCACCAAAAATAATGTTTGTTCTATCAGACTCCAAATAACTTACTGAACACAACTATAGAGGACCATTTTTCAAAATTCAAAGCATAGAATAGGTGAAGTTGTGTTTTAAAAATTAAATTTTATATTTGTTTTCAAACCCTTGGGGTGTTACATTCTCCCCTCCTTACAAAAATTTCGTCCTCGAAATTCACAGGATATTACCTAAAAAGATTCGGGTATGTCTTTAACATAATCTCCTGAGGCTCCCATGTTGCTTCCTCCATCTTATGGTTCCTCCATAGAACCTTTACCAGTCGATTCATCCGATTTCTCAATACTTGTTCTCTAGTATCAAGAATCTTGATAGGCTCTTCACAGTAAGATAGATCGGGCTCAAGTTCCACTTCTTCATAAGTGAGTATATGTGTTGGGTCTGGCATGTACTTTTTTAACATTAACATGTGGAAGACATTGTGAACCTTGGAGAGACTTGGAGACATTTCCAAATGGTATGCTACGACTCATATTCGGTCCAGAATTTCAAAACGTCTGATGTACTTGGGACTTAATTTTTCCTTTCTTACCGAATCGTATAATATCCTTCCATAGAGATACCTTTAAGAAAATGTGATCACCTTCTTGAAACTCCAAATTCTTCCTTCGGTTATCTACATAGCTCTTTTGCGAACTTTGAGCTATTTTGATATGGTTCTGGATTATATTCACCTTTTTCCATTGTTTCTTCAACAAGTTATGGGCCCACACGATTTCTTTCACCAACATTATCCTAGCGAGTTGGTGTATGACATCGCCTCCCATATAATGCTTCATAGGGTGCCATCTGTATACTTGAATGGAATCCATTGTTGTAGAAAAATTCTACGAGAGGTAAATACTGATCCCACATGTCTTGAAAATCAAATGAACAAGACATCAACATGTATTCCAATGTTTGAATTGTCCGTTCCGATTGTCCATCAGTTTGTGGGTGGTAGGCAGTGCTCAAATGAAGATCAGTATCTAGGGAATTCTGATGACTTTTCTAGAATACTGATGTAAAACATGGATCACAATCCGAAACAATCGATAGGGGTACTCCATGAAGTATCAAAACATCATTAAAATATAGTATTCCTAGATGTTCAAGTGTTAGATAATCTCTTATAGATAGAAAATGTGCAGACTTGGTAAGACGATCAACAATGACCCATATTTCATCGTTCCTTCTAGGAGTATTTGGTAGTCCCATGACAAAGTCTATCGTGATATTATCCCATTTCCACTCTAGTATGGGAAGAGGTTGCAATACTCCCCCAGTCTGTTGCCTTTCGGCTTTCACCTGTTGACAAACCATAAATCTTAACACAAAATCAGAAATCTCCCTCTTCATGTTGTCCCACTAGAAATGTTCCTTCAAATCTCCATTCATCTTAGTCCTACCAGGGTGTACAGAGAAATTGGAACTATGAGCATAATCCAAAAATTCTCTTTTTAGATAAGGTATATTGGGAACACAAAGACTCTTCCGAAATTTCAAAATTCCATCTTCATATTCAAAGACACTCAATATCCCATCATTCATAGCTTTAATCTTCTTTTGAAACACCTCATCGTCAGCCTGAGAACTTTTTATCCTTTCTAGTAAAGATGGTTTGTCAACCATTTGAAAAATAATTGATGTTTCGCCTTCCATGGTTATTCCCATATCCATCTTTACTAGATACATGAAAATAGGATCCCTTTCAAATATCATCTTGTTCAAAACTCCATGGTTATTTCTGATCAAAGCATCTGCCACCTTATTTTCCTTCCCCAAGTGGTAGTTTATCGTGCAATCGTAATCCTTGAGTAGTTCATGCCATCTCCTTTGCCTCATGTTGAGTTATTTCTGTGAGAAAATATACATCAGACTCTTGTGATCAGTTTAAATCTCACAGTTTACACCATAGAGATTACGACTCCATATATTCAAAGAAAATATTACAGCAGCTAACTCAAGATCACGAGTAAGATATTTTTTCTCATTAATTTTTAGTTGTCATGACACATAAGCAATAAACCTATCATTTTGCATAAGGACACAACCAAGTACTTAGTTTGAAGCATCACTATAAAAAACAAACCCGTCATCCCCAGATGGTAGAGTAAATATAATGGAATTGGCTAATATTCTCTTCATTTCATCGAAACATTCTTCACAATCATTTGTCCAAACAAATTTAACCCCTTTATGTGTGATCTTTGTTAGCAGGTTAGCCAGTTGGGCAACATTCTGCACAAAACATCGATAATAACCTGCTAAGACAATAAAACTACATACCTCAATTATTTTTGTTGGTGTGGGCCAATATTGGATTGTCATTGTCTTCTCAGGATCAACTAGGATTCCATCCTCAGAGCCAATATAGACAAGAAATGAAATCTCCTGAATCCAGAATTCACACTTGCTAAACATCCCAAAAAATTTATGTCTTCTTAGAGTCTTTATGATAATGCGCAAGTGATTTTCATGATCTTAGTTGCTTTTGGAGTATACCATGATATCATCAATAAATACGACTACAAAATCATCTAGATATTCATTGAAAACTCAGTTCATTAGATCCATGAAGACAGATGGTGCATTAGTCAATCCAAAAGGCATAACGGAAAACTCGCAATGCTCATACCTGGTCTGAAATGCTGTAATTGGAATTTATTCCTTTTTCACATGCAATTGATGATATCTAGATCGAAGATCAATCTTATAAAAGTATTGAAATCCATGCAGTTGGTCAAATAAATCATTAATGCGAGGTAGATGATACTTGTTATTTATTGTTATAGAAATGATCTCCCTATAGTCGATACATAACCTCATAGATCCATCTTTCTTCTTAACAAAAAGGATAGGGGCTCCCCATAGAGAAACACTAGGGAAAATAAATCCCTTATTACTCAATTACTCTAGTTGTTTCTTTAGTTCCACTAATTCTATAGTGGCCATTCTATAAGCGGTCTTCGATATGGGATTTGAACCAGGAATTAAATCAATGGAAAACTCAATTTCTCATTCTAAAGGATGTCTAGGTAACTCTTTGGGAAACACATCAACATATTCTCTAACAATAGGTACATTCTCTATTTGAACATACCTTTCCTCACCCACAGTAATTTCATTCTCTTCCTCCCCAATAATTTAATTTAGATGAGCTATTGGGGGTGGATATAGATAAGAATCAGGTGTTGACAATTCCTCTCTAAAGATAAGGGGTTCTTTATCATCGTCATCAAAAATCATAACCTCGTTCTTCTTAAAATAAATTTTTTCATCACGGTCTGAGAGCCAATACATACCATGGATTATATCATATTAAATTATGGGTATGACGATAAGATCAGCAGATAAAGAACATTTATATGACCTAATGGGAACTGATTGATAGAACTTTGTAGTAATGATACTTCCCTTAGGAGTTTTAACTGACAACTCCCTTGTTAAATCAAATTGGAAATATATAATTTTCTTAGCAAACTGGGAAGATATAAAACAATGTGATGATACAGAATCAAATAAATCATTGTCTAAACTTGAGGAAACAATTAAAGTACCTGCTACCACATCATTTGGAACTTCAACCTCTGCAGTTGTGAGTGTATAATCTTGTCTCTGATCCCTTTACCTTTTCTATTGCATATATCCTTGAAATTATGGACAATCATTAGCATAGTGTCCCATCTATCGACAACTATAACATTGAAAATAATTTTCTTCCTTCTTCCCTTTGCAATCACTAGAATATGGATTTTCTGACCACATTTGTAGCATAATCCTTTTCCTTTTAAGCATGTACCACGATGTTTCCTTCCACAATTTTCACATGGTAGAAATTAAACTCTTCCTATCTTCCCCATTTCCATATTTTATTTCCTAGGGTTTTCAGCAGCCCTCTTCTTTTCTTACTTTCCCTTAAAGTCATAATACTTAGAGAATTCTTTTTTCTATCTTGATGGAACACGAAACTATATCCTCAAATGATGAAAAACTTTGGGCGACCAGCGCCCACCGGAGGAATAGCTTTAGGCCATCAAAGAATTGATCAAATTTTCTACTTGGATTTCATATGTAGTCTACATCATGTCATTCTAATATTGTGAAGTTAGCTTCCTACCTTGCAACATTCTCATCTTCCTTCTGCCTCAAATTCATGAATTTTCTGTCTATATATGGTCGCTGCTCACGAGGGAAATAGTTTTCTAAGAATATTTCCTTAAAATCCCTCCATTACATCTCTTATATCTCTTCCTCCTTTGTGTTTTGGATTAATGACCACCACTGATCTGCATCTCATGATAGACAATATACTTCCATGACAACATTTTCTCTTTCATTATATCCCAAAGTGAAAAATATATTCTCAGGGTAACATATCAACTGCTCTGCTACAAACGGGTTTGTAGTCTCGTCTAATGATGGAGGTTATCGTCTCATAAAGTGATCTAGCATGGATCCTCCACTTGGTGGATCCGGATGCTCCATATGGGTATGGTTATTATTCATAACCTGATTAATTTGTCAAAGTATAGTTATGAGTTTCTCACCATTAGTCACAACACCAGATCCAACATCATTATCTTGCGTCAGCAGAAAATCCCTATAGGGAACATGTGAACTTGTGCGGTTTCCATTCCATCCACTAGGCGCCATATCTAGATAATGTCATACACTAGATTAGGTTATGAATCATAATGTATAATCTTAACTAAAAAAATACTCATAAAAAAAATGAGATCCTATGCATGGCTAATACCATATTCTCAAAAATGGTTTCTCTGAGGAATATTATACATTTCAATCCTTCATAAAGTCTTGTAAAGAAAATGTGAATTATCCTAAGCATATCCCCTAAGAGTGTCATAACCAAGAGTGCAGCAAGGCCCGTTGTCATGCACCAGTTCCCATTCGAGTTTTTCTCAATGCGGTGTTTTTAGGTTTTACCCCTAGATACATATGTTCCAGAGCCACCTCTACCTGCTCGTATCCAGACTGGGATGTATTGCTTGAAAGATCCACATAATCTATTCCTTACCAAAATACAAGGATGTTATTGTATTTATTATCCTCAAAGACTAACATAGGGACTATTTCCTAATTCTATGTTTTCTAAATCTAGTTTCCAAGTATTCTACCAAACTTCCAATGATACCAACTGTATAGACCCAACCCCAGTTGCCCAGAGCCGGTGACTTATTTGATTATGTTAGCATATATACAAGGAATATGAATCCTGAAGGACAGAGTAGTTTTGTATTATTGGAAACAAGTTACATACATATGTTTAACATTACAACATTAAGGGAACCAAAACACTATTTTATTCCACTAGAAACATCATGTCTCTTAGATTATGCTTCCAAGTCATTCATAAATTACTTCTTCATGTCCTGAGAAAATAAA
Source organism: Viscum album (assembly GCA_963277665.1). Classification (NCBI taxonomy): domain Eukaryota; kingdom Viridiplantae; phylum Streptophyta; class Magnoliopsida; order Santalales; family Viscaceae; genus Viscum; species Viscum album. The sequence goes on along the minus strand of OY728152.1, from coordinate 1,409,810,350 downwards.
ACATAAGAAAGGGGTGAGCTCAAATGCTCAGTAAGAGTAAGCAATATAGCGGAAGATAATATAAACATTAGATATGGTGAATAATTGAAAACATATGCCTTTAATAATAAACATGAAACACATTATGGAAGAAATATGAGCTGAATAAATGATTCCATAATAAAACATAATCATGGGCATTCTACTAGTCGAATAACCACATGAACTTACAATTACTAGCTTTATAATGAGGAAAGTGCATATGTCGGACATTCTGAAACATTTTTTCATGGCCTAGGCCAAGACGTCTAATGATTAAGGCCTCGGCCCAAATCCATATAACATTGGGAAATGCCTCGACCAATTCCACGTATAGTTGTCTCATGAGACCTATCGATGCATCGATGGGATATAGAGGGCCCCACCCATTACATAATAAGTCATATTCATTCTTCATTTGAGTGGGGATCAACATAAACAACATATACATTCATATTGAAACTATCATATGAAATTTAACTAACATTTTCCCAAATCATTAAACATAAAACACTAACCATTCCGAGTAATAAGGTGAATGGTTTTAGGATAGATCATCCAAAATAGAGTTAGTAATACACCATTAAATAAAATATTGTATATTAATTCATAAATGATTAAACCCAAAAATACCATGTAATTAACAAGAGTGTTGAATTAGACAAAAACACTCTTATAAAATCATTAAGCAATTCTTGAGATAAATACTATTTTATTTTGAAAAGAAGAGTTCTTTAGGAAAAATATTTTTATAAAACCTGAAGATAAGTAAGATATTATTTTCATAATAAAACTAGTTTTTTTATGAGAATAATGGTTTCCAAAAACAGATTATAGATTTCCCTTGAAAATAGATATGAATTTGAGAAATTCCCTTGTACCGGGCTCGAATTTTTGGAAACAGTTTTGAAAGATTATTTTAAAACATGTAACTATCCAAGAAATAGGGACGTATTATGGTTGGTGTAAATATATAGAATACCCACACATAATTTATATGTAGTACATAACAATACATAATAATTTCATCGAGGAAATTAGACAATAAAAGTAACCCGAATGAAAATGGAAGTTCGGGTGGAAAAACCCTTACCTTAACTCCAAATGTGTTACGCTCCTGAAATTAAGCTCCTAGAATATGAAATTATACTTGTTAATAAATTATTTCATAACCTATTAGACATGTATTTAGTTTACCATAATTCTAGTTAGTTCATTTATGTCTTTATTTACAAGTTATTGTATTGAATTTCGTCGTTCTAGAGTGTTCGTTTCCTTTATTTTCATATTCGGTTCACTTGCTTTTAAGTAATGAAGTGGAATGGATGTAAATCTCCAGAATTGAAGTTAAATATTATTTATGAACATCCAGAATTGTTAATGTCCATTTCTATCATTTGGTTACATGGAATTAGGATGAATCATTAGATGACCACCACTTCGATTATTCGGCGGTATTGGAAATATTATGAACTAGTTTGGTCATATAACTTAATTATATGTACATATTCTGGTTCCTGAATATTAATTAGGTTATAAAACATATATTATAGACTCATTCAACCATGAATATGGTTTCATGACCAGTAATAAAGAAGAAATTGAAGAATGAAACTTCGTCGTCCACGAATGTTATAAATCGGAAAATCAAGGACGTCGATTTCATTTATAAAAATAAATGGGATGGAATAAGAATATTTATGATGGTTATTCCATTCACATGATACAAATCCAGTATATAGATGTTACTAGAGTTATCATGGTTATTTGGACATAGTAGGTGAGAAGTGGATAACAAAAGTATATAAATTGACATAAAACCAAATGGGAATGAAGGGTGCTTTACCTCTTGAAATAACCTCCTTGAGAAACTCCTCAAGGGAGGGGGTTTTGGTCTTCTAGAAATAATAATAGCTTCTTGTTAGTTGGGAGTGACTATGGAAGGTTAATTGGACAGAAATTGGAGGATCTTCAAGGCTTAGAGTAGTTAAGAGAAGAGGTAGTGGTGAGGGGGTTTTATAGTGGAGAAGAGGGGTATAATTTGAATATTTAATTCATTATTTTATTATTTCTCTCAAGACAACCAAATAGTGTTGTTTAATGTGACCCATAATAGTAATAAGTGCATGTGAGTTCGAACCAAGTGGCCTTGCATCACTTGTGATGTCATGAATCGTGTATTTAACTGATAAATTGAATATACAGTATTTTACCGTATTTAACAATTCATCAAATATTCAAGATTTTCAGAAAAATCCCAAAAATTCACCCCTACCATTTTTTGACTTGTAGAATTAAAAAGTGAAATCCATTTTTCAAAAATAATTATCTAAATATTATAATTTAATTTAAAATACGGTCATAGTTAATTCAAAAAAATAACAATCTTGAAGCGCAGTTAGTTTTATGTGACTTTGGAAAATTAATTAAGATCACATTTTCATATTTCCATAAGAAAATAAAATAATACCATTATATACTATTCAAGGGTCATATTACTATTCATAATACTATTCCTATTACTATTAATAAGGGTATGTTACTGTTCACCAAAAATCATGTTTGTTCTATCAGACTCTAAATGACTTTCTGAACACAACTCTAGATGACCAATTTTAGAAATTCAAAACATAGAAGAGGAAAAGTTGTGTTTATAAAATTGAATTCTATATTTATTTTCAAGACCTTGGGGTGTTACTGACTATCCCCCAACAAATGTTGGATGCTGAAATTTGATAGAAGTTCTATAAAGATAATCATTAGTAATAATTACAAATTATATTTGGAGGCATGGTATTCCACCACATATCTCCTTATAGGAGAGGAATTTAATTTGGAATGAATGTAAATATATGTACTTTGTGCATTGGAACAATCAATATTATTTGTCATGTTGGATTTGTGGCCTATTGATCAGCGCTTCCACCAACAATTGGACAAGTACATTATGTATTCCACATATCCATCATGAGGATGTACAGATCAAACCCCTCTAATGTAATAAACTTAGAGGTGGTATATATGGAAATGATTTTTCTTATGAGGAGGAACCAGTGATGATTTTAAACCATGGAGACAAAATTATATGCAACAAGACTACTCAACCGGTCAAGTTATGATTGGGAAACCATAAATATGATGATGATACATGGGAACCAGAGGAATGTGTAAAGGATAAATACCATCACCAATTTTCACCTTACAATGTATAATGATATTTCTAGGGAGAAATTTCATTATGGGGAATAATGTAACCTCACATAATTTTATCAATGAAATTTACCTTCTTATTTCATAAAACACATACATCACATTGAGAACCAAATAAAAAATATTATTCTGAAAAATTAATAATGATACATTAATCCAAAAATAAAAATTTTCAAATACCATAGTGGACAATAACTAAGAAATAAGATGATAATAATTGGAAATATTGGATCTTCCCAATCTACCAGAATAACTACACTCATGAATGAAGATTTGTAAATAAAAAATAATTTAAATAATAAAATATTGATTTAGAATCTTAAAAAATATATATTCTTAATAGAAACAAAAAGTTAATGAATAATTAATAAAATATGTGTTATTTATTGAAATTAGGAATCAAATACCACTAGAATAGTGACATGATAGTTAGGATAGTAATATCTCAATTTAGAATAGTAATTTTCCATTATAATAATAACCTCACCAATTAAAGTATAAATAATTTTATGCTATAAATTAATTAAAATATGATAAATTATATAATTATATAAGTAAATATCTATTTTAAAATTAATAAATTAAATGTAAGATTTTTCTTATAATGGGAATTTTTATTTAATGTTTTAATATTAAAATAAATATATAAATGAAAATACATTTTCATAAATTAGATTCATATACTAATTTTATGATTTTTTATTTTTATAACATAATTTTATGGTACCTTACTTAATTTTTTAAAAACTTATACAATCAATTATAACATTAATATCAGTATATTATAAATAAATGATGATTTTTTTAAAATTAATAATTTTTCATATTTTGAAAATTATTTTTATAAAATGGATTAAAATTTTAAAATATTTATGTTGGAAAATTGACAGGGTAAATATTTTGAATTTTTATAAAAAATTTGAATTTTTTGGGAAAAGTGAAATAAGGTAATATTCAAAATGTTAAATACCTGAATTTTTGATTCCTAAATAATAAATTCATGATATAAGAACCCATTTTTTCAATATAATTTGACCCATTTACATTATTTAGTCATATGATTCAAAACTATTGATATTATTGATCAAAAATTATAAACTATTGAATATAATAATCTTAAACATCGTTCTCCTCCAACAATAAATACCACCCCTCACCAGCCCTTCTTCTCACAAGATCTAAGACTAGGTTCAATCCAATATTATGGAATATTTACTCTCTATGTCTCTTACCCATGTAAAAGGTCTTGTGATCTCAATATAAGACCATCTCAAAGATCCTTAAGGAGGTTCTCAAGGAAATCACATTCAAGAGGAGAAATCCTTAATCATTTTCTTTTAATTTTTTTCTTACTTATAATCTTACCAAATCCCCAATTTGAAGTAGAATTATAACCACAATATAATGAATATATAGGAATTTTAATTTTTAACATAATTTCCATAATAAAATATATTCTTTCATCTTTTTATTCTAAAATTTAAAACATCATTCATGATATGTCATTTCATTGCTTTCGTGGATGATGAGTACTTATTTTCCATTACTACCATCAATGCTGGTGAAAAAACCATAATTATGGTTAATTTATATTTTAATATGTATATTATAACTTGTTTTATGTTTTGGTACTAATATATATACATAATATTATGTAAACCAGAAACTAGTTCAGGGTCATCGAAAAATCGGCAAAATAAACTAACCAATTATCATAAATGTTCTATCAAATGTATCATTATGAAACAATAGAAAATGATACATGTGACCATTTAAAGATATAAAATATATTTTAATACCATATAATTTCACATTTTATAGTAATTACCATTTCACAAGAATGTTCGTAATTATATACATGAAAATCAACCATGAAACCATTAAACGAATGCTCTCGGAACCAAATAATTAAACATTATAACTCTTTGAAGTGGATATAAAAGAAAGATATAAAATTTTAATAAGAAAATAAATGTATAATGGGATATTAATTATTTAATTAATAAATATAATTTGATTATCTATGTCATTATGTTCATGTTCTGAACATGTTCATACATAAGGTAAGGGATCTCTATGAACCTCCAAATTTCCTTTGGATTATGATTTATCTTTATATTCCCAAAATTAATTCTCTATTTTTATTTTATAAATATCAAATATTATATGTTTATTTACCAATAATATTAATATATTTAAATCAACCTTTCCTTTATGGGGAATTAAATGTTTTAAAAATTTCCTAACTCAATTCCTCCCGATATGCATGCCTGATAAATACTATCTTCCCCATTTTATACCCATTATTAGCTACAAAACATAAACTATTTTAAATAAAAAATATTTTATATAATAAATAATTTTATTATTAAGAACTATGCGTTTTTAATTTTTGGTTTTATACAATATAACGACCCATAATTTACATACATGGTTATTACATTAGAATTGAAGCATAATTATTATAACATATAACAGAACAATGAAAGGACCGTATAGGTATAGTGTCTTTAATAACTTGGAAAACATAAGCAAATGGTTCATAAATCATCTACGCTGTCTCAAATTTATTTCATCATATCTAGAGTCCCTTTTGGAATATTCTACTTAATACCCTTCTTCCAGACCTGGGGAAAAGAAAACATACAAAAGGGTTAGCTCAAATGCTCATTAAGGGTAAATAAAATAAATATCAATCATATCATATTCTTATGAACAAAACATTTTGAAAATCTTATCCTGGAAAAGAGATCATAATTTCATGACATGAGATCAATCATAATAGTGAAATGTAATCCAAATAATCATAACATAAAACATGAAACCTTGTGATAAACACACATAATCATAGAAAATCATTTCATATTAGTCAAGACCCATTGCCAAGACTATCATAGCAGACAAAGTCCATTACTGAACCGAGTTTACTCCTCATTCCGGTCCTGTATCACTGATCCAGTTTAACTTTCCATTACAGCCATATCTATCTCATGAGATATAAATCTTTACCCAATGCATTGGAGGGATATATAGGTCCCACTCATCTCATAATCATACCATTCTTATGTGTGCCACAAAATCATAAATCATACATCATAGCATAACTCATGTAATAAAAATGGGATTCTTAATCATCGTGCCATCATAACAAAATCCATATAAGATAAAAGGACTTCATAAAAATAATTACACCATAACATAATCAAATAAATGTAAAAATAGGGATAGAAACAGAACCCTATATTATCTTAGATGGAAAATAATTTTGATAAAACACTTGAACTTCATTCTTGTGGAAAATATCATTTCTACTTCAAAAACATTTTTCCTTTCTTAAAATGTCATAAAATTTTAAACAAAAACAGGTTGATTAAAAATAAACTTGAAAACATGTAAAGGATGCTTCATGGAAATAATGTTCTAAAAATCCATTCAGGTCATATAAGTTAAAAAAAATATTCTTCTCATACTTTGGCTGGAAAAGTCAAAAAAGTACCTCGTACTAAAAACGACAAAAGATTCCTTTCATATCTTTTACTAAAAACATACCAATGGGTAAAATTGGAGTTAGACAATTTTAGGAGGATACAAATAATATTACATATTGAGGGAACATGTATGTGGATGATAAATATTCCCCAGTAAATTCTAAAGAATATACAATCTCGGATAAAAATTGAGATTGCGAGATTTTCCCTTACCTTAGGTCCGATATGATTTGTACGTGTCCAAACCTCCTGTATAATGATTTAAATAATTTTATTGACATATTCCATAATCTTACTCATTGTTGTGATATCATATATGATCATATTATTAGCTTCTTATTAGAAATATTTCATTGTTACATATTATTCGGGTGTTTATTGCTTTTTTTGTTCTTATGCATGTTTTGTCGAATAAATTCTTATTATTATTTTTAGGATATAGATAACTAATATCCAGAATGGTATTAGTGTAATATATATCATATTTATTCATTCAATTCAATTATATAATAAATATTCATTGAAGATCATGTAGAACGATTCACATCACATCCTAGAGACGGTAGACCGTACATACGCACGAGTGATGATATCATTCCCATGATCATCGAATTGTATTGATGTGTATGTGTACTATTTTAGAATCATTATAAATTTAAAATAACCATATATATTTATTATTTACCCCATTATACCCATCCAAGTAAGGTGGTGGTGGAAAATAGATTACACCACGGCATGGAGATGATATTCCGTATGTACGCACGAGCGGTGATTTTGTTTTTCGTAGGATGGATAGATGGTGAAATAGTGTTGTTTCATATTTATAATAATATATCAGTATATGAGTGATACTTATGTTATAACTTCAAAATGAAACAACTAAATAAGAAGAAGTTGAAGAAGAAAGAAATTAGAAAGGATCGGTAATGGATATTACCTCTTCTTTGACGCGCCTCTTCTTAAACTCTTCTTAGGGCACTAGGGTTGGTCTTTGAAGAATACCAGGACCTCTAGTATGTTTCTAGGAAAGTGTAGAAGATAATTTTTCAGGGTTTGGACGAGCTTGATGGCTCAATGTGGTGTGAGGAGGAGAGGGAGGAGGTGCCCTTTTATAAGGGAGGAGAGGGGCACGTTTGGAAAAACTAAAAATATTATTTTATTGTAAAGTCATATTCGGTTTTTAACAGCTCCATATTGATTTATTTTGAATCTAAGATGGGTATGGGTCTAAATACTCTCATCCAATAGAATTTGGACAAGTTTAGGTTACTATTTTAACCTTATCATTTAGATTTATCTTTAAGTCAAATAATTTTACTTTTAAAGTGTCTTCTTGTTTTCTTTCACTATAAGGATAATAAAATTAATATAACAATCCAAACGAACCACAAGTTGTTTATTATTAATATATATAACCTTATCTAATTCATTTGTCCTATCCATAGATTTTTAGAAATAAAATAACAATTAATAATATACTATTTGTTTTAAAAACTATTTTTTTGTCAATTTAGACACTATTTTGTAATTGATTTTTGTGAAAATAATAACAACATGATTAGTTTTAAAATATTTAATTAAATCAACAATAACATGACATATTAACCTATAAAATTATTTTACTTCCTAAAAAGTCTCGAATTACATTTATTTGGGTATTTATAATATCAATTATGTAAATATTTCCTTAATAAGGTAATTACTCGATCATCATTGTGTCATAAATAAATTAAATTATTTAAAGTCTAAAAAATATAAATAAAATTCCATTATGTGGTAAATCGTTTTATCTTTCTAATGAGTATTTTTAGTCGAATTTATCTTATGTATAACCCTATATTAAAAATGTTTTAGTTATTAAACTTTGATTTTAACTTTTTTAACTATTCGTTAAATAAAATAATAATAAATGTCCTAATCTAATCCAAGTGGACCTAAATGGTCATATTTTATTCCTAAGGTTGTTTTTGGTCGAATTAAACTTATCCAATATAATTACGACACGTTTTATGGTAATAATAATACCATTTTTACCCTTAATTACCCTATTTACTTTTAACCGTGGTAAATAAAAGTAAAAAGTTACTCTTCCCCAAAAATTATTTTTATCTTATTGAACCACATTTTACTCCTTGATGTTAACTGTGTCTCTCGAATTTTCGAAATTCCACTCACAGAAGCGGTAAAATTAAGTTTTATGTAAAATTTTAAACTCTCCTGGGAGGTGGGTAAAAGACGGTGAAAAGTTTAATAAAATTTATATATATATATATATATATATAATTATTATAAAATGACTCCAATGAATTACATTGAACTTATATAGGTATTATGTATCAATTTTGACAAAAAAAATTAAATAAAATAAAAAACTATTTAAATAAAAAGTCAGTTTTTAAATAGTAACCCAGTGTTTTCACTATTTATCAAAAATTGAAAGTTTTCAGAAAAATACGAAAATTTCACCCTAGGCTAATTTCGATATTCCGAATCCAAAAATGAAGTCCATTTTGAAAAATAAAATTTATAAAATTACAAAAAGTGGGTATTACTATTCATAACGGCTAGTTTTAATAATATTTTAATAGCATATCGTTGTTTAGTGAAACTTGGTATTGCGTACAACGCAAGCTATCGAGGAAGGTCATGATTATGTGTAAAGAAAGCCATGATAGTGTTGTTTGTAGTGAAATATTCCTTTTATGATGCATATAACATAAAAACAAAATATTTCTCATAAAAATATCGTGTGTTACATTCTACCCCCTTAAAATGAATTTCTCCCTCCAAATTCATCACTTTGTAACAAACAGATGAGGATACCTCTCCCTTATCATATCCTCAAGCTCCCATGTAGCTTCTTCTAATTAGTGGTTCCTCCATAAAACTTTCACTAAATGAGTGGTCTTGTTCCATAGAACTTTTTCGCTACGATCCAGAATCTCTATCGGCTATTCATCATAAGAAAGATCTTGCTCCAGCGGTACAACTTCTGAGCTGAGTACTAGTGAAGGATCGGGTATGTAATTTCTCAGGAGAGATAAATGGAACACATTGTGAACTTGAGAGAGATTCGGTGGAAGTGCCAATCGGTAAGCTACCTTCCCAAGACAATCCAGTATTTCGAAAGGACCGATATACCTAGGGCTCAGCTTTCCCTTCTTTCCAAATCTCATTACTCTCTTCCAAGGAGATATTCATAGGAACACTTTATCACCCACTTTAAACTCTAGGTATTTTGTTCGGTTATCGGGATAACTTATTTGTTGACTTTGAGCTGCTCTTATGTGTTGTTTAATAGATCAGACCATTTCTGCCATCTCATCAACAAGATCAGGTCCTAATAGCTTTATTTTCCCAAATTCATCCCAGCAAGTTGGAGTTCGACATTTCCTTCAATAGAGATCTTCATAAGGATCCATCTGAATAATGGAGTGAAAGCTATTATTATAAGGAAATTCCACCAAAGGTAGGTGTTGATCCCAACATCCTTTAAAGTCCATAGAGAAATCTCTTAACATATCTTCTAGAGTTTGAATTGTTCTCTCAGACTGACCGTCTGTCTAAGGATGATAAGCAGTGCTGAAACTAAACTATGTATCCAGAGTATGCTGAAGACTTCTCCAGAACATTGAGGTAATCCTCAAATACCGATCAGATATAATGGAAAGTGGTACTCCATGCATTCTTACCACTTCCTTTACATATATCCTGGCAAGATGATCAAGAGAGAAATCCTCTCTAATAGCAATGAAGTGTGGCGACTTTGTAAGATGATCAAATATGACCCAGATAGCATTATTTCCTTTGGATATTTTAGGAAGTCCAATGACAAAGTCCATAGTGATGTTTTCCTATTTCCATTCAAGTATGGGTAATGGTTGTATCATCCCCTTATAATTCTGTCTCTCAGCTTTAACATGCTGAAAAACCAAGCATCGAGAGACATATTCCGCAACAACTCTTTTCATGCCATCCCACCAGAATCACTCTTTCAGGTCCCTATACATCTTCATGCTTCTAGGATGAATAGAGAATGAAGAACTATGAGCCTCATCCAATAACTCCTTCTTTAATTCTGGGATGGGAGGAACACAAACCTGATTCCTGAACCTTATTATCCCATCCCAATCAAGGTTGAATTCATGACCATTTCTCACCTTCTTTTTTAACTCTACATCTTCTTTCTGGGCATCTTTAATCTTCACATGTATAGATGGTTGAACATTCATTTGAGAAAGATAAGATTTTTCCCCTTCCATTATAATTCCAAGATCCATCCTTTGTAAATCCATAAATATTGGATCTTTTGTGATCCTCATCATGGAAAAGCTAGCATGGTCTTGTCGACTTAATGCGTCTTCCACCTTGTTTGATTTCCCATGGTGATAATGAATTGAGCAGTCATAATACTTAATCAGCTCCAACCATCTTCTTTGGCGCATATTCAGCTCCTTTTGTGTGAAAATATACTTTAAACTATTATGATCAGTATAAATATCACACCTTTCACCATAACGATAATACCTCCAAATCTTTAATGCAAATATTACCACAGCTAACTCCAAATCATGAGTTGGGTATTTTTTCTCATGGATTTTCAACTTTCATGAGGCATAAGCTATCACCATATCATTTTTCATGAGAACACACCCCAATCCCTTCTTGGATGCATCACTGTAGATCACAAAACTTTCTCCACTACAAGGCAGTGTGAGCACAGGTGCACTGGATAACCATCTTTTCAACTCCTTGAAATTCTCTTTACATTCCTCTGTCCACACGAACTTAACTCCTTTTCGAGTCAACCTGGTGAGTGGATTAGATAATTGTGAAAAATCTTTCACAAAATGTCGATAATATCCAGCCAAACCAAGAAAACATTGGATCTCAGTTACTGTTGTTGGTCTCGACCATCTTTTGATAACCTCTGTTTTTGCTGGATCCACAGATATCCCCCCTTTTGAGATTATGTGACCCAAAAATGCAACTTTTTGAAGCCAAAATTCACACATGGTAAATTTGGCATAAAGCTTATCCTTTCTCAGGGTCTTTAATACAATTCTCTAGTGATCTTCTTGTTCTTCGTTGCTCTTTGAATAGACAAGAATATCGTCAATAAAGACTACCACAAACTGATCAAGATAGTCTCTAAAGACTCTATTCACCAGATTCATGAAGATAGAAAGGGCATTAGTATGACCAAATGGCATCACTATAAATTCATAGTGTCCATACCATGTACGAAAATCTTTCTTTAGTATATCCTCCCTTTCGACCCTTAATTGATGATACCCTAAACGAAGATAAATATTGGAAAAGTATTGAGCTCCGCATAGTTGGTCAAATAAGTCATCAATGCATGGAAGAGGATATTTGTTATTGATAGTGATCTTGTTATGTTCGCGATAATCAATGCAGAGTCGCATTGACCCATCTTTCTTCTTAACAAATAGAACAGGTGCTCCACAAGGTGATAGACTAGTGCATATGAATACCTTATCAAGATTCTCTTGGAGTTGCTTCTTCAATTCCTGCAACTCAATTGGGTCCATTCAATAAGGTATCTCTGAAATAGCTAAAACACCCGGTGAAAGTTCTATTGAAAACTCTACTTCAAGATTTGGTGGAAGAACAGGAAATTCCTCTAGAAAGACATCATCAAACTCCCGTACCATGGGCATATTATTAATCATGAGTTTCTCACCAACCATTTGAAATAAATAACCTTGATTTAGTGGAATCAAGACCCATAAGATGGAAGAAATTTCCACTGGAAGGTTATGTCCATCCTTGCATCGATAGATGATCATAGATTGATCTAGAAGATGAAATGTGACATCCCTTATTTGGAAATTGATATGATCTCCATATAAAGAAAGCCAATCCATGCCAAGAATCTCATCAAATTCCACTATAGGAAGGATCACATGATTTGCAGGAACCACTTTCCCACAAACTTTAATCAGAGAAGAATTATAAACTTTTGATGCAACTATTGTGCCATTAGGTGTTGTCACAGCTGACTCAACATCTAATTGTCGTGTTAATATGGTGATACCCTTAGAAAATTATTCAGAAATAAAAGAGTGGGTGGATCCAGAATCAAATAAAAAAAATTCTACTTTAGAGTGGATGGTAAGTGTACCTTTCACCACTTCATTATCATACTCCACATCGCTGATAGAAATGGCAAGTGACTTTCCTTTTTCTTTGGCCTTAAGAGTTTGCTGGAATTGATCATCATCAAAAACCCTTCGATTAGGGCATTGATTGGAATAATTCCCCATTTCCTTTCACTTGTAACATTGAAGTGTAGGAGGTGCACTATGTGTAGCCTTTTCTTTGTTCGCATCACTAGACATCTTCTTCCCATCATTGCGGAAATCAAATTCCCGATGACCTTCCTTTCCACATTTGAAACATTTACTTGTCCCTTTAAGAAAACTCCCTCCATGTTTCTTTCCACACTTTGATCATAAGGGAAAACTCATCTTCTTTTTAGTGTGATCTTTAGACTTTCCTTTTAATTTCATTTTCCTCTTCTTATCAAACACATATAACTAATGTGTTACTCCAATCTCCATCTCATCCTTGAGAGCACATCGAACGATTTCCTCATAGCTATTGAAGTCCCTTATGGATAATGCACTTGAAAGACTTGGTTTTAAGCCACTAAATAATCGATCGATCTTACTCTCAGGTTGGATAATAATTCTAGAAGCGTACCTTACAAGTCTAGTAAAATTTTCTTCATAGGTACCAATAGATTCATCATCCTTTTGCTTTAGTTCAAGAAACTCCTTCTCCATCATTGTTCGAAGAATAAGAGGGAAGTACTTATTGAAAAATATGTTCTTGAACTCGTCCCATTCCATGGATTCAATTTCATCCCTTTTCCTCGTATTCTTGATAAGATTCCACCATTGATCAACTTCACCTTCCAAACGATATACTGCTAAGATGACTTTATCATGCTCAGAACATTGAAGAACTGAAAATATATTTTCAGTAGTACTGATCCATTGTTCAACAACTAATGGATCAGTAGACCCGCTGAATGATGGTGGACTCTACCTCATGAAGGATTTAACATAATGTTGCTTCTTAATTTGCTTGTTTGGATGTCCTGCATGATTCATAGCTTGAGAAAGTTGTGTGAGCATGGCTATAAGATTTTTCATTCCATATCCCATAATGTTTGGTTGCTTAGGGGGACAATCATTGCATTTCCCGTCGCATTCCGCATTAACATGGTTCCTTCGGGTTCCACCTATTGACTAAAACCAAGAAGAATAGTGTGAGCAACACTAATTATAATAGGAAAACCACATAATAAAGAATAAATTTCACACTTAAGGTCTTATCATATGTTATTCATGTCTATATCTAACACACTAATATTGTGTTCTATACTTATACTTATCCTTAGGGTTCTTACTAAGGCTTCCACATCCTAGTTTCCAATGGTTCACTATACCTTTCCTTTGATACCAACTATAATGACCCATACTTTACATAAATGGTTATTACTTTATAATTGAAGCATAATTATTATGACATATAACAAAACCATGAAAGGACCGTACATGTATAGTGTCTTTAGAAACTGGGAAAACATAAGAAACTGGTTCATAAATAATCTACATTGTCTCCCATTTATTTCATCATATCTAGAGTCCCTTTTGGAATATTCTACTTAATACCCTTCTTCCAGACCTGGGGAAATGAAAACATACAAAAGGGTGAGTTCAAAGGCTCAGTAAGGGTAAACAAAAGAAATATCAATCATATCATATTCTTAATAACATAACATTTTGAAAATATTATCCTTCAAAAGAGATCATAATTTCATGACATGGGATCAATCATAATAGTGAAATGTAATCCAAATAATCATAACATAAAACATTAAACTTTGTGGCATACACACATAATCATATAAAATCATTTCATATTAGTCAAGAATCATTTCCAATACTATCATAGCGGACAAAGTCCATTACTAAACCGAGTTCACTCCTCGTTCCAGTCCTTTATCACTGAACCAGTTTAACTTGCCATTCTAGCCATGTATATCTCATGAGATATAAATCATTACCCAATGCATTGGAGGGAGATATAGGTCCCACCCATCTCATAATTATTTTATTCTTATGTGTGCCACAAAATCATAAATCATACATCATAGCATAACCCATGTAATAAAAATGGGATTCTTAAACATCGTGCCATCATAACATAATCCATATAAGATAAAAGGACTTCATAAAAATAATTCTATCGTAACATAATCAAATCAATGTAAAAATAGGGATAGAAACAGAACCCTATATTATCATTGATGGAAAATAATTTTAATAAAACACTTGAACTTTATTCTTGAGTAAAATATCCTTTCAACTTCAAAAACATTTTTCATTTCTTAAAATGTCATACAATTTTAATCAAAAATAAGTTGATTCAAAATAAACATGAAAACATGTAAAGGAGGCTTCATGGAAATAATGTTCTAAAAATCCATTCAGGTATTATAAGTTAAAAAAATAATTCTTCTCGTACTTTGGCCGGAAAAGTCAAAAAAGTACCTCGTACTAAAAACGACAAAAGATTCCTTTCATATATTTTACTAAAAAATTTACCAATGGTTAAAATTGTATTTAAACATCTGTAGGATGATAGAAATAATATTACATTTTGAGGGAACATGGATGTGGATTATAAATATTCCCCTGTAAATTCTGAAGTATAAACAATCTCGGATAAAAATTGAGATTGCGAGATTTTCCCTTACCTTAGGTCCGATATGCTTTGTACGTGTCCGAACCTCCTGTATAATGATTTAAATAAAGATATTGACTTATTCCAGAATCGTAATCATTGTTATGATATCATATATGGTCGTATTATTAGCTTCTTATTAGTAATATTTCATTGTTACTTATTATTCGGGTGTTTATTGCTTTTTTTTGTTCTTCTGCGTGTTTTGTCAAATAAATTATTATTCATATTTTTAGGTTTTAGATTCCTTATTTCCAGCATGGTATATAGATTAATATATATCATATTTATTCATTCAATTCATTTATATAATCATTATTCTTTGAAGATCATGTAGAATGAGTCACATCACATCGTGGAGACGGTAGGTCGTACGTACGCACGAGTGATGATATCATTCCCATGATTGTGGAATTGTATTGAAGTGTATGCATGATATTTCAGAATCATTATAACTTTAAAATAATTATATATAGTTATTTTTTACACCATTATACCCATCCAAGTAAGGAGGTCATGGAAAACAGATTACACCACGGCGTGGAGACGGTATTCCGTACGTACGCACACGCGGTGAATTCATTTTCCGTAGGACGGATAGAAGGTGAAATAGGGTTTTTTAAAATTTATAATAACATATCAATATATGAGTGATACATATGTTATTAATTCAAAATGAAACAACTAAATAAGTATAAATTAAATAAGAAATAAATTGGAAAGGTTCGGTAATGGATATTACCTCTTCTTTGACGCACCTCTTCTTAAACTCCTCTTAGGGCACTAGGGTAGGTCTTTGAAGAATACCAGGACATCTAGGACGTTTCTAGGGAAGTATAGAAGAGCATTTTTCAGGGTTTTCCTGATCTTTATGGCTCAATGTGATGTGATAAGGAGAGGGAGGAGGTGCTATTTTATAATAGAGGAGACAGGCACCATTGGAAAAACAAAAAATATTATTTTATTATAAAGTCATATTCCATTTTTAATAGCTCCAAATTGATTTATTTCGAAGATAAGATGGGGATGGGTCTAAATCCTCTCATAAAAGAGAATTTGGACAAGTTTAGGTTACTATTTAAAACTTATCATTTAGATTTAACTTTAAGTTAAATAATTTTTCTTTTACCGTGTCTTCTTGTTTTCTTACACTATAATGTTAATAAACTTATTATGACAAGACAAACGAACCCCAAATTGTTTATTATTAATATATATAACCTTATATAAGTCATTTGACTGAATCGTATATTTTTAGGAATAAAATAACAATTAATAATATAATATTTGTTTTAAAAACTATTTTATGTCAATTTTAACACTATTTGGTAATTGATTTTTGTGAAAATCATAACAACATGATTAGTTCGAAAAAAGTTAATTAAATCAATAATAAAATGTCATATTAACCTATAAAATTAGTTTAATTAATAAAAAATCTCAAATTACATTTATTTTGGTATTTATAATATCAATTATGTTAATATTCTCTTAGTAAGGTAATAACAACATCATCACTGTGTCATAAATAAAATAAATTATTTAAAGTCTAAAAATAATAAATAAATTACCATTATTTAGGAAATCTTTTATATTTCTAATGATTATTTATAGTCCAATTTATCTTATGTATAACCCTATATTAAAAATGTTTTCGTTATTAAACTTTGATATTAACTATTTTAACTATTCTTTAAATAAAATAATAATAAATGTCCTAATCTAATCGATGTGGACATAAATGGTCATATTTTATTACTAAGGTTGTTTTTGGTCGAATTAAACTTATCCATTAGAATTAGGACATGTGTTATGGTAATAATAATACTATTTTTACCCTTAATTATGCTATTTAATTTTAACCGTGTTAAATAAAAGTAAACAGTTACTATTCACCAAAAATTATTTTTATCTTATTGAATCACATTTTACTCCTATATGTTAACTGTGTCTCTCGGAATTTCGAAATTCCACTCACAGAAGTGGTAAAATTAGGTTTTAGGTAAATTTTTAAACTCTCCTAGGAGGTGGGTAAGAGACGGTGAAAAGTTCAATAAAATTTTTATATATCTAAAAGTATTATAAAATGACACCAATGAATTACATTGAACTTATATAGGTATTATGTATCAATTTTGACCTAAAATAAACATAAATAAAATAAATAATTATTTAAATAAAAAGTCGGTTTATAAATAGTAACATAGTGTTTTCACTATTCATCAAAAATTTAATGTTTTCAGAAAAATACCAAAATTTCACCCTAGGATAATTTCAATATTCCGAATCCAAAATGAAGTCCATTTTGAAAAATAAAATTTAAAAAATTTCAAAAAGTGGGTATTACTATTCATAACGGCTTTTTTTAATAATATCTTAATAGCATATCGTTGTTTAGTGAAACTTGGTATTGCGTACAACACAAGCTATCAAGGAAGGTCGTGATTGCGTGTAAAGCAAGCCAAGATAGTGTTGTGTATATTGAAATATTCCTTTTATGATGTATATAACATAAAAAAAAATATTTCGCATAAAAATCTCAGGTGTTACATACAACCAATTATTCCCTTGTTCCTCTTTAAAGGATCCTTGATATTTTCCCATAAGCCGCACTAATATGGATAATTTTAGAGTTTCTAGAACACTAATATCCATGTATTAACATTTTTTAGACAACATTATTCATTTTAAAATCATATTTCAATGGATTTATAGAAATTATTTGATCCCATATTTTATGTATATCATTGTGATACACCCTTCGGTTATGTTTTGTGACTGGAATATGACACATTTATTTCATAGGGTATCCTATATATATATATATACCAAATGCTTGATTTTTTATGTGGAAAAATACTAATAAACATGTTGTGATGGTTTATCCTATATATTTCTCCAATTTATTATGTAATGATTAGTTTCATGATACGTCATGTATGGGTTTATGGGGTAAACCTATTCCATTATGGGAATTTGTCCCGAATGTGATATTTTATTAGAAGTAATATTTGAATCATGTTTTTTATGTAATATGTTGCAACCACATTCCAAAATTTCCATGATCATATTATTCCATGTTCTATATGTTATTCTTCTATATTTCTAATTAGGATCCATGCCTTTTGTGTTATCATGTTATTCCTTTCTAACTCATTTTATATGATTCATTCCCATGTTTGTTCACTTCCTGGTAATTGTATCTCATCATTTTTATCTATGTATTAGCATATTTATACTATGAATATGTAGGATCTCAGAAGATGTTTTAATATCATTATAAGAGATTAATAAAGTGAAGTTTTATTCTTGTTCCATGTTTTTTAATTTTGTGTGCCTAATCATTCAAAGACACTAGATTTTATGATCTTTACTTTGTATTTGATGGGAATTTATGTGTAAAATATTATAATAATAATTTTATGATGTTAGGGTATCTATATATATAATCACTCAAATGTACCCTTTTCAAATACCAATATTTTATCCAATAACGAAATCACGAGTGAAAATACATATGGTAGAATTTCAAAGTCATTTAGATCTTATCCCAAACCATGTACGTTGAAACACACAATGAAAATATCACAATCAATCCCCATACCCATAGGTTATTTTTGGGTATAATAGAAGGATTTTAATCAAGACTTTGTTAAGAAAAATATGCATAATATATTTTATATATTATAATTGATATATTTACTTCTGACTATTGTCACTCAATAAATGATTTTGATTTTGATATGATAAAGCACAAATTGTATTTTAGTGTAAAATTAAATTTCAATTTAGACAGTCCTTTTTGAGTAATTATTGAATTTTAAAAATAGATTATATTTTAATAGAATTATTCTTTTAAATAACATTTATTAAATATTAATTATGATATAATTTTTATAAAGTAAAATTTATTTTTTTATGAATGTTTCCGAAAATTTTATTTTCAAAAACCAGTAATTTATAAATAAATTTTAATTAAGTTTTTTAAAAGTGATAATTGAGAAGTACATAAAATTATTTATATTTTTTTGATATAATCCCCTCAGAATTATACAGTAGTGAATCTTTCATAAATTACTTACTAAATCAATTTTTTGGCGAAAAAATAAATATGGTATAATGTTTTTTGTGTACTATTACATCATAAAAGCCAAAACACGAAGTAATAAATTATATAAAAGGTATACACTACCAAAAATATGTTTATAAATTATAAATATCTGATAATTATTCTATTTTATTAGATTTATATAGACTTTATGAATCCTCCAAAACCCATGATATATTTTCAATTTTTAAAATCATTTCTTTATAAACATAACTCACTTCTACACCACCATGTAAAATATTTTATTTATTTTTGGCCCATGGAATTATAAATCAATAAAAACCACTAAAATGTTTTAGAAACCATGGGAAAAACCATGGAATAGTTTGTGGTTGTGATAAATTTATAATACATAGTGTGAAACATTTCTTAGGAAGATAATAAAGAACTAACATCTCTCTTCCTATAAGATACCACCAATTCCCCCTTTATATTTCAATGAAATACCCTAGAGAATTTACATAAAATATAATTCCCTCTCTAGAGTACTCCCACGGTTTCTATAGGATCTCATGATTCTCCTCCCAATATTCCAGAATCACCCTATCAATGTATAGGATTTCTCTTTCTTCTTTTCTATTCAAGAAACTTCTTTTTAATTATCCTTTTGAATCTAAATTGGATATGTTTTCAGGAAATTATAAAGATCCATATTTTTTCAAAATTTCTGACCTAAAAATTTGGGTCCATTTATCCCCTCTTAATATTGAATTTACCAAATCTATTTCTATGTTGAAATCTAGTAATGGATCCTCTATTTCTATTCATTATTCAAGAAATTTATTTACATAATGATTTTTTTTTCAAATTTCAAATATTGGAATAATATTTCCCATGTATATTATAAATCTATTTTGATATAAAAATTATGAGATAACAATTTTATAATCAATAAAATATTTTGTAAATCTTTAAATACTTTTGTTATGTTCTCGAAACTGCACTTTGATTTTTGATTCCGAATGATTTCACAGTGAATATCCACGCACAATTTCCACTCAAGGGAATCCATCCATATATAGCTAGCCTTCATTGATTGGGTAATTACATGTAAGTCCACCCACACTCCTAGATCATGGGGATAAAATTGATAGAATACATCCATATTTTGTATCATCTATTTGGCACACTTATGAATGTACATGATATGAATGCGATGCGTGTGGCCAGAATTATATAGTGATCCACACATTGGGTAAATTTTTTGTCAGATGAGAAAACATGTTTAAGATTAAATTGTGTGAATAATACATTATATGACTATTTAAACCCTGTTTTG
Organism: Viscum album; assembly: GCA_963277665.1. Taxonomy (NCBI): domain Eukaryota; kingdom Viridiplantae; phylum Streptophyta; class Magnoliopsida; order Santalales; family Viscaceae; genus Viscum; species Viscum album. Next base: position 1,409,789,463 of record OY728152.1, on the reverse strand, counting down.
TTGTCTAGGAAGTTAGCATTGACCAATTTTTATGATTTCATATTTATTATTGTTTCCACATTCCAATGATGCCTTTATGTTATCATATTATTTCAGTCCTCATTGTTCATATTTATGATTCTTACCTCAATTTTAACCATTTATAATTATTATATGTAACATTTAATACTTAATTCATGTTATTATTTAATTATTTCATTACATTACTTTATCAGTAACCAATTTTTCATATTTTTCCTTATGATATCCCATAATATTTTTTGGAATTAAGGAAAATAATGAACATGTTAAGGATGTTTTCAATATTTCCAATGTAACCCCATGTTTTATATCATTTTTAATGTACCTAATTACCCAAATATGATAGTAATATTGATATTTTTGGTTCAATTATGATTATTCTTATAATTTAAATCATTAATTTATATGTACTAAAAACAAGGGTTGTTATAAAAAATATTACACTCACTATTATTAATTGAATTTGAACTAATGAAGACCTCATCACACAAAAAATATGCTATAATTCATAGGTGAATGTTTATTTCATTTCTTACTAGTATTATATTATTCTATAAATTTATGATGTACTATCTTTGTGGAATGAAAAAAATTGATATGCTTTCAGAAATTATTTCCATGTATATTCTCTAGTCATAGTGAATCCCAATATTTTACTAGAATATGTTTTATCACATTTTTTACAATATTATTCCAAAGACTACCTTATAAAAATATATCATGAATCATATGAATTATTTTTTCCTTATCAATGTGTTATTTTGGGTGGTTTAATAAAAATATCATTTCACTATAATTGGTGTTGAATGATCCTTAATGGCAAACAATTTAATATTTGTAGATCAATATTTTAACCATTGTATTATTACTAATCATATGAATATATATGATGTTTTTTTAATTCTAAATTAACTTATTCATTATCCATATTCCATGATACTTTTATTTTCATTTTTTTAATCGAATGAAAAAATAATACTGAAATACTACTTTTTTGAAATTATAACTCAATAGATGTTTTAAATTTCATTAAGACCCTCATTACTCGTCCAATAATCATGATTATGTGATTACAATTGATCTATTTTACTCACAATAACAATTCCATTTCCATGAAAGTTTATATCATGTTAACAATAAAATACAAAAATAGGTAGAAAATTGAGTTCTTAATGTGTTCCCTTAGCGAGTTTCTATACTGAAAATGGGTGTAAATCACATCATCAGTAATCATCTATGAATTATATTTTTATTTATAATCGATCCCCTTTTTATATCTTGGTGAAACACATATACAATTTTGGATTGAAGTAGTAATAACAAAGGATTATAATGATGTAGACACATTTATTTAAAAAAATTAAGGTTGATTATCAAGGGATTTCATTATGATGATCATTTAAAACCAAAATTTTAAATAATCCTTCAATATTAATTAATATTTTTCTCTTATAGATAAAAAATTGGAATGATTATAAACAGTCTCCAATTTCTCCCTGTCTTTTCAAATAAAAAAATTATACTTATCCCCTCCTACAGTGGTCTTTGAGAGATAACATGGGTTTATATTTCTACTACAATAAACTATATCCTAGAAATATTAATTGATAATTTGTAGAGTTTGGTAATGCATTTCAAATTTCACATAGTATTGATGAGAAATAAAAATTTCACATTTGGGAGGTTAAAACATGAAAAATAGGAAAAATAATGATTTAAAAATAACTATACTAAAAAAGGAAAAATAAATAAAACTTAATTTCTTTAAAGAGACATGATGGAATATAGTTGAAAAGAATAATGAATATTTTATTACATTTCAATTAGGCATGAATCTTAATATGTATATATGATTTTTTCCTAGAGTTAAAAATATAGGTGTGGGTGATTTTATGTGTTCTAACTCTTCATTATTTAAATTATTTATCTAATAAAATTTCAATGTTTTGAATAAATTAATATAAATTTGTTAGATATTTTAGGAAAAAATAGATTTGTTTGATAATTTCACATAGCGGCTGAATTCATCAATAGTTATCATTTTATTTCATAAAACATATTATATTAACATAAACATAAAAATACACTTTGTTTTGATTTCATGGTAAGGGGTATTCAATTAATACAACAATAATAATGGTTTTATCCATGCTCAATATTCCCAATGGTGGACCACAATGTGAAGATAATCTGGGAAAGGCCTATAAAATCCATATATATCGACTATAAAATAAATTTAGCTATCATATACATTTTTGATCATATTCTAAATATAAAATAATGATATATCTAATAAAACAATATCACAATATTTTAGTCCAAAAATTTCACCGTAGGATAGAGTTTTTATGAAGAGTAATTATATGGGACATATTAAAGAAGACAAATTAGTTTCTATTCCAGGAAAATTTAATTTCTCAGAGGCCAACATTCATTAAATTCAATTAAAACAAAAACAATTCTTCCTTAAAATAGTAATCTTATCCTATGGTATGGTTTATTCTACGTAAATATATTTCATCATAAAAATTTTATTCTTCTTCCCCCACAATGTGATTCTGTACTGCTAACATGTTAAGTCCAACAAACACAATGTTAAATTAAAGAATAATCATTGAGAAAAATCTCTCAATCTCTTAACATATATAAATAATTACTCACCCTAATGGTATATTTACTCATCCATTAATATGGTCATTAATCTGGTAATATATGATTATGGTTATTAATTATAAATTTAACAAAAAGTACGGGATAAGAAAAGAGTAGTGTGTTAGACACACATGACTGTTGAAGAGAGTTAAGAAAAATAATTTTGATTAAATGTGGAAGAAAAATAAGAGAAAGAGTTTTAACTTGATTTAAACTATTTTAAGAACATTAATATTAAACTACAGAAGGTGTATTATAATAACAGATATTGGAGAAGCAACTTTCATTAAAACAGAATTACAAAACACAAATACTTACACGATTACAAACTAAGACCAACACAAAAGTAAATTAAAGGAAGCAATGAGGAATGGTTTCTCCAGTAAAAACGTGAGTATTAAAGATCCTATCAAACCTTTGGAAGATCCTTGGTCGTGCCAACCTATCATCCTTTTATCTGAAATTCCAACTCCATTGATGGAGAGGAGGGACATGTATTTATATCCCTAGGAAGTAGACTGTTTGCAATTGCAATCCATCCCTCCAATTGAATTGAAAATTTGTCTATTAAGATATCCGAATCTTGAGATAGCCTCTAATTAAAAGTTGTATAAAATAATGTTGGATGACGTATCTCAAAATACATATTCTTTTTGAATTATGTAGCCAAAGTTATGTCGGTTTGATTAAACCAAATTAAACTATCTATTTCAATCCATACTTTTTAGAAGGCCTAAATGTGAATTGGTTTATGAATAAGAATATTCCTTCAAATCCGAACACTTTATTCAAAAAAGTCATCCAACTATATCACCTCCTTCACACTAGAAAATATCAACTTTATTTTATTATTACATCATGAGATATGTCATGAATACTATACTGATTTTATTTCCCATCTAGAATGGTGGTCTGAGATTAAATGAATCAGTTGGGACCTTTGTGTTTGGATTTGGGCCTCAAATGTTTTATCCAAGACACATTACACTGTACTCAAAAAATTTGAGGAGAATGATTGAATTTTAACTTTGGGATTGATCCCAGTAATTCAATCTTCATGAATGGGACAATTTCTTCACAGATTATGTGGGCCTTATTGTGTGGTCCATATGACAATTAAAATGGCAGAATTGGCCAATGATTCATTCTAATGATATGTGGGAATGTGAATAAGAAATCCCCAAAAAGAATAACTAATCTATTTATATCAGTAGGGTGAGAATTATAATTAAAATAGTAAACTGACTCAATTGGAATACTTCTAAAAATGCTCAAAAAATATACTTAGTTTTAAAACATTAATATTTCACATAAATTTTGCACATTTCATATAAAATAAGTAATGGGAGTATATAATATGTCCTAAAAATATTAATAACATCAACTCCCCCACACTTATACTTGTTCATGCCTTCATGTGCAACAAATATAAAAACATGAAAAAAATCATATTCACTCTCCAACAAATATTTAAATTTTGTTTTCCCTAATCTGGGATGGTTTAGACAATATCACTCATCCATATTGAATTCCACCACAAGTTGTTACAGAAAAAAATTTCAAAAAACAATTCATTTTTTCATGCTCAAATTTAGAAATGGAATATTATGGCACACAAAACTAACTCCTCTCAAGATAATAAAATTAATTTATGGAGTTTCACTCATTCACCAACCAAAAGTGAAAATCTTAGAGTTTGTAAGAGCTCTCAGATTCAAATACCTATCATAAAGTGATCAAAAATAAATAGGTCTTCTTAGGGGTTTTCTGTGACTATTGGATGGTATGAAGATAATAACTAAAATATAGGAAAAATGGCGTAAAACACCAACATAGAAAAAGAAATGCGCATTTTTTTTGAAATAAAACATGGAAGGAAATGAAAACACATATTTACAAGGGAATTATTGTGTGAAGAAAGACACAAGAGAGGAAATAAATTTTAAAGGGTTTAGAAGATGAAATATTTAAAAAACACAAAACTTCTCTCAATGACATAAGTGTTCATTATTTTTTTTGTATTTTTTTGAAAGTTAAACTTGAAATAGATCCCACACTCATCTAAAAACCCATGTTTGATCTTCTCACGAAAATAATTGTTTTAGTTATAATAATATCGAAGGTTAAGGAAGAGTTATTTTTGACCTACCCAAGACACAACCATTTTTTGTTCTTTTTTTGGATTTTTTAGTTTTTTTGAACATTTTTTAATAAAATTTACCAAATTACAAAAATATAATTACATTACATTCCCCAAAAAACACTGAATGAAAACCTCTATCCCACACTGAAATGCCCAAAATGAAATCCATTCCCCCCACACTTAAATTTCAAAAAATGATGCAATGAAAATCCATGTTGATATTTGGTGGGAAAATGTGTTGGGCTTGTAATGTAGATATCAAAGAAAAGGGTTTCATAAGCTTGAAGGGGATTTCAAAAGGAGGGTTAATAGAAGGTAAATGGGAGGCTATTTGGCTACTGTGATTCTCACGTGGTTTAGAAAATTCCTCTATCATATTAATGCACACTAATGTAGGAAATTCAACTCTAATTTCCACAAACTCAAGACTCACAAACGGGGGTTAAAAACACATTTTAAAAAGATGGCCATAAGTATCCTTGTCATGAATGATAAAGTTGTTCTTTAGGTTCGGGGAAAATCATTTCCTAAATAAACAATTGAGCATTCAAAATTTATTGGTTTTGAAACAATATTATTTATCCAAATTTATTAAGAAACCACAAAATGTTTGAGATAAAACCATATATTTTAACTCCCCAAAATTGTTGGAAAAAATTTGAAAATTTTAAGGTAAGTAAGCATGAATCTTGATATGTCATATTATTATTACTATTTTTGTTTTTAAGTTTTTGAGGTTATTTTAGTTTTTTATAAAGACACACCCACACAAAAGAGGAAGAGTAAATAAAAAAAATGTGAGGAGGAAAGTGGTAAAAATGAGAAGGAAGGAGGAAGAAAAGAGATAGAGAGAGGGCGAGAGGGAAGAGGAGTTTAAGGGAAAGAGGTGACATTGGTTTGGAATTGGTGGATGGCCGTCTCCATCCAGTGGTTGGTCGACTGCAGAAGAAGGGGATTTGATGGAAGTCAATGTGGTTACAAGATTGTGTGTCCTCCCATGGTGATGCTTTAATCGATGTCCATTAACTATGAATGGACTTTTTGAAGAGGGGTCTTGTACATGCACTGCACCAAATGGGTAAATATTAGTAAATAAAAAAGGACCTTCCCAATGAGAATTAAGCTTACCTGGGTGAAGTTGAAATCAATAATAGAAAAGCAATACCTTTTCACCTTCATGGAATACCTTTATCAGGATGTGATTATCATGGAGTACCATAGCCTCTTCTTTGTAAATATTGGAATTCTTATATGAATCAAGTCGAAGTTCCTCCAGTTCAGCCAATTGCATCAATCTTTCTTCATCAGATTTTTCACATTCAAAATTATAGGGTTTCACAGTGCAAAAAGACTTATGATGGATGTCAATTGGTAAATGACATTATTTAGAAAAAACTTCCCTAAAATGTCACATCCCAATGGGTGTTTTATTGGAAGTATGATAAGCCCAAATTGCTTCAACAAGTCTTTCAGGATAATCTTTTCTGGTGGGTTTTACAATTCTCCCAACCACTCTTTTTTACTTCTCTATTAAAAAATTTAGCCATTCCATTTGTTTGGGGGTGATATGCTGTAGAAGTTATATGAAAAACACACTTATTTTTCAAAATTGATTGCATTGTTTTAATACAAAAATGGGTTCTTAGGTCACATATCAAGGCACGTGGTGTGGACAATCAGTGGAAGATGTGTGTCTTTAGGATCTCACCAACAGTATGGGAATCATTTTTTCAAGTGGGTTTGGCCTCTAACCACCTAGAAACTTAATCAACCGCAAGAAGAATATATGAGAATCCATTGGAAAGGGGGAATGGTCCTATGAAATTGATGCGCCAAACATCAGAGATCTCATATTAGATTAAAGGGTTTTGGGGAATTTCATTTCTTTTTGAAAATTTTCCAAACTTTTGGAAATTGGGACCTGATTGATAGAACTCATTTGAGTCCTTGAAGAGTAAAGGGAAGAATAATCTAGAGTCTAGGACCTTTCAGGAGGTCCTTTGTTGTCCAAAATGGCTACCACCAGGCATTGAGTGACAAAATTCTAAGATGGAAGAATGTTCATTTTCATTAACACATCTCTTAATTACCATGTCTACACTAGCTTTCCAATGTTTATTTTCATCCCAAAAATAGTATTTTGAATCAGTTTTCAACTTAATTTTTTGGTTATTTTGAAATTTTTTTATGAAAAACACCAGAAACCAAGTAATTTACAATTGGATCATACCATGGTATTTTTGGAGTGAGAGATGAATGGTGCTCAGTTGGAAATTCTGGATCAATTAATTTAGAATGAGAAAAATTACAAATCCTACCCAAGTGATCAACCACATGGTTCTCTTTTCCTGGTCTATCTTTCAATTCATGGTCAAACTATTGGATCATTAGGATCCATCTTATTAGCCTCATTTTGGAATAACTTTTCTTGAGTAATAACATTATAGAATAATGGTCTTTGAAGATGATGATTTTGGCACCTAAGAGATAGGTCTGAAATTTATCGAAGGGAAAAACCACTGATAAAAGATCCTTTTCAGTCATAGTGTAGTGATATTGAGTTTCATCCAATGCTTTTTTGGAATAATAAATGACATGGGGAATATTTTCTCTTCTTTGACCATGAACGACCCCAATGGCCCTATCAGAAGCATCACACATCATTGTAAACCTCATCAAAATGGAAAGTGACATCATTTTAGAGAAACCGAGTGAGTGGGAGGGAAATAATCCTAATGTTATGGATGAATCTATGATAGAAACTAGCGTGAACGAGAAATGAATGGATGTCTTGAACATAAGTGGGTTTAGGAAGTGATTGGATCACTTCAATTTTGGCAGGATCAACTTCAGTACCCTCTTTTAAAACTATGTGCCCTAGAACAATCCCATTTGAAACCATGAAGTGAAATTTTTCATAATTTCACAGAAGGTTACACTTGACACAATTTTGGAGGACTAGAGAGAGTTAATTCAAGAAAGATTCAAATGAATCACCATAAATTGTAAAGTCGTCTATGAATACTTCCATTTAGTGTTCAATGAATTCAGAAAAGACACTCATCATACACCTCTGCAATTTTTTAGGAGCATTGAAAAGACTAAAAGGCATTCTCTTATATGAATATGTTCCAAAGGGGCATGTGAAAGTAGTCTTTTCTTAGTCCTGAGGTGCGATTGGGATTTGGAAGTAGCTGGCGTATCCATCAAGAAATCAATAGTGTGACTTTCCGGCTAATTGTTCTAGAATCTGATCAAGGAATCGAAGAGGGTAGTGATATTTTATTGTTTCAACATTCAATTTCTTATAGTCAATGCAGACACTCCATTTGTTCTTCACTCGAGTTGTGACTGCATCTCCATGTTCATTTGTGAGAATAGTTATCCCAACCTTTTTAGGTACAAATTGAATTGGACTAACCCATTCACTATTAGAAATTGGGTAGATAATACTTGCTTGAATAAGCTTGGTGATCTCTTACCTAAATACCTCAAGTATGTGTGGAATGAGTCTTCTTTGTGGTTATCTAATTGGTTTGAATGATTCCTCAAGATAGATGTGATGCATTCAAAGAGTAGGGTTGATTCCTGGTATGTCATCAAGGGTCCAACCTAACACCTTTTTGTTTTCCTCTAACACTTGAACATATTTGGACTCCTCAGTTTTGGTAAGTGAAGTAGAGATAATGGCATTATAAGAGTGATCATGGAAAAGGAATGCATATTTTAGGTGTTCCAGAAGAGGTTTTAGATCAGTATCATCTCTCATTTGTGGGTTAGACAACTCAGGAATGGAGATATGAACTTCAGTTGCGTTAGATTCATTTCCCTTAATATTTTCCAAGGTGGAGCAGTAGAGATCAGATTTTATCTGAGATTTATGATATTTTTCAAGATCCTTTATATTGATGGATTTTATGAATTAAAAGTTCACCTCAACTTCAACATTTATGACTTGGTTAGTCATGGTCTAAATTTCACAATATCCATTATCATTTTAACATGAAGAACATGTTGGATTGGGGTTTAATTGACTCTCAGAAGTGTCCTTAGAAGCATGGACTGATAATGTAGAGTTATCCTCATATGGGTATCACAGGGCTTGGAAAATGTTGAACATGACCAGTTGGTCACCAAATTCCATGTATAAGATACTTGAATGGACATCAATCTTGTTTCTAGAAGTCATGAGAAATGGTCTTCCTAGAATTAGGGGAGATAGAGAAGAGTTCGTCTCACCATCCATGTGAAGGACACATAAATCAGCAGGGAAAACAAGATCATTGACATGAACAAGGACATCCTCGATTATAACCTCAAGACTAGCAGTGCTTCAATTGGCCTACTAAATTACATCACCCATTTGATGTAAGGGACCTAGAACAAGGTTGGAGAAGATGTATTTGGGCATGAAATTAATTGAGGCTCCTAGGTCTATGATTGCATCATCAAAGATGGAACTTCTAATTTGGAATGGAACTGTAAAGGTCCTTGGATCTTTTCACATTATGAGAATAGACTGCTGGTTGGAAACATTTTCAAAGGTCCTAAGTTGTCTTTTATGGGTTCACAATTCCTTAAGAAACTTGGCATTATTAGGGATTTGTTTTATGGCATCTAAGAGGCGAATTATGACTTCCACACGTCTAAACATGTTGATAATTTCTAGATCGGGTTCAAAGGACATTATTGGTTTAGGAAGATCTTGAGGAAAATGAATTAGATTCCTAAGTGGAATGGAAGGAGGTGGGAGAATGGCTTCATATTCCTTTTCATGTTTTTTCCCATTCATTTTCTAGTTCAACATTCAACGGGGGTTGGAGGACTTATCTTGAGTCATATCAATTTTCTTTCCCGATCTAAGTGCAATTGCATAAACATTACCCTTGGGGTTGGGTAATGGTTGAGTTAGGAGTTGAGAATAATTTTATTGTTGTTGTTGGAATAGGTGGAATGCAAGTTGACCGATATTGTGTTACAATGTTTTTGAGGATGGAATAGGTGAAGGAGGCAAGATCTTCCACTGCACTTTCACATAGTTGATAGAAAGAAGAGACCTATCCTGAATTGGGATTACCGTGATTTTGGTTCATTGAAAGATAATGTATTTGGTTAAAATTGGGAAGGCTCACTTGGATAGTGGAATCCAGGAGGAAGAAGAGGTGGATCAATCCTTTGAGGTTGAGGAACAAAAGGGTAAGGTTGTTGGAAGTTACCAACACTTTGACATTATTTGAATTGGATTGGGTTTGGATGAGGGTATTGAGGGGGATGAGAAATGGGATTTCCATATCTCAAGTTAGGGTTATATATAGAAGAAAAAGGCTCAAAATGGGGTTGGGTGAAGTTTCTAACAAACTGACCTGATTTATGAGGGTTGGGGTTCTGCTAAGCGTATGCTGCATTGCGGACCATTGATCCAGATGAATCAGATTGATCCTGTTGAAGTTGAATATTTGTGTCTATTGGATGATATGGGGAGCTACAAATTCCACAGTTCTTGATAGGTCTAGGGAACATAGATTGTGGAGAAGATGAGGTTGGTCTTTGGATGCCACAACTAGTTGTCACACAAGACCTATAAGTTCAGTCATCCACTAGGTCATCTTGTTCGGATCTATGGACTGATTATCATGGACATGTTTTACTTGATCATGTGCTCAATTATGGAATTATTGTGTATTCACATCCATGTTTCTTATGAGATCTCTTGCACCTGCAACAGTTTTATCAACAAGAGCACCACAACTTGCGTCATCAGTGAGAGTTCTCTCCATCGCCAATAACCCCTCATAAAAGTATTTTATTAAAAGTTTGTCAGGGATTTAGTGATGTGGGTAGGTTGAAACAAGCCTTTTGAGCCTCTCCTAGTACTCATGGAGCGACTCACTTGGTAATTGACAAATACCTCTTATTTTCTATTCATATAGAAGTAGTACAAGAAGGAGGAAAGAATTTCTCTAATAAGAGTCGCTTCATGTCTTTCCATGTGGTTATGGAAGCAAGAGGAAAGTATTAGATACCTAACATGGAAGAGTTAGCTAAGGAGAAAGGGAATTATCTAAGTTTTATTTGTTCCTTAGAAACCCCTTGAGGATTTAATATAGAGCACACCACTTGGAACTCTTTATGGTGGAGATGCAGATCCTCACCGGATATCCTGTGGAAATGAGTAATAAGATGAATCAAACCCAATTTGAGTTCGAATTCAGCCTCTATGTTTGGATATTGAATACCAAGTGGTTGGTAATTAATATCAGGGGCAACAAGTTCTTTAAGTTATTGCTACTTAGGATTGGCCATTTCTAATTCAACTGGTTGGAGAAGGACATGTTCTTGAATGAGTTCATTATCTCTTAAGTTCCTCCAATGTTGGACAATTGTTCACTCAATTTCAGGGTCAAACAAATCTAAGGGATTCTTTGGGAGGATGAGATGAATTTAGATAGATTTTGGAAGAAATAGGAATACATGTATTTCTTGGTGGTTTTTTTCATTTTATGATTTTTATGAGAAGGAGGGGTTTTATTTGTTTTTTTTTAAATTTTTTTAAATTTTGTTTTTTTTGGGTTTTTTACAACAACCAGAAACTAATGACTATATAAAGCACCATCACTGGAAATAGAACCATTTGAAAGTGTGGCTGATTGTCTCCTATCGACTGGTCAAGGTTCTGGTGCTCTGCTAATGTGTATAGCAACACTCAGGTCGAATCCTTAGTGATGATACTTTTTTATAGTAGATTGTTTTTAGTTGATTGAATTTTGATTGGGGGGTTTGTTTTTAGAGCTTAAATAAAGTGACTAAATTATTAGTGTTTGTTTTAACAATTTTATAAAGATTGGGATGAGTTCTTTTTTAGATATTTAATCTTTTTATATCCTTGATCTTTTCTTTATATTGAATTTAAATTAACATCCACTTCACAAGATAACTTTGATTGGAATTACTAAGTGTTAAGGACATAATACATCCCTTAACATAACTTAGGGTTCTAATCTCAGTCATAGCATGTTGATCGTAGTGTATTTATGGTTCTAATAATCTATGGAAACCACACGTTAAACAAAACATGTCATTAATCCATGACATGTTATGTCCAACATAAAAAATGTTAACTTAAAGAGTACTCATTGCGAAAAAGATATCAATCACTTAACATATCTAAATAATGACTCACCCCAATGGTATATATACTCATCCATTAATATGGTTATTAATATGGTAATATATTATTATGGTGATGAATTATAAATAGAACAAAAAATAACAGGATAAGAAGAGAGTTGTGCGTCGAACACCCACGATCGTTGAAGAGAGTTAATAAAAAGACTCTCAATTGAATGAAAAAGAAAAAAGGGGAAGGGTTTTAGCTTCATTTAAACTATTTTAAGATATTAATATTAAAATGAAAACGGTGGATTTGAATAAGATATATTGAAGAAGAAACTTTCATTAAAACAGAATTACAAAACACAAACACTTACACGATTACAAACGAAGAACAACACAAAAGTAAATGAAATGAATCAAAGAGGAATGGTTTCTAATGTTAATAAATGGGTATGTAAGATCCTCCCAAGCCTTTGGCAGAGCCATGGCTATGCCATCCTATCCTTCATTTCCCTGAAATGCAATCTCCTTTGAAGGAGAGGAGGAGGATGTATTTATAACCCAAGGAAGTGGACTTTTTTTGCATTCTCAATATTTCCCTCCACTTTCATCACCAATTTAGCTTTTACGAAAGCCTAATATCGAGATACTGTCTTCTTAAAAGTTTTAGACAATAATGTTGGATGACTTCTCTCAAAATTTGGAGTCATTTGGATTTATGTAGCCAATGTTTAGGTGGTTTTATAAAACAAAGTTAAACTGTCCATTTCAATCCATAAGTTTTAGAAGGCCAAAATTTGAATGGGTTTATCAATAGAAATATGCCTTCAAATATGAACACTTTTTCAAAAAAGATGTCCAAATATATCTACTCTTACACAATGAAAAATCTCATCTTGATTTGATTAATACGTCATGAGATATGTCATTAATACTATACTTATTTTATTTCCCCTCCAGAATGGTGGGGTGAGTTTAAATGAATCAATTTGGCCTTTTGTCTTTGTATTTCGGCCTTGAAATTCTTATCCAAGACTCTTTAAATTTTCCCCCAAGTTTTTGAGGATAATTTATGAATTTGAACTTATGGATTGATCCTAGTAATTCAATTATCATGGATGGGCTAGTTTCTTCACAGATTCATTGGGCCTTATTGTGTGGTCCATATAACAACACAAATGGTAGAATTGGCCAATGATTCCTTCTAATGATATGTGGTAAATTGAATAACGAATCCTAAAAAATAATAACCACACAATATATAATATTATGATGAGAGTTATAAATTAAATAGTAAACTAACACAATTGGACTACTTCTAAAAATTCTCAAAAATTATACTTAGTATTAAAAAATTAATATTTCACACAAATTATTCACATTTCATATAAAATAAGCAATGTATATAATAAGTAATTAAAATATTAATAAAATCAACTCCCCCACACTTATTCTTGTGCATTTATTCATTTGATACAAATATAAAAACATGAAAAAATCCTTTTCACTCACCAACAGATATTAAAATTTTGTTTTCCCCAATCAGGGGTGGTTTAGACAATATCACTCATCCATATTGAATTCCACTACAAGTTGTTATAGAAACAATGTTCCAAAAACAATTCATTATTTCATGCTCAAATTTTGAAATGGAAAATGGTGGCTCATAAAACATACTCCTCTCAATATTATAAATTTAATTTATGGAGCTTCACTCATTCACCATCCAAAAGTCAAAATCTTAGTGTTTTTAAGAGCTCTCAACTTCGACTCCCTATCCTAAAGTTCTCAAATATCAAGAGGTCTTTTATGGGGTTTTCTATTGATATGGGACGGTAGGATGTTGATATCCAAAAGATAGGAAAAAGGGGGTAAAACACCACCATATAAAAAGTAATGAACATTTTTTTTGAAATAAAACATGGATGGAAATGAAAACACATATTTACAAGGGAATGATTATGTGACGAAAGACACAAGATAGAAAGAAAATTTGAAGGGGATTAGAATATAAAATATTTACAAAACATAAAACTTCTCCCAATGACATAAATGTACATAATTTTCTTTTTGAAAGTTGAACATGAAATAGATCTCACACTCATCTCCCAACCCATGATTGACATCCTCACGACACTAATTGTAATAGTTATAATAAGATAAAAGGTTGTGGAAGAGTGATTTTTGACTTACCCAAGACACCAACCATTTTATGTTCTTTTTTTATTTTTTTTGAACACTTGTAAATAATATTTACAAAATTACATAAATGAAATTACATTACATTACCCAAAACACACTAAATGACAACCTCTCCCCCACACTGAAATTGATGCTTGACCTCAAGCATATGATTACATTGTGAAATCAATAAAGGGTACCCAAAATGAAATCCAATCCCCCTTACTAAAATTTCAAAAAATTATGCAATGAAAATACATGTTGATATTGGGTGGGAAAAGGTATTGGGCATGTAATGTGGCCATCAAAGAAATTTTTTTCATAGGCTTGAAGTGACTTTCCAAAAGAGGATTAATGGAAGGGAAATTGGAGGCTATTTGGCTACTGTGATTATCATGTGGTTTAGAAAATGACTTTATCAAATTAATGCACACTAAAGTAGGAAATTCAACTCGAAGTTTCTCAAACTCAAGACTCACAAATGGGGGTGAAAAAAAAATTTGGAAAAGAAGGCCATAGATAGCCTTGTCATGAAATATAATGTTGTTCTTCATGGATGGGAAAAATCTTTTCCAAAATACGAAATTGAGCATTCAAAATTTGTTGGTTTTGACACAATATAATTTATCCAAATTTATGAAGAAACCAAAAAAAAATTGAGATAAAACCATGTCTTTTAACTCCCCAAAATGGTTGGAAAGTTTTTGAAAATTGGACAGTGAGTAAGTATGAATCTTTATTTTTCATATTATCATTATTATTTTATTTTTGTTTTTGTTTTTTAGGTTTTTTTAGTTTTTTATTAATACCCACCCACAAAAAAGAGGAATAGTAAATAAAAAAATATGAGGAGGAAAGTGGTAAAAAAAGAAAATGATTAGGAGGGAGGAAGAAGGGTGATATAGATAAAGAGAGAAGAGGAGTTAAAGGGAAATATGTAACCCCTAGTTTGGATTTGTTGGGTTTCCATCTCCATCCAGTGGTGGGTCAACTGGATATGTTGGGGACTCGATGGAAGTCAATGTGGTTACAAGATTCTGTGTCCTCATGGCGATGATTTAACCGATGTCCCTTAACTATGAATGGCCTTTTTGAAGATGGGTCTTGGACTTGCACTGCACCAAATGGGTAAACATTAGTAATAAAAAATATCTTTCCAATGAGAAAGAATATTACCTGGGTGAAGCAAAAAATCAAGAATTTAAAAGAAATAAATTTTCACCTTCATGGAATACCTTTATCTGGATTTGTTTATCATGGTGTACCTTAGCCTTTTCAATGTACATATTGGAATTCAGATATGAATCAAGTCTAAACTCCTCCAGTTCATCAAACTGTAACAACATTTATTCACGAGATTTTTTCGCAATAAAAATTATAGGTTTTCACAACCTAAAAAGTCTTATATTTGATTTTAACTGGTAAATGACAAGATTTAACAAAAACTAGCCTAAAAGGAGACATCCCAATGTGTGTTTTATTGGAAGTTTGATAATCCCAAAGTGCTTCAAAAATTATTTCAGGCCATTCTTTTCTGGTGGGTTTTACAATTCTCTCAATAACTCATTTCACTTCTCTATTAGAAAGTTCATCCATGCCATTTTTGGGGGTGATATACAGTTGGAGTTTTATCTATAATACTATTCCTTTTAAAAAGAGATTCCATGGTTTTATAACAAAAAATGGGTTCCTAAGTCACATATCAAGGCATGTGGTGTGCCAAATCTGTGGAAGATGTGTCTCTTTAGAAACTCACTAAAAGTATGTGAATCGTCCTTTATAGTAGGTTTGACCTCGACCCACCTAGAAACGTAATCAACCACAAGAAGAATGTATGAGAATCCATTGGAAGGGGGGATGTTCCCATGAAATCTATGCCCCAAACATCAAATATCTCATACAATATTAATGGCTTTTGGGGCATTTCATTTATTTTTTAAATTATTCCAAACTTTTGGAAAGTGGTACAAGATTGATAGAACTCATGTGAGTCTTTGAATAGTGAAGGCCATAAGAATCCATAGTCTAGGACCTTTTGGGAGGTCCTTTGTGGTCCAAAATTGCCACCACCATGCATTGAGTGACATAATTATAAGATGGTAGAATGCTCATTTTAAACAAAACATATTATAATTACCATGTCTACACTAGTTTTCCAAATTTTATTTTATTCTAAAAATAGTATTTTGAATCAATTTTCAACTTCATTTTTTGTTCTTTTAAAAACTTTTTAGGAAAAACACCAAAAACCAAGTAATTTACAATTGGGGCGTACCGTGGTATTTTTGGAGTGAGATATGAATTGTGCTCAGTTGGAAATTATGGATCAATTATTTTAGAATGAGAGTAATTAAAAATTCTACTCAAGTGATCATCAACAGGGTTTTCTTTTCCTTGTCTATCATTGATTTCAATGAAAAACTCTTGGAGCATTAGGAACCATATTATTGGCCTCGTTTTGGAATCACTTTTCTTGAGTAAGATCATTATAGAAGAATGGTCTGTGAAGATGATGATTTTGGAACCTAAGAGAAAGGGCCAGAATTTATGTAAGGAAAAACCCATTGCTAAATGTTTCTTTTTAGTCACAGTGTACTTATATGGAGTTTTATCCTATGTTTTTGAGGCATTATAGATGACCTGTGGAATTTTTTCTATTCTTTGATAAAGAACAGCCCCAATGGACCTATCCAAAGCATCACACATCAACTCAAAGGGTAAGAAACAATCTAGTGATTGGATTATCAAGGAATATGTAAGAGAAATT
This sequence comes from Viscum album, assembly GCA_963277665.1. Lineage (NCBI taxonomy): Eukaryota > Viridiplantae > Streptophyta > Magnoliopsida > Santalales > Viscaceae > Viscum > Viscum album. The sequence continues at coordinate 1,409,772,586 of OY728152.1, read as the reverse complement.
TTGAGTTCAATGAGGGATCTTTTTCTAACCTCATCAAAATGGAAAAATGTAATCATTTTGGAGAAAACGAGTGAGTGGGAGGGAAATATTACTAAATTTATGGATGAATCGATGATATAGACCCCCATGACCGAGAAATGAATGGATTTCATAGATAGAAGTGGGTTTAAGAAGTGATTAGATCACTTCAATTTTGGCAGGATCTACTTCAATACCCTCTATAGAAACTATGTTCCCTAGAACAATCCCATTTGAAACCATGATGTGACATTTTTAAAAATTTAACACTAGGTTACACTTGGAACACTTTTGGAGGACTAGAGAGGTAAATTCAAGCAAGATTCAAATGACTCACCATAAATGGTATAGTCATCTATGAATACTTCTTTTCATTGTTCAATGAATTCAAAAAAGATACTCATCATACACCTCTGGAATATTGAAGGATCATTGCAAAGGCCAAAAGGCATTGTCCTATATGCATATGTTCCAAAGGGGCATGTGGAAGCTCTCTTTTCTTGGTCCTAAGGTGCGATTGGGATTTGGAAGTAACTGATATATCCATCAAGAAAGAAATAGTGCTACTTTACGACTAATCGTTCTAGCATCTGATCAAGGAATGGAAGAGGGTAGTGATCATTTCTTATTTCAACATTCAGTTTCTTATTGTTGATGCTCGCATGCCAATTATTATTCACCCAAGTTGTGACTACCTCTCCATGTTTATTTGTGACAACAGTTATCCTATCCTTTTTATGATCAACATGAATTGTACTAACCCATTCACTATCAGAAGTTGGGTAGATAATACCATCTTGAATAAGCTTGGTGATCTCATCCCTAACTACCTCATGTATGAGTGGATTGAGTCTTGTTTTTGGTTTTCTAATTGGTTTGTTTGATTCCTCAAGATGGATGTGATGCATGAAAAGAGTAGAGTTGATTCCTAGTACGTCATCTAGGGTCCAACCTAAGGCCTTTTTGTTTTCTTCTAACACTGGAACAATTTTGGACTCCTTATTTTCAATAAGTGAAGTAGATATAATGATAGGAAAAGAGTGATCATGTAAAAGTAATGCATATTTGAGGTTTTCAAGAAGAGGTTTTAGATCAGTATCATCTCTCATTTGTGGGTTAGACAACTCAGGAATGGAGGAAGGGACTTCAGTTGCTTCAGATTCATTTTCCTTAATATTGACCATGGTGGAGCAGTAGAGATCAGAGTTGATGTGGGATTTAAGATATTTTTCATGATCCTCTATATTGATGAATTCTATGAATGAAAGGTCAACATAAACATCACTATTTATGAGTTGGTTAATCACGATGTAGATTTTACTAGATCTTTTATCATTTGAACATGAATAACATGATGCATTGGGGTTCAATTGACTCTCAAAAGTGTCCTCAGAAGCATGGATTGAGAATACAGAGTGATCTTTAGATGGGTATTGCATGGCTTGTAAAATATTGAACTTTACCAGTTGGTCACAAAATTCCATGGATAAGCTGCCTGAATGGACATAAATCTTTGTTCTAGTAGTCTTGAGGAATTTTCTCCCTATATTTAGCGGAGATCGATAAGGGTTCATCTCACCTTCCATGTCAAGGAGATAGAAATCAGCAGGGAAGATAATATCTGTGACACGAACAAGGACATCCTCGATTATACCCTCAAGACTAGCGGTGCTTCGATTGAATAACTGAATTTCAAAAACCATTGGATGTAAGGGACCTAGAACAAGGTTGGAGAATATGGATTTGGGCATGACATTAACTGAGGCTTCTAGGTCTATGAGTGCATCATCAAAGTTGAAACTTCCAATTTCTCCTGGAACCATAAAGGTCCCTTGATCTTTTCACTTTTTGGGAATATATTGTTGGGTGGAAACATTTTTGAAGGTCCTAAGTTGTCTCTTGTGGGTGCACAATTCCTTAAGAATCTTGACATACTTAGCTATTTTTTATGGAATCTAAGTGGGGAATGTTGACTTCAACACATATAAACATGTCGAGAATTTCATGATTGGGTTTAAAGGACTTACTTAGTTTAGAAACAACATAAGGAAAACGAATTGGATTCCTAAGTGGAAATGAAGAAGGTGAGATAATGGCTTCAGATTCTGTTTCTTGTTTCATTTGCTTTTAATTTTCTAGGTCAACATTCCAAGGGGGGTTGGAGGACTTATCTTGAGGCATATCAATTTTCATTACTGATCTATGTGAAATTACACTTACATTTCTCTTGGGGTTGGGTAATGGTTGACATGGGATTTAAGAAGAATTTGAAAGTTTTTGTTAGCTATGGTGGGATGTAAGTTGACTAATTTGGGTTTTAATGTTTTTGAGTCTGGAATGGGTGAATGAGGCAAGATCATCCACTGCACTTTCCCATGGTTTCTTGGAAGACGAGGCTTGTCCCGAATTGGGATTACCTTGATTTTGGTTCTTGGGAAACTGATTGTATTGGGTTCTAGGATAGTGGAATCTAGGAGGAGGAAGAGCAGGATTGATCCTTTGAGGTTGAGGAACAAAAGGGTAAGGTTGTTGGAAGTTATCAACACTTTGACCATATTGGAATTGGTTTGGGTTTGGATGAGGGTATTGAGGGGGATGAGAAATGGGATTCCTATATCTCAAGTTAGGGTTATATGTAGAAGAGGAGGGCTCAGAATTGGGTTTGTTGATGTTTCTAACAAACTTACCTGATTGTTGAAGGATGTGGTTCCACTGAGCATATGCTGCATTGACCTCCATTGGTCTTGATGAATCAGACTGATCCTCTTGAAGTTGTGGACATATTTCAATTGGATGATATGGAGATATACAGATTCTATAGTTCTTGATAGGTCTAGGGAACAAAGATTGTGGAGAAGATGAGTTTGGGGCTTTGGAAGCCACAGCTAGTGGTCGCACAAGACGTGTAAGTTCACTCACCCACTCATTCATGTTTTTTAACTCTATGGATTTATTGTCTTGGACTTTTTTTACTTGATCATGTACTCGAGTATGAAATTTTTGTGTTTTCACAGCCATGTTTCTTATGAGATATCTTTTAGCTGCAAGAGTTTTATCAACAAGAGCACCACCACTTGCGGAATCAATGAGAGTTCTTCCCATCACCATTAACCCCTCATAAAATAATTGGTTCAAGAGTTGGTAAGGTATTTGTTGATGTGGGAAGGTTGCAACAAGATTTTTGAACCTCTACCAATACTCAGGGAGTGATTCACTTGGGAATTGACAAATACAACTTATTATCTATTGGATAGAAGTAGTAAGAGATGCGGGAAATAATTTCTCTAAGAAGAGTCACTTCATGTCATTCCATGTGTTTATGGAACAAGGAGGATGGTAGTAGAGCCATGACTTGGTAGAGTCATATAGGGATAATGTGAATGTTCAAAGACTTATTTATTCCTTAGAAATATCTTGAGGATTCATAGTAGAGCACACCACTTGTAACTATTTAAGGTGGAGATGTGGATCCTCACCAGATAGCCCATGCAAATGAGGAAGAAGACGATTCAAACTCGATTTGAGTTTGAAGTCAGCCTCTATGTTTAGAAATTTAATATCATGAGGTTGGTAATTCATATCTGGGGAAAAATGTTCTTTAAGTATTTTTTTTCTAGAATTGGCCATTTCTAATTCAAGTAGTTGGATAGGAACAAGTTTTTGAATGAGTTGATTATGTCTTATGTTCCTCCTAAGTTGTAGAAGTTTTCACTCAATTTTAGGGTAAAAAATGGATAGTTTGGGAGGCTACAGGGCATTTAGAGAGGTGTTGGAAGAAATAGGAATACGGGGTTTTCTTTATGTTTTTTTTCATTTTATGATTTTAATGAGACGAAGGGTTTTTGTTTGTGATTTTTTCAATTTTTTTTAAAAATTTGGTTTTTTTGGTTTTTGTACATTAACTAGAAACTAATGACTACATAAAGCACCATCCCCCATAATGACTATATTTGAAAGTGAGACCAATTGTCACATATCGAATGGTCAAGGTTTTGAAGCGCTGCTAATGTGTATAGCAGCACTTAGGTCGAATCCTCAGTAATGATACTTTTTAATAGTTGATTGTTTTTAGTTAATTGTATTTTGATTCGGGGGTTCATTTGATGGGATTAAATGTAGTGATTAATTATTGGTGTTTGATTTAACAATTTGATAAATATTGGGGTGAGTTCATTTTTAGATACTTATGCTTGTGATATCCTGGAGAATTTCTTTATATTGCATTTAAATTAACTTGCACTTCACAAGATAACATTGATTGGAATTAATAATTGTTAAGACTTTAATCCAATCCTTAAATTAACATAGGGTTCTAGTCTCAATCATTTCTTGTTGATGTTTGTTTATTTATGGTTCCAATAATCCTTGGAAACCACATGTTAACCAAAACAAGTCATTAATCCATGACATGTTAAGTATGACATACACAATGTTAAATTAAAGAATACTAATCAAGAAAAATATATCAATTTCTTAACATCTCTAAATAATGACTCAACCAAATTGTATATTTACTCAGACATTAAGATTTTTATTAATCTGGTAATATATGATTATGGTGATGAATTATAAATAGAACAAAAATAAGGGGATAATAAATGTGTAGTGTGTCGAATGCACACGATCATTGAAGAGAGTTAAAAAATAATTTCATTTGAATGAGGAATCAAAAAAGGGGAAGGTTTTTAACTTTATTTAAACTATTTTAAGAACATTAATATTAAACTACAGAAGGTGGATTAGAATAGGAGACATTGAAGAAGAAACCTGCAATAAAACAGAAGTACAAAACACAAACACTTACATGATTACGAATGAAGAACAACACAAAAGTAAATGAAAGGAATCTAGGAGGATTGGTTTATAATGTAAAAACTAGAGTATGGATGATCCTCCCAAGCCTTTGGTAGAGCCTTGATCTTGCCAACCTATCCTCATTTCCTCTTAAATTCCAACTCCTTTGAAGGATAGGAGAGGGATGTATTTATATCCCCATGAAGTGGACTGTTTTCATTCCCAATCTGTCCCTCCACTTGCATTTGCAATTTGGCTATTAAGATTTCCGAATCATGAGATATCCTCTTCATTGAAGTTTTATAAAATAACGTTGTCCAACTTATCTCAAAATATGGATTCCTTTGGAATTATTTATCCAATTTTATGGCGGTTTGATTAAACAAAATTAAACTATCCATTTCAATCCATTCTTTTTAGAAGGCATAAATGTGAATGGGTTTATCAATATGAAGATGCCTTAAAATCTGAACTCTTTCTTAAAAAATGTCAGTAGATTAAATATCCTATTTAGAACTGAAAAATATCATCTTGATTTGGTGATTAAATCATGAGGTATGTCATGAATACTATACTGATTTTATTTCCCAGCCAGAATGGTTGGATGAATTTAAATGAATAATTTGGGACATTTTTTTGGATTTGGGCCTTGAAATTTTTATCAAAGACTCATTACATTTTCCCTCGAAAGGTAGATGAGATTGAATGAATTTTAACTTCTGGATTGATCCCAGTAATTCAATCTTCATGGATGGGCTAGTTTCTTTACAGATTCTTTGGGCCTTATTGTGTGGTACATATGACAATCCAATGGCAGAATTGGCCAGTGATTCCTTATAATGATACGTGGAAATTGAACATCTAATCCTATAAATCAAGAACCACACAATTTGGATCATTAGGTTGAGAGTTATAAACAAAATTTTAAACTAACTCAATTGGACTACTTCTAAAATTGATAAAAAATTATACTTAGTATTAAAACATTAATATTTCTCAAAATTGTGCGCATTTGATATAATATCATTAAAGGGAGTATATAATAAGTCATGAAAATTTTAATAACATAAATTGATTCGTGATCAATATAGGGGTGTTACTTATTTCGATATTGAGTTCGATAATAGTAATTTTTTTGAAGGTAATTGAATTTCAATGTTTCTTATAAGGTACATAAATTCCATTTTATTATTATTTAATTATCATATTTTATTGTAATATATTAATTAAGGAACAAATATTCTCATAAAATCATGCATAAACTGGATCATATGATTATATGAGATAATGGTTTCTCCTTTCCCCATTTTCATTTTAGAGTACTTTTTTGAATTATATTTGATAAAATTTGGAATCATTAACTTCTGAAAATTATTTTTATTTAATTGATGAAATGTTTAAAGTAAAATATAATATTGAAATTATATTGCATATTCTAAAGGGTTCCATTATTGTTCATAGAGCATAATCAGAAATTTTTTAATTGATTTTGAGACGTTACTAGTACTCAATAGTGTTGATCAATAAAATCTTTAGTTTTAAACTCATATGTACTCATATACCATAATATCTTCCATTAGTATAATTCATGTTGTTAATGATACATAATATATCTATTTAGATCAATTATGGTTAATATTTAAGGGATACCTACCCTAAGATGTTCATAATTTCTCCAGAAAACTTATTTACTTTAAAAATATTGTTTTATATTTTTTAAAAATCATAAAAACATAATTTCATCAAAAATTTCTGAATTTAATAAATAAAAAATACCTCTAATTAATTAATCAATTACCTTCTTAAGAAACAACCTATGTCACACAATTCTATATGTTATTATACTTAAAGTCAATAATTATTTATTAGACGATGCTATAAAAATTATGGAAGTTCATGAAGATAAAAAATGGTTAATTTTTCCAAATATGATACCTTAAAAAAATATCTTCCCTGTCTTTTAATGGTTCTTCCTTACTCATTTACAAGGATTTAAAAAAAATTAAGTTAAATTAAATGATATAAAATTAATGTGTTGATAAAAATATTGGTATAAAATGTTAAATATTCTATTTAAACAAGACCCAAATTGTGATCCTAACTAATGTATTAAAAATTATCATTTTTGTTTTCAAGATATATTTCATTTTATCCAATTTTTTATTTATTATCCAAATAATATTCTTTCTTTCTTTATTTCTAATTCATTTTCTTCTTGTATTTAAATTTTTTATTTTTTATTATTTTTGTTTTAGTATATTTATTGAAAAATTATAATTTTTTATAGGTTTATCTCATGCAGTTCAAAAAAATGACTTAAAAGATTATATTACTTGAAATAAATTACAAGCTATGAATAAAATTTCACATGGAAAATTATTCTTCTACAATTTCAAAATAAAAAATAATTGGGGAAATCATTGAAAAATAACCCAAAAAGTGTCAAAATATAACTAAAAGTTACCCTAATAAATAAATTTATATAATAATATAAAATAATAGAATATTAAAATAATTTATTACCTCAGATATGGATTACTAACCTACATACATTCAATATACATAAGAGGCAACCAAAATTGAACATAAGTCCTATATTATCTATTTGCTCATTAAATTTATTGGTCTTTCTATTACAGAACCTTAAAATAAATAAAAAAGAGTTCCACAATATGTGACCCACCATGAAACACTATCATTTTTCTAAGAACCTTATTTAAATAAGTCAATTCCCTTCTCCCTATATGGTGTATCAAAGGATTGGTTATATACTTTCCAACAACTATATATATTGGAAAAAATGATAAATGGATTATTCGAGAGATTGTCTCCATATCCAACCATATTTCATCCATTATGAATAAAATATGTGTAATTTGGTCACTATGAGGGGAGATACCACATCAATATTAAGAGGGATTTAATAGAATGTGCGTATTTCTCCCTACAACAAGATTCAAGGAAAAATACAATCTAATAAATGAAGTAGAAAAAGGTCCCAATAGATTGTGATATGATTGATGTTGTAGCAGGTGATTATATTGTTAATAAAAACCTTATTTCCACTTGATAATTAATTAATAACATGAATCAAAATGCAGAAAAATTTAGGTCATAATAATGACAACTATTAAAGTTGTTCATGAGGTAATAATTCATAAAATTCATGAAAACTGCCAAACTGAAATGGTGAAATTCTTAAAATTTTACAATAAATTTAATTTATTGGAGCTAATTTATATTTATAATAAATTCCATCATATATTGTGATTAAGGTTTAGAATACCCTTTTATGTAAATAATTTTGATAATATAAAGACACATTTTTGTCATATAAAACAAATTTTTATGGTGTGTATTTCAACAAAATCATACAGTCAAGAAATACAACTACATGAAAAAAACATGGGATGGAAATCATGAATCTAATATCAACAGTGATGAAACAAAAGAAACCATAATCTATCCATATACCACCATGTTTGAGTTAATAATCCTGATTAACCACATCCAAGGATTGAACCTCTACAACCTACCAAGTCAAAACATTTTTTTGATAATATGATGAGGAAAATGGAATATGAAAATATAGTTCAAATAATAAACATGATAAATCTTTCACCACAAGGTAAATCCATTGTTAATATTCAAAAATACAATTTGTTACATAAAATCCATGGATTTTGATTACCTCCTTCCCAAATTCATGACAGTCCTATAGAAAAATGTAGTATATTATCTATTAATATACATTTTTTAATTATATATATCATTCCAATGATTCGTGTGACAATAAATCCACACCATAGGTAATTCACACTATTTAATATCTACAAACAATGTTTAGGATCAAGGAAAAACTACTCTTAAAATTATTAATAAAAAATTAATAGTACAGGATAAGGCATTACAAGGGTGTTTTACAAACACGAGAAGGAACTTGTCATATCATGTCATTAACCAATAATGATGCACTATACTCTAGGTCTCTAAATCACTATAGTGTACTAGTATATAGGATCTCCCTCTTATATAAAATGTCTACCACCTTATTAGATTCTCTATAAACATGTGAGAAAACGAGTTGAAGCGAAGAAAAAAATTTCATGCATTGAATCCATTAAGGTAGAAGTTCCCATGTAACATCCCTACATCACACCTTTAATGCCAAAAAAACTATTTTAGAATCAGAAACAATCCACAAAGATGTACAATTAAATATGACAGAAAATTCAATAGCCTCAATCATCACCCAATATTCAACCTCATATGCATTTCCAATTCCAATATAATTAGGGAATACTCCTGTGAAAAAAACCATTGTGGGTTCCAAAAATACCTTCAAATCCTAAAGGACCTAGAATGTCACCAACCCCTCTATCCACATTGAAATTTATAAATTATTCAATATTATTAATCCATCTTATATATTTGAGAATGAGGGGCTGTCTAAATCAACATGAAATTTCTATCCGCCTAAGGATATTCAAGTTAAATATAATGTTATGCATTGCACTGACCTACACCATTGTAATAGCATGAAAATAATTATGTAAAACCTCTACATTAGCATAAATGGAATGAGTTTGATCATCAAACAACTTTTAATTTCTATCCTTCAAGTTCAACCAGAATATTGAAGTTTCAATCGCAAAAATTAGACGAATGATGTCGTCGCTCTTCCCAGAATTGATGTTGAAGACCATATGCTCTTCCAACTATCCGTGTGCATCTAGTTGAAGACCAAACAACCAGATTTCATTTTTCTAGAGCTTCATAGCATATACACAGATTAATAATAGATACATAAAGTTATCTTCATCCTTTAAACATGTGTAGAAAGCCGATACAAGATAATGCACAACCCACTTCATTTGTTCATGTGTTGGGAACATGTCGTTTCATGATTCTACGTTGCATAATGTATCTAGAAGGTACAATTAAATTTACCTTGAATTTTGACAACCATGATGGAGTTAAGAAAGTGTATCCACATTGATCTTATAATACTTGTCAGTGTGGAAATGTACCATGATGTTTGGCTTCCAAATAATTTTATCCATGCCCCTGAAGTCATAGATTTGAATGTACAACATAGAATAAAAGGATTTAAAATCAAGGATATTAATTTGTGACAATAAATTTGTAATATTAATTTATATTTTTTTCAAGATTTATGTTCACCCAATCCTTGAGAGCTCTATCAATCCAACAGGTGTCCAATCAATTGAGATCATAGTGCTTTCAAACTAACCACATGATATTTTTCATGATATTTTTGAAGTAATTCTTATGTGAAGGCCATATAGAAGACCAAAGGTAATGGGGATAACCATCCAACAACCTTCCCTTAAAAATTATTGATAAAAAAGTGCAATATGGGTTATAAGTAGAGATGACATTCTATGTAAATTTAACAATAATAAACTCAATAACAATTTTATATTCTTTAATGTCAATTACCCCCATTTTAGTGGATTTGAAACACTCCCTCTAGGATGCAATTATCAATTTTATTTTATGAATATATCCAATAAAAATGAAATTTTGGATCATGCAATAAATCTTGTTGATTAGGATTCTTGGCCAGCTGTAGATAGAAAATGAGTTAAAGGAACATATTAATATGATAAAAGTGTCCGAGAAGCCATGCTTATTAATTATATTATACAGAAAACTCCATTTAAGAGTATAAAAGGCTTTGTAAATGTCAATATTAATGGTAATGTTCCCTTCATTCACATTCCACCTCATAACACTTATGCATTCTATGATAGTTAACAAGAAGTTTTGGACACATATTTTAGGAAAAAATCCATAATGATTTTTGGTAATGTGTTATTTTATGATTTCTCCAATTCAAAACAGTAAAATATTACTAATATAATTTTGTAGAGTGTTCCCAATAGAAATTTGCCTAAAATCCATCATATCAACATCATTATCCTTCTTAAGAATAAGGGTAGTGAAATTATAATTAGTTCTATATGGTAATGAGTCTTGAGTAAAAAACTTCCACACTACACATTCCTAGTTATCTTGAAAATTTTATTAATAAAACAAATTTTTTTTGTAAATCCATCTGGACCAGAAACACTATTGATGTTGAGGGAGAAGAGATCATTCCTGAATTCATCTTTGTACAGCGGCATGACAAGAATTTGAATCTATTGTTCCTCAATTAATGGGGGTAATTTTCACAAATGTTTTAGATGTATTATTTATCCCTTCATATTCATAAATTTGACTAAAATTATCAAACATTTATAGGGAGATTTCATTCTCAGATGTGTATAATTGTCCCTCAATGCATATAAAATTATTCCTAGATGTAACTCTCCTTCCACAATGTAGTCTGTGATAGAATTATTTGTTCTTATCTCTTTATTTCATCTATATTACATTCATAAAATTACTATCCAATATTTCCTTGATGTTAAGAAGTTTATCCAGCTTTCAATGGGCTTGTAAATCCTCCTAGGATGAGAGATTCTGATTCTGGTTTGTTGCCAAGACATTTGAAAGTTGTTGTTCAGCCTCCTGAATTTCCAAATCATGATTTTAGAAGGATTTTTTACTACATTTTTTTAAAATCGACTTTGTATTCTTAAATTTATCAACATTACACATAAGTGGAATACCAATAGGTTCATGCTTTCAAGCTTTCAAAAATAATTTCCCTACATCTCGGAATTACTACCCAACATTTTTTAAAATGAAAGGGAAGAGAGGAATACCTTACCATGCTAGAGACATCCAAAAATATGGGATTATGGTCAAAGTGATGTTTGGTGATGTTGTAATGAATAAGACCAAGGCCATCAGTTCTATCATCCATTTTTAAAAATAATATATCATGTTTACTGAAATTCCTCCCATTCATAGTATACATAATCCATGTAAAATATTCTCCATCTATTGGAACCTCCACACGACTATACTAATTAACACATGAAGAGAATTCATTGGCAGCTAATCTATTAAATTTAGAACCAATTTTTTCTTCACGTCAGAGAATAGTGTTAAAATTTCCAATCATCACCTAATAATGAACATCATTCCAATAATGTCTATCAAGATCCCTATAGAGGTCCCTCATCCTTATGTATGAAGTAGAGGCATACACAAACATGATCATCACATGTAGCCCAGACATATTGAGAGTGATAGTTATACTATGATCTTTTTTATTAAATGTGGATACATGGATTATATCATGCCTAATAACCCAGAGATAGTCCATGTTACAATTGTAAAGATTATGAATCGTAATGTTGTAACCATTTTTTCAAAAAAAATTTGTATCCCATATAGTCCAATTTGAAGTGACAACAATTCTCAGAAAACATCTTCAGTTCAACTATTCGAATAATCATTAGGTTATAGGCCATAATAAAATTCCTAAGGGACTTTTCCTTTATAGGGATACCTAGACATGGGAAATTCCAGTATAATATGGTCATTATTTTGTATTCCAATCATGTGGATTGTTGATAAAGTGAAGAATACTAAGTGTATTTTAATGTAGTGTAGTAAAAAACCATTCTAAAAGAATAATTTGGAAATTCAAGAAGTTGAAAAACCACTTGAAAATGTCTTGGAAGCAAACCAAAATCAGAATCTACCACACAATGAGGATTTAAAATCCCATACAAAGCCAGATGATCTTATTAACATCGATGAAATATTAGATAGTAATTTTATGAATGTAATATTGATGAATGAGGTAGATTAGAAAAAATGATTCTTTCACAATCTATATAGTGTATAAAGAGTTAAATCTATGAATAATGTCATAAGTATTAAGGGACAATTCTATACATCTGAGAATGAAATATCCCTGGAAAAGGATTATGATTTTAGTCAAATTTATAAATATGAAGGGATGGATAATATATATAAAATAGTTCCAAACATTACACCATTCATTGAGGAACAACAGATTCAAAGTCTTGTCATGCCATTGTACAAAAAGCTTGTCGGGAATGATCTCTTATCCTTCATCATGTGTAGTGTTTCTGGTTCAGATGAATTTTCAAAAAAATATTATATTTTTTATTAATAAATTCATCAAGATGAGTAGAAAAGTGTATTTTGGGAATTATTTACTCATTCCTCATTACCATAGATTTATTTCCAAAAACAATAGGCTCTAGATGGGCACAATTCTGAAGGAAAACATCAGTTTCCTCGTCAAGTTTGAGTTTTATTTTACATTTGGCACCCTATGTCACGACCCGACCTCGGGGCCCGTGCCGTGACTACCCCAAGCCCGCCTTCCATAGGCCAGGGGCTGGCGACTAGCACCAATGGCGTAAATCCCGATAACTGGGAAGGCATTGCCATTACAAAAGCAAACAAACACCACAGAGTAAGCAAGCGGAAAAGTAAACACAAGCGAAGAAAAGTAAAAGGGCCGGAAATACAAGCCCAACTGTAAAGTACAACTCGAAAGGGAAAAACAGCAGCTGGAAGAACGAAGCGGCTCCTGGGTCGTCCTCGTCGATTCCTACCTGAATGGTAGGTACAGATGGCTCAGCTCCTGGATCGTCCACCATGGATCCTACCTTAAGGGTAGGTACAGATAGCTCCTCTACTCCTCGGGTCCTGTCGTCTACTCCGGGTACGTCCGCCTAGTGGTCCTCCTCCGGGTACCGACCTGCTCCACAAGCCTCAACTGCGATCTGCGCTGTCCGTCGTCTGCAACCAACACAACGAAGTGCGGGCATAGCCCGTGCAGGGGTGAGTATAAGCTACTCAGTAGGGACCCCGAGACCCTTAAGGTCTCACTAAATCCAACATGGATATCCACAAAGTAAAGACAGCAATCACGAAGTAACATCAGACTCTACTTAGGTATATGCCCATACATATACCTAAGTCATCAAGTAACCCATCCAATCACAAGGATACACAAAAATTATGAAATCAACGGATAACCATCACCCAGGTATATGCCCATACATATACCTAAGTTATCAAGCGACCCATCTCAATCATGAGGAAATGCAAAGATTCATTGACTCAGCTCAAACCAGGATTTTCATTATCGAAACCGTAACTACTGAGGAGCTCCGTCTCTAGAGTGTACAGTGGTCCTGTCACGACTCCGAGGTACTGCTCACTAACCTAAGACTGCTGAGGTACTCCTCCTGTCGAGTACTGCGGGTTTGCGGCCAACTACCGGGCGCTCCGTCCGCTGAGGGTCTGTCGCCAAATACCGGGCGCTCACCCAAATAGCCTACTGAGATACTCCTCCTGTCGAGTACCGCGGGTTTGCTGCCAAATACCAGGCGCTCCGTCCGCCGTGGGTTTGCTGCCAAACACCGGGCGCTCCGTCCACTGGGCTAGTCGACTCACTCCAAGTCGAGTCGGTCAAGCAGTCGTCAGGTCTCAGTCGGCTACACGGTCTCCGTACTCCGCACGCTCGTCTCCGGGAGGGTCCGCTCCACGAGCTACTGGTCGATACTCCAAGTATCACAAAGTCCCACAAAGAAGTGTCTCAAAGGACCGCCTCATCATAGGGGTCTCAACGCAACAGACGGCGCGTCAATCGGACGCCCGGTCTGTGAGTTATTAGCATTTTCGTCCCAGGGGCCCGGTTGGTTTCGTGTGCAAACCAATCCCGGCCGTATCACAACTGTACCCTGAACTCCCATAGGGTATACTCAAAGGGACCGTTACTCAACACAATCACCAACGCCGCTGACGGTTCGTCGAACGGACGTCCTGGCTGAAAGATATCAGCTTTTCCGTTCCAGGGGCCCGGTTGGATTTCGGGTACAATCCAATCCGTCCATACTCCGACTGCATCCAAAACTCGGGCGGAGTATGTCAAAAGTTCCGTATCATCAATAGGAAGTCAACGAAACAGACGGCGCGTCAATCGGACGCCCGGTCTGTGAGTTATTGGCTTTTTCGTTCCAGGGGCCCGGTTGGTTTCGTGTACGAACCGACCCGATCGTACTCCGTCGGCTTCCAAACCTCGAGCAGAGTAAGCCAAAAGTTCCGCCTCACTGGGAGGAATTCAACAAAGCTGACGGTACGTCATTCGGACGTCCGGAGCTCAAGATATGTGAATTTGAACGAAATGGTCCGAAAACGGGGGGGGGGGGGGGGGGGGTCCGGGTCCGGGCCGACCCGGCCCGACCCCCCCTGAGTCGGCCCGAACCGGGTCCGACCCGGTTAACCCGGCCCCGCCCGGCCAGGGCCGGTCCGGCTCGGCTCGGCCGAGCGGCCTGACAACCCCGCGACACCCGTGGGGTGTCGCGGTGGACACCCGCAGGGTGCCGCCTGACAGCCCCGCGGCACCCGCGGGGTGTCGCGCTGGACACCCGCGGGGTGCCGCCTGACAACCCCGCGGCACCCGCGGGGTGTCGCGCTGGACACCCGCGGGTTGCCGCCTGACAACCCCGCGGCACCCGCGGGGTGCCCCCCATGGACACCCGCGGGGTGTCGCCGGACAACCCCGCGGCACCCGCGGGGTGCCACCCTGGACACCCGCGGGGTGTCGCCGGACAACCCCGCGGCACCCGCGGGGTGCCACCATGGACACCCGCGGGGTGTCGCCGGACAACCCCGCGGCACCCGCGGGGTGCCCCCCTGGACACCCGCGGTGTGTCGCCAGACAACCCCGCGGGGTGCCGCCAGACAACCCCGCGGCACCCGCGGGGTGTCCCCAGACAACCCCGCGGCACCCGCGGGGTGCCCCCCTGGACACCCGCGGGGTGTCGCCCGGCAACCCCGCGGCACCCGCGGGGTGCCACCCTGGACACCCGCGGGGTGCCGCCGCCTCCGGCCGCCGGCGCCGCCGCGCCGGCGACCCGCGCCGCCGCCGGCTTCCGCGGGCCCCTCGAGACGCTCCGGTGGTCCGATTTGCTTCCCGTCTGCGCCTACGGTCATCCCGGGACCCGACCTTCACTACGGAGGCCTCAAAATTAACTTGCGGCCTCGTTTGTCGTCGCCCGTCAGTCTGCGCTCAAAAACAAAATAAAATTAATTTAATCTGCGGCCTCTTTGGCGCGGTGCGACGACGTCGCGTGCTTGAACGACTTCTCGGCGTGGCGCGAAGGCGTCTCGATCTTGTTTGATTTCGTTCCACAGCGCGGCGCGACGGCGCCGCTCAATAGTTGCCGTACGATTCCCGCGTGGTGCGACGGCACCACGCCATCTCGCTCCATCCGCAAGAAACAACAAGAATAAAGGAGGGGGGGGGGGTTCGGCCGTGTTTGTGCGGCCCGACCCCCCTCGCATTAGATTGATAACAATCGGCCTTTCTAGAACGATAATCCATCACAATATTTTTAAAAAATAAATAAAAAGATTCGGAAACAAGGGACGACAAAAAAAAGAACCTTCAAGATCGAAGGAAAGATCAACAACTTTAAAAAGGTTTAAAACCCCTACCTCAAGCGTTGTCGCTCACGAGTTCGTCGCGGAAGAGGACGATCGTCGCGGAAGAAACGTCGCCGGAGAAACGTTGTTGATTCCGTTGTCGTCGCGGAAGAAACGTCGAAGGGAGAACGTCGCTTGGAAAGGAACGATCGTCGCAGAAGAAACGTCGCGGAAGAAGCGTCATTGATTTCCGCGGTTTCGGCGTTCTTCGCCGGAGGCCGGCGTTCTTCGCGTTCTTCGCCGAAGAAGAACGCTCTCCTCCAAATTCTCCCCACGCCACAAGCTTCCACCCAAAATAAAATAAGAGTAATCTTATTTTATTAACGCACAAGCAACGATTAAAAAAAAAAGAAACGAACAATTAATTCCAAGAATTAATTTACCAAAGAAACCGCCCAATTAATTGGACGAAAGAAACAGCCCAATTTAATGGTCTGTTAAGAAACTAAGAAACCGCGTCAGTTGACTTTCAGTTTCTTTGACGGGTTTTCGCGGGTGCGTTACTTAGCGGAAGAAACGACGGGGCCTGTGCGGGCCCCGCCCACAAATATCCTATCAAGAGGATAGGATATTTCAGTTGCACCCTATCCGCTTCAACTAAGCTTAACCAGCTTAATGTGGCTTTCAAGTGGCTTCAAGTGAAATAAAAATAAAGTTGTCGTAACAACTTTATTTTATTTCTTAACCTTAAGTCCCAAAATTTAAAAACCACACCTGAGCAAACACAACTCCGGAAGAGGCGTTTCTAGGCAAAACCCGGCGCTGCGATTTCATCGGTGCCCTCAGAATTCGATTCCGGGCACCGGTTCAAAAGTTAGAAAAACCCGCTCGTCCGTTCACTGAACGTACCCGAGCCAAAACTTCGGAAAATGATTCCGGGAACACCGGGCCTCGGAATCAGGTGCCGTCAGAAACTGCGTTCTTGTAAAATTCCAAAGAAAATTAAGAAAAAAAAATTTCCTTGAAATTTACGGGTCTTTACATTACTCCCACCACAGGGCTTTACGTCCCCGTAAAGCTTCACCACAGACTTAGGGAAACAAAGCGGTACTGAGCACGCATCTGAGCCTTCCGCTCCCATGTGCTCACCTGGAGGTTCCCGCGCTGCCAAAGAAAGTGCACAAGAGGAATCGACCATCCTCCTAGGATCCGCTCCTGTCGATCATCGATCCCCATAGGAACCTCCGTATAAGACACTCATCGCCACCGTCTAGCTCCTCATGGTCGATGATATGCGAAGGGGGGGTCGAGCACGTATCTCCTCTGTTGGGATACGTGGAAAACGTCGTGCACCTAGTGCAACTGAAGTGGATGGGCCAAGCGGTAAACCACCTCGCCTACCCAGCTGAGGACCTAGATAGGTCCGTTGAACCTCGGAGATAACTTGCCTCCCAGGCCACATCTCCGTAAACCTCGTCGAGGTGAGACCCGTAAGAAGACGTGGTTGTCATCCTCGAACTCCAGAGGTCTCCATTTCTGATTAGAACTGAAACTCAAAACTCCTGCTGCCACGAAGGTAAGGTGGGTCGAACCAAGAATGATCGGCTACACCCTCCTGTGCATGAGTTTATCTTGAGCTGCCCAGGGTTTCCTTTTCGCTGACCAAGGAAAACCTATCCCAATGTTGTAGATAAACCACAACCTTTTTGCCTAAAACAGTCAACCTGGGTATGATCTGTGAATTCGATCCATAACCAGACCAACGTCGCAAGGCCTCGACGCTGCCACCAAGAGATTCCAACTGAAACTCTCGCCTCGTGGTCAGATCACACTGTCGGCGTAAGTGTGATTATCGAGTCTCCTCCCAAAGGTATCTCCAGACGTGAGGGTCAAGTCAACGGCTTACCCGGAACCTCTAGGTCTGGGACAAGATTCGTGGATGGAAAGAATGATTGGTACCTATGTCTAAAGATATGGCAGCTCATAGTAGACATAGCCCATACCCCGAATCATTCTTAGAGCCCCTGGGTCACACTACTTGACCGCATGCAGCTACCCTCCTTCCCAGACCTCCTGCTCCCTGAGCCTGGCGGGGATTTCAAAGGCGGGTGGTGGTAACATGTTGAGATGTACACCACCACCTGCTGCTCTCAAGGCCCCACTTCCACGTCTGCTACTCCGCAGATTCATCTGTCCTTTAAGCTTCCTCTTCTTGAAACATTTAACACGCCCGAGTCTCTAAGACTGGCACTGGTTTCCTGTTTCTTACTGCACTGTGCAGTCTTCATCCGCTCCTGGATGAACTGCGCCTCCTTTGCATATGATCTGGAAGAGCTGCTAAAATTTCTCCTTTGCCGAAAAGAGAAACCTGGTCTCATCCCCTCTCTAGATGAACCACGCCCATTTCCTAATACAGTCAATCCTGGCATGAAGGATGCATCCATGCCATGGATGACGTCATAAGGCCTCGACGTAACTACTAAGAGATCCAACTGTCACTCTCACCTCCAAGGGTCGAGTCACACTGTCGGCATCAGTGTGAGGTCACTGGGTCTGCTCCAGTTGAAATCTCGAAAGTGAGGGTCAAGTCAACAGTTTAACCGGGACCACTCAGTAACATCACAAAAGAGGACAGGAAGGCAAACATCACAAGAGATAAGTGTCTTCTTTATTATTGCAGCTCATAATACAAAGACACGAATACAACATCAAACATGGAACTAGAAGTACAAGAGACGTATCCACTAGTTCCACTCCTATCCACCTGCTCCAAGAGTTCTACTGTTGCTCAAGCATTTGTCGCTGCCTCTATCTCGGTGGCTCCCTCAAAGCCTGCGGATCGGGAGTCGGACAGTCATGTGCCAGATGACCCTTTCCGCGGCATGAGTAACACAACCTGCTCCTTGCACGGCTAGCTCTGTTCCCACTCCGGGTGCCCTGCACCACCGGTCCTAAAACCCGAGATCGCCCAACTGCTGGTCTGGTCTTTCTGGGCCTCTGCATTATCTGTCTACTGCCCACAGATGACTCGGCTTCTGATCGAGAAGCACGCGACAAAGGCAGCAGCTCCCGAACACGCTCGGGGTGTAGAGCTACTGGCACATACTCCAACCTGAAGGAGGTCTCGAAGTCTTCCCAAGAGAAGGCCATCCCACGGCAAAACTGGAACAAGTGGCTCCACCACCTGCCTGCTGTTGCCTGAAGAAGGCTAGCCGCAAAGATCACCATAAAGTCCGATGGCGTCCCCACTAGCCTGAAGACTCCCACCACAGCCTCCAGCCAATCCTCAGCCGCCTGCGGGTCCATCTCTCCCCTGAACCTGGGTGGCCTCTGGCGCTGGAACTCATGAAGCGCACTCAAGCGTCATGCATCGCCTACTGCTGGGGCTGGTGGCATCGGTGGCCCAACGTATGGTAGTACCGCTGGTGCCTCTGCTGGTGCCTAGACTGCAAGAGGGCCCTAAACTGAAGCCTCGTCGGTCGGCATGCTGTCAGTACGCACATCCCTCTGGGCTAAAGCTGGTCGTCCGAGAAAAGGCATCCTGAAAGAAACATCGTAACACGGTCAAACGATTAAACCTGGTGCGCTGACCTGGTTTGAGCTGACATTTTTAAACTTTGGAAACACACACGCAATCAGTGTTTTCGTGCACAAAGTCGGAATTCAGTTGTCAGGGCCCTGGTGTATGGATACGTCGGCCGCCCGCACCAACACTGGACTCCCTGAACTGAAAACCATACTCGGTACCCTTAACACTATTGCTTCACAGAAAGAAAGATCAGAATCGGCGGTAGAACCGACCACCTCTGATACCAATCTGTCACGACCCGACCTCGGGGCCCGTGCCGTGACTACCCCAAGCCCACCTTCCATAGGCCAGGGGCTGGCGACTAGCACCAATGGCATAAATCCCGATAACTGGGAAGGCATTGCCATTACAAAATCAAACAAACACCACAGAGTAAGCAAGCGGAAAAGTAAACACAAGCGAAGAAAAGTAAAAGGGCCGGAAATACAAGCCCAACTGTAAAGTACAACTCGAAAGGGAAAAACAGCAGCTGGAAGAACGAAGCGGCTCCTGGGTCGTCCTCCTTGATTCCTACCTGAAGGGATGGTATAGATGGCTCAGCTCCTGGATTTTCCACCATGGATCCTACCTGAAGGGTAGGTACAGATAGCTCCTCTACTCCTCGGGTCCTGTCGTCTACTCCGGGTACGTCCGCCCAGTGGTCCTCCTCCGGGTACCGACCTGCTCCGCAAGCCTCAACTGCGATCTGCGCTGTCCGTCGTCTGCAACCAACACAACGAAATGCGGGCATAGCCCATGCAGGGGTGAGTATAAGCTACTCAGTAGGGACCCCGAGACCCTTAAGGTCTCACTAAATCCAACATGGATATCCACAAAGTAAAGACAGCAATCACGAAGTAACATCAGACTCTACTTAGGTATATGCCCATACATATACCTAAGTCATCAAGTAACCCATCCAATCACAATGATACACAAAAATCATGAAATCAACGGATAACCATCACCCAGGTAAATGCCCATACATATACCTAAGTTATCAAGCGACCCATCTCAATCATGAGGAAACGCAAAGATTCATTGACTCAGCTCAAACCAGGATTTTCATTATCGAAACCGTAACTACAGAGGAGCTCCGTCTCTAGAGTGTACAGTGGTCCTGTCACGACTCCGAGGTACTACTCACTAACCTAAGACTGCTGAGGTACTCCTCCTGTCGAGTACTGCGGGTTTGCGGCCAACTACCGGGCGCTCCGTCCGCTGAGGGTCTGTCGCCAAATACCGGGCGCTCACCCAAATAGCCTACTGAGGTACTCCTCCTGTCGAGTACCGCGGGTTTGCTGCCAACTACCAGGCGCTCCGTCCGCCGTGGGTTTGCCGCCAAATACCGGGCGCTCCGTCCACTGGGCTAGTCGACTCACTCCAAGTCGAGTCGGTCAAGCAGTCGTCAGGTCTCAGTCGGCTACACGGTCTCCGTACTCCGCACGCTCGTCTCCGGGAGGGTCCGCTCCACGAGCTACTGGTCGATACTCCAAGTATCACAAAGTCCCACAAAGAAGTGTCTCAAAGGACCGCCTCATCATAGGGGTCTCAACGCAACAGACGACGCGTCAATCGGACGCCCGGTCTGTGAGTTATCAGCCTTTTCGTCCCAGGGGCCCGGTTGGTTTCGTGTGCGAACCAATCTCGGCCGTATCACAACTGTACCCTGAACTCACATAGGGTATACTCAAAGGGACCGTTACTCAACGCAATCACCAACGCCGCTGACGGTTCGTCGAACGGACGTCCTGGCTGAAAGATATCAGCTTTTTCGTTCCAGGGGCCCGGTTGGATTTCGGGTACAATCCAATCCGGCCATACTCCGACTGCATCCAAAACTCGGGCGGAGTATGTCAAAAGTTCCTTCTCATCAAGAGGAAGTCAACGAAACAGACGGCGCGTCAATCGGACGCTCGGTCTGTGAGTTATTGGCTTTTTCGTTCCAGGGGCCCGGTTGGTTTCGTGTACGAACCGACCCGACCGTACTCCGTCGGCATCCAAACCTCGAGCAGAGTAAGCCAAAAGTTCCGTCTCACTGAGAGGAATTCAACAAAGCTGACGGTACGTCATTCGGACATCCGGAGCTCAAGATATGTGAATTTGACCGAAATGGTCCGAAAACGGGGGGGGGGGGGGGGGGTCCGGGTCCGGGCCGACCCGGCCCGACCCCCCCTGAGTCGGCCCGAACCGGGTCCGACCCGGTTAACCCGGCCCTGCCCGGCCAGGGCCGGTCCGGCTCGGCTCGGCCGAGCGGCCTGACAACCCCGCGACACCCGTGGGGTGTCGCGGTGGACACCCGCAGGGTGCCGCCTGACAGCCCCGCGGCACTCGCGGGGTGTCGCGCTGGACACCCGCGGGGTGCCTCCTGACAACCCCGCGGCACCCGCGGGGTGTCGCGCTGGACACCCGCGGGTTGCCGCCTGACAACCCCGCGGCACCCGCGGGGTGCCCCCCATGGACACCCGCGGGGTGTCGCCGGACAACCCCGCGGCACCCGCGGGGTGCCACCCTGGACACCCGCGGGGTGTCGCCGGACAACCCCGCGGCACCCGCGGGGTGCCGCCCTGGACACCCGCGGGGTGTCGCCAGACAACCCCGCGGCACCCGCGGGGTGCCACCCTGGACACCCGCGGGGTGCCGCCGCCTCCGGCCGCCGGCGCCGCCGCGCCGGCGACCCGCGCCGCCGCCGGCTACCGCGGGCCACCGGAGAAGCTCCGGTGGTCCGATTTGCTTCCCGTCTGCGCCTACGGTCATCCCGGGACCCGACCTTCACTGCAGAGGCCTCAAAATTAACTTGCGGCCTCGTTTGTCGTCGCCCGTCAATCTACGCTCAAGAACAAAATAAAATTAATTTAATCTGCGGCCTCTTTGGCGCGGCGCGATGACGTCGCGTGCTTGAACGACTTCTCGGCGTGGCGCGAAGGCGTCTCGATCTTGTTTGATTTCGTTCCACAGCGCGGCGCGACGGCGCCGCTCAATAGCTTCCATACGATTCCCGCGTGGTGCGACGGCACCACGCCATCTCGCTCCATCCGCAAGAAACAACAAGAATAAAGGAGGGGGGTGGGGTTCGGCCGTGTTTGTCCGGCCCGACCCCCCTCGCATTAGATTGATAACAATCGGCCTTTCTAGAACGATAATCCATCACAATCTTTTTAAAAAATAAATAAAAAGATTCGAAAACAAGGGCCGACAAAAAAAAAGAACCTTCAAGATCGAAGGAAAGATCAACAACTTTAAAAAGGTTTAAAACCCCTACCTCAAGCGTTGTCGTTCGCGAGTTCGTCGCGGAAGAGGACGATCGTCGCGGAAGAAACGTCGCCGGAGAAACGTCTTTGATTCCGTTGTCGTCGAGGTGCGTCCGAAGGGAGAACGTCGCTTTGAAAGGAACGATGGTCGCGGAAGAAACGTCGCGGAAGAAGCGTCGTTGATTTCCGCGGTTTCGGTGTTCTTCGCCGGAGGCTGGCGTTCTTCGCGTTCTTCGCCGAAGAAGAACGCTCTCCTCCAAATTCTCCCCACGCCACAAGCTTCCACCCAAAATAAAATAAGAGTAATCTTATTTTATTATCGCACAAGCAATGATTAAAAAAAAAAGAAACGAACAATTAATTCCAAGAATTAATTTACCAAAGAAACCGCCCAATTAATTGGACGAAAGAAACAACCCAATTTAATGGTCTGTTAAGAAACTAAGAAACCGCGTCAGTTGACTTTCAGTTTCTTTGACGGGTTTTCGCGGGTGCGTTACTTAGCGGAAGAAACGGCGGGGCTCGTGCGGGCCCCACCCACAAATATCCTATCAAGAGGATAGGATATTTCAGTTGCACCCTATCCGCTTCAACTAAGCTTAACCAGCTTAATGTGGCTTTCAAGTGGCTTCAAGTGAAATAAAAATAAAGTTGTCGTAACAACTTTATTTTATTTCTTAACCTTAAGTCCCAAAATTTAAAAACCACACCTGAGCAAACGCAACTCCGGAAGAGGCGTTTCTAAGCAAAACCCGGCGCTGGGATTTCATCGGTGCCCTCAGAATTCGATTCCGGGCACCGGTTCAAAAGTTATAAAAACCCACTCGTCCGTTCACTGAACGTACCCGAGCCAAAACTTCGGAAAATGATTCCGGGCACACCGGGCCTCGGAATCAGGTGCCGTCAGAAACTGCGTTCTTGTAAAATTCCAAAGAAAATTAAGAAAAAAAAATTTCCTTGAAATTTACGGGTCTTTACACCCTACACCATTGTCATGTCACCTATTTTCCTGTCATGAATGTGGGTCCCATTATATTCAGAGAGTGATGTCTCAGAATGTATAGAGACATTATTAATCCTGTAATTGGACTGTCGGATGTGGCTAACCTGTATTTGTTTGTAATTATGTTCATAGGTGTCAACTGTAAGGATAATGATCACCAATTCTTCACCATATTTACTGACACTCTAATAAACTTGTATGATATTAACCTTTTCATTAGTTAGGATCATCCCTTTCCCTTTATAATTCCTACAAATAGTTACACCACGAACCCTAATATTGCAGAATCCACATTCCTTTCCTCTATTTCATTCAGATAATGGATTCCCCTAAAACATGCAAATCATAGAGAATTTTGGTTTCCTTTAATATTTTATATATAGACTTATTATATGATCCATTATTGTAACACCCCAAGATTTCATAGTACGATATTTCTTCAATGTAATTCAATAAATTTCACTACACGCAACACTGAGTTCAAGGACACCATGACTTACCAAACTAGCCGTTTAAAAGAGGTTATGAATAGTATTAACTAAATTTTGATCTTTATATATTCCTTATAACTTTAGAATCAATATTATTAGGTTCTTAGACATAATTAAAAAAACAAATTTATTTTTTTTCAGATAAAAGAAGTATTTTTTTTAAATGCAATTTTACCGCCTTTTAATGGGGAACCCTTTTTAAATCCAACATTTGAAACTTTTATATATTAAATTTCACAAAATAAAATTCTTCTTTAGAATTGGGACATAAAAATTTAGTTTTAATAAATTTTTGGTGTTTTTTTGATAACTTTCATATTTGGGTGAATAGTGAAAAATACTATATTTTAATTGAAATCAACTTTTTAATAAAAATAATTTGTAGTGTTAAATTATACATTTTAATGGTTTGGAATTATAAATAGATTATATTTTTACCATTTAATCCAATTTTATTTATTGGAAATAATTTCAATTTTAAATTGAACATAAACAAGTATCAATCTTTTGTTAGTTATTATTTCTTAAAAACATGCCTTTTGATTTTGACAATGAGAATTAATAAATACAACTTCTATGATTTGAATTTGAAAAAATAGACTTAATTTTTGAATTCAGAATATAAAAATTATCTTAGGGTAAAATTTTGGAATTTTTTTGAAAACTTTCTATTTTTGATGAATAGTGAAAAATGCAAAGTTATTGGTTAAAACTGACATTTTATTTAAATAATTATTTAATTTAATTAAATTTATTTTAGGTAAAAATATACACATAATACCTATAGAATTTCAATATAATTCATTGGAGTCATTTTATAATGAGTTTAGATATATAAAAATTTTATTGAACTTTTTCCCGTCTTTTACCAACTCCCAGGAGAATTCAAAAATTTGCATAAAACATAATTTTACCAATTCTGTGAGTTGAATTTCAAAAATCCAAGAGACACGGTTGATATCAGTAAGTAAAATTTTGTTTAATGAGATGAAAATAATTTTTGGTGAATAGTAACTTTTGACTTCTATTTACCATGGTTAAAAGTAAATAGAGCAATTAAAGGTAAAAATGATATTATTATTACCCTAACACATGTCCCAATTATATTTAAAAAGTTTTGTTCGTCTAGAAACAACCTTAGGAATAAAATATGATCCTTTGGGTCCACTTGGATTAGATTAGGACATTTATTATTATTTAATTTAAAGAAATGTTAAAAGTGTTAAATTCAAAGTTTAATAAGTAAACCATTTTTAATATAGGGTAAAACATAAGAAATATTCTACTATGAATATTCATTAGAAAGTTAAAAATATTTACTATATAATTGTATTTTATTTATATTTTTTATATATTAAATAAGTTAATTTATTTATTACACAATGATGATGTAGTAATTACCTAATTAATGAAATATTAAAATATTTGATATTATAAATAACCAAATAAATGTAATTTGAGATGTTTTGTGAATTACAATAATTTTATAGGTCAATATGACATGTTATTATTGGTTATATGACTTTTTTTCGAAGTAATAATGATGTTATGAATTTAGCAAAAATAAAATATCAAATAGTGTCAAAATTGACATAAAAGAGTTTTTAAAACAAATATTATATTATTAATTGGTATTCTATCCCTAAAAATAAAAGGATCGGACAAAGGGCTTAAATAATATTATATATGTCATTAATTAACCACTTGGGGTTCTCTTGGAGGTTTATAGTAAGTTTATTAACCATAAAATATAAAAATACAAAGAGACATAGTAAATGTCAAACTACGTAACTAAGAGTAAAATATAAAAGATACGGTTAATATAGTGACCCAAACCTATCTAAAACCTATTGGTTGAGTGTTTTTGGACCCATCCTCAACATATACTATAAATAATACATTTTGGATCCATTATAAGAAGAAAATTATTTTATTATAAAATAATATTTTATGTTTTTCTAAGGTGCCCCTCACCCCTCTTATAAAAGGGCACTTCCCCTTATCTCAAATTCACACATAAAAATCTGTTTTACTCATTCGAAACCTGCCCAAATATCTTCCACAATATCATCCTTTAATCCTATAGGAATTTTTTTGATCAGAAATCCAACCTAAAGAGACCTTTTGATCAAATCAAAAGGAAGAACCTGAAGAAGAGGTAATGATTCCACCACCTTCTTTTAAGTTCTTTTCTTCTTCCACTTACTCTTTCGTTGTTATTACGATTAAAAAATAATAACTCTAGTACCTTATATATACTTTGATGTTATTATAAATATTTCACAACCATATTAATTATTTTATACATCATATTAATGGTAATGTCACCATGCGTGCTTACGTACTACTTACCGTCTCCACGTCATGGTGTAATTTTTTATTCAACACTATCTTATTTGGATGAATATAATGATGAGTAATATGTATATAAATAATGAAAATAACATGATAATGTCTTTGTAAAATTAATATACCATCCAATTCCATACCTTTAAGGAAATTATATTGTCTCCCGTGCGCACATACGGATTACCGTCTCCACGACGCGATGAGATTCATTTCCAAGTTCACCATTCATCAAATATTATGAAAATATATATTACTAACATGTATGTAATAATTGACATAATAATGCTACTCGATATATATATATATATATATATATTTATGTATTTATTTACTTACATATATCTTATTCACTTACTTCCGTTCAATACGATATGAAAACAGAAACAGAGTTTTTGCGTACGTATGGCATACTGTCTCCATAAATGGTGTTTTCCATTTCATATATCTATCTATTATAAATATTTATATTATAAATATGCATGATTTATAAATCAAGGGTTATATTCTGGAAGTATTTAAATCATTATCTAAATGATACTAACAAGAATAACAAGTAAAAATATGTACGATAAAGAATGAACTTAATACCCAAAATGTTAATTTAACATGAAAATCATTATTAAATGGGTAGTATAAAGTCATAAATGAATCATGTATGATACAATAAATATGAATATGGTTCTGATATAATATTATAACTTACAATGGTCATTATACAAGTGGTTAAATGTACCCTCGACCAAAGGAAAGCGTAATGTAATGGTTAATTTCACTATATCTTTATTATCTGAGGATGTTTTTACGTAAGTATCTACTGGAAAATATTAATTATCAATGTCCATGTTTTATGAATGTGTTTTCAAAAGGATTATTTTAAGGGACTTTTTTACTAAAACATCATTTCAAATGTTTTAAATATTTATTCTTCTAAATCAATCTCATTAATTCCCATGTTATCACAATGGTTTTTAAGGATTTAATTATATGGACATGAATGTTTTTAAAATTTTATTTCCTTTCAAAAGAGTCAAAGTGGTATGGGACACTTTGATTCAAAAAATGTCTTTAAATTTATTCCTTTCTAAATTGTGTGGAATTTAAATGTTTTCAGGAAAAACTGATATTTCTCTCAAAGAGTTTTACAAATCATTTTCTTCTATGTCAACATCCTTTGATGGATTTTAAACTTGTTTGAAGTTGATCTATTATGATGAAATTATTCCATATTGTATTGATGGTTTTTGTGATATGATTCACTATGGATGTTTTATTTTTACACCATTCATGGTTTATGGATAAATTATTGACATTTGGTATGCTAGTTTTAATACGAATGTTTATGATATGTTTAAACCTTTTCATATGAAGAATGCATTGGACTTAGTAAGTGACGGGTGGAGCCTGATATAGCTCCTCGTTGCATCAATAGGTCTCACGAGACAAACTAGTGTCTTGACACAAGTCCTTGAAAAAATCATATTTGTTGTCTTGGCACAAGGCCTTGACTGTGTGGTTTTGAAATTTTGGCATTATACATTCCATAATTATGAAAGTTGTTATTGATATTGCATGTGATTATTCGACTAGTAGAATATCCATGTGAATAAGTAAATGGAATTAACTGATTTTATCTTTGACATATTATTATGATGTTAAAGTTTAAAAGTCCTATGTTTTAGTCTTATATATTTCCTTCAATGTTTATTCTTATTTATGAATGTTTCTGCTATATTGTTATCCTTACTGAGCATCTGAGCTCACCCCTTTATATGTTTTATTTTTCCCAGGATGCGAAGAAGTATATTATGACTGACCTGTAGGGATAGTCTATGGGATCTCAGTGTGGTCTATGGAAACAATTATGTTGTAGTTTTTGATTTTTTGATGTAATATAAATCTTATGAATGTATCTAGTACTTCCAAGGCTACTAAACTAATCGGTCTTTTGATACCTGATATTTTGTGAGCATGAGAATTCTACGAAATAATGCACCGACTCTGGGCCTTAGGGACTGGGCATTATAGTTGGTATCAGAGGAATCTTAGTACAAACCATCAAAAGTAGATTCGGGTAAACTCTTATTACAGAACATATCCCTAAGAAAGACTTTGATGATTAGTATAGAAGAACTTCCTAAAATTTTGGTATTGTAGAGATTTTGTGAGTTTTCCAAGAAACACATCCCTGTATGGATACGAGCAGGTAGAGGTAGCTTTGGCATAGATGTACCAAGGGATAAAACCCGAAAACACTGCTTTGACCTATACTTGAACAGGAACCAGTGCGCAAGAATGGGCCTTGCTGCACTCTTGGTTATGACACTCACGGGGTATATTCTTAGGATAATTCTCATTTACATTACAAACCATTATGAACGGTTTATGAGTATATACGTCCTCAAAGAAAACATTTTTTATGATTATGGATTATATCTATAAACTGTTCAATTTACGTTAGGTATTTTACATGTTTGGAATTATTCATTACAATTCATAAACTAACCTAGTGTATATCATTGCATATAAATAGCGCCCAGTAGAAGGAATGTGAACTCCAACAATACGTATGACCCAAAGATTAAGAAGGATCATTTCTTTCACATTATTAAGCCAACAATTTGAAGGTAAATAGTCTCCCCTGTATTATCAAAATATGAAGAAATAGTATCATGTGTTACTAAGAAAAAAAATTATTTGAGTCTTATGGATTTGAAGGGAAGCAAGAGAAGAAAATGATGGAAGATATAAAGATGGATAATGGGAAGAGGGAAAAGAAGGATTTTCCCATATGTGATAACTATCGAAGGAATCACCTTGGTAAATTATTTAAAGGAATGAGAGTTTGTTATAAGTTTGGAGAAAAAGGACAACATGTACGTGACTATAAGGGTTAGAAAAAAGTTTCAATTGTACAATGCTTCATCTGCAATGAGTTGGGAAACTATGAGAACCAATGTCCAAATCATCAGAGTATACCTCAAACGATGCTATTAGATAATAATAAAGTTATGATACTACCAAAGATGAAGATGAATGATTATATTTTTTATGTTGTTATTAAAGTATTGTGTCATTTTAGTATTGTATTAATGATGTACATTCTATAAGAATAATAGAGTATATAAGGATTGTACCGTAGTACTATTTCATTAAGGAAATGAGATTTTGGGGAACTAAGAAAAGTGACTCAATAACAGGTTAATTTTTTTAAAATATACGGTTGAGAGAAAGATAACCCATAATATGGTACTGATACTGAGGTAGAGATTTTTTAAAAATACATGAATGATTTGGATAAATTATATTGGATATTCTTGACTACCTTGAAACTGATTAATGATTTGTATATTCCATCATTACTGGAGTTTACAACATTTTTGGATAGACGGAGTATATCCAGTATTCTATAAGGAATAAGGGAGCATGAATGTAATTAATAAGGTTTTAGGGTAATTCAAGATGTTGTAGTGTTTTAAAAGATTACATGATGAAGGTGTTCAAATGTTATTACGTGGAAAAAAGGATATTGTTTGTGTTTTCCATCATTATATATTTTGGACTATGATTTTGGACAGAAGAAATTTGGAAAAGTATAGTTTGAGATTATTTTTGGATTGCCATAAAAAGGACAACTCAGAGGTCGGGCGACAAACCGTCGCGTCCGGCAAGGCCGCGAGACTTGAACCCACCAACAAAGGGTGACAAGAGTGTATCACATACCACTGGCCCATGTGATTTCCTAGATTGAATAATGTAGTTTTTTAAAGGTTTGGTAAATGAATTATAAATTCATTTTTTTTGGAACCCTATACGAATAGGATAAATATAATATTTTTCTTAAGTTCTATTATCTTTTAGAGTGAAAGATGAGTTTGTGGTATAAATTAGTTAAAGGATGGAACTCTACTTGTCAAGTATATATTTTTTTCTTCACTTATTCTATGAAGAAATTAATTATTAAACTTTTGGTAAGGGATCTTAAAACAAAAAATGTGATATCCTAATACCATATGTTTTTTTGAACCAATGATATTTTAAATCATCATAGATTGATGGATTTGAGGAAATCAATTCTACAATTTTTTGTGACTGATGACCTCAAGAAATCCCTAAAAATATTTACATTTTCCTCTAATTATGTGTCTCCAATTGAAACCAATTTCATCCTAATCGAGATCGTAATTTGGTGGTGACCCTTTCATTTCCCTTTTCCTCTTATTAAGACTAAATTTTATTAACCCAATATCCGATGTGGGTTTTCCCACAAAGGTATTTTCTATTTTCATCCTTTTATTTTCAAAAAACAATTTCAAATTGCGAGGATGAAATTTATTGAAGTAGGGAAGAATGTAACACCCTAAAATTTCATACTACACTATTTCATCAAAGTAATTCAATAACTTTCACTACACGCAACACATAGTTCAAG
The DNA here is from genome assembly GCA_963277665.1 of Viscum album. Taxonomy (NCBI): domain Eukaryota; kingdom Viridiplantae; phylum Streptophyta; class Magnoliopsida; order Santalales; family Viscaceae; genus Viscum; species Viscum album. Next base: position 1,409,741,349 of record OY728152.1, on the reverse strand, counting down.
CGCATCACGACTTACCAAAATAGCCGTTCAAAAGAGGTTATGAAAAGTATAAACTAAATTTTAAACTTTTTATAATCCTTATAATTTTAGAATCTATATTATGAGTTTCTTAGACATAATTACAAAAAAAAATTCAATTTTTTCAGATAAAAGAAGTATTTTTTTTAAATGCAAATTTACCGCCTTTTGATGGAGAACCATTTTTAAATTCAACATTTTAAACTTTTATATATTTAATTAGACAAAATAAAATTCTTATTTTGAATAAGTACATAAGATTTTAGTTTTAATAAATATTTGGTGTTTTTCTGATAACTTTCATATTTGGGAGAATACTGAAAAATACTATATTTTAACTGAAAACAAATTTTTTAATCAAAATAATTTTTAGTGTTAAATTATAAATTTTAATGGTTTGGAAGTATAAATAGATTATATTTTTACCATTTAATCTAATTCTTTTCATTAGAAATAATCTCACTTTGAAATTGAACATAAACAAGTATTAATCTTTTATTAGTTATTATTTCTTAAAAACACATTTTTTGGTTTTGACAATGAGAATTAATAAATGAAACATCTATGATTTGAATTTGTTAAAATAGACTTAATTTTTTGAATTCAGAATATCATAATTAGCTTAGGGTGAAATATTGGTATTTTTCTGAAAAAATTCAATTTTGGATGAATAGTGAGAAATACTGAGTTTTTGGTTAAAACTGACTTTTTATTTAAATAATTATTTATTTTATTTAAATTTTTTTTGGTCAAAATAGATACATAATACCTATATAAGTTTAATATAATTCATTTCAGTCATTTTATAATATGTTTAAATATATAAAAAGTTTATTGAACTTTTTACCGTCTTTTACCAACCTCCTAAGAGAATTTGCAAATTTGCATAAAACATAATTTTACCACTTCTGTGAGTTGAATTTCAAAAATCTGAGAGACATGGTTGATATCAGTAAGTATAATGTGGTTTAATGAGATGAAAATAATTTTTGGTGAATAGTAACTTTTGACTTTTATTTACCACAGTTAAAAGTAAATAGAGTAATTATAGGTAAAAATGCTATTATTATTACCCTAACACATGTAATTATTATTTTGGAATAGTTTAATTAGACCAGAAAATCATCAGGACTAAAATATGATCCTTTTGGTCCACTTGGATTATATTAGGACATTTAATATTACTTAATTTAAAGTAGAGTTAAAAGTGTCAAATTCAAAGGTTAATAACTAAACCATTTTTCATATAATGTTAAGAATAAGATAAATTAAACTATAAATATTTATTATAAATATTAAAAAAATTTCTACATAATGATATTTTATTTATATTTTTTAGACATTAAATAATTTAATTTATTTATGACACAATGATGATGTAGTAATTACCTAATTAATGAAATATTAAAATATTTGATATTATAAATATCCAAATAAATGTAATTTGAGACTTTTTTGGAATTAAAATAATTTTATAGGTTTATATGACATGTTATGGTTGGTTAGATGAATTGTTTTCTAAGTAATAATGCTGTTATGAATTTAGCAAAAACAAAATACCAAATAGTGTCAAAATTGACATAAAAGTGTTTTTAAAACAAATATTATATTATTAATTGGTATTCTATTCCTAAAAATCTATGGTTAGTAAAAAGGGCTTAAATACTATTATATATGTCATTAATGAACCACTTGGTGTTCTCTTTAATGTTTATAGTATTTTTATTAACCATATAATATAAAAATACAAATAGACATGGTAGATGTCAAACTATTTAACTAAGAGTTAAATATAAAAGATAAGGTTAATATAGTAACCCAGACCGGTATAAAAACTATTGTTTGAGTGATTTTAGACCCATACCCACCTTATAATTTAAATAATACATTTTTTAGCCAATAGAAACCGAATATTATTTTATTATAAAATAATATTTTAAGTTTTCCTTAAGGTTCCCCTCACCCCTCTTATAAAAAGACACTTCCCCTTATCTCAAATTCACACCTCCAAATCCATTTGTCTTATCCCACCCCTACCCAAATATCCTCCCAACTATAATACCGTAATCCTATAGGACTTATTTTGATCATAAATCCAACCTAAGGAGCCCTTTTGATCAAATCAAAAAGAAGAACCTGAAGAAGAGGTAATGATTTCACCACCCTCTTTGATGTTCTTTTCTTCTTCCACTTTCTCATTATTTGTTATTACCATACCAAAATAATAAATAATGTACCTTATCTATATTGTGATGTTATAATAAATATGGCACACCAATATTCATTATTTTATCCAACCTATGAATGATAATTTCACCATGCATGCGTACGTATGACTTACCGTCTCCACACCGTGGTGTAATTTGTTATTCAACACTATATTATTTAGATGGATATAATGATGAGTAATATGTATATAAATAATGAAAATAACATGCTAATTTCTCTGAAAAATTAATATACCATCCAATTCGACACCTTTAAGGAAATTATATTGTCGATCGTGCGTACATACAGATTACCGTATCCACGACGTGATGAGATTCATTTCCATGTTCACCATTCATCGATGATTATAAAAATATATATTACTAATTAGTATGTAATATATGACATAATAATGATACTGGATATATATATATATGTATTTATGTACTTACAAATATCTTATTCACTTACTTCCGTTCAATATGATATGAAAAAAGAAACAACGTTTATGAATACATACGGCCTACCGTCTCCTTAAATGGAGTTTTCCATTTCATATATCTATCAATTATAAATATTTATATTCTAAATATGTATGATTTTTAAATGAAGGGTAATATTATTGTAGTATTTAAATCATGATCTAAATGATACGATCAAGAATTACAAGTTAAAAAATGTACGATAAAGAAAGAGATTGTTACCCGAAATGTTTATTTAACATGAAAATCGTTATTAAATGGGTTGTATAAATTAATAAATGAATAATTTATGATATAATAAATATGAATATGATTCTTTTATAATCTAATATCATACAATGGTCATTATACAAGAGGTTAAATGTACCATCTACCAAAGGAATGTGCAAGGTAAGGGTTAATTTCACAATATCTTTATTATCCGAGGTTGTTTTTACGTAAGTATCTACTGGGAAATATTTATTATCCATTTCCATGATTCATGAAAGAGTTTTCAAAGGGATTCATTGGAGGTACTTTTTTTTTCTAAAACATCATTTCAAATGTTTTAAATATTTATTCTTCTAAATCATTCCCATTAATAAAAATGTTTTCAAAATGGATTTTAAACATTTATATACATGGACATGAATGTTTTTAAAATGATAATTCCTTTAAAGTGGTTAAAAGTTATATGGGACACTTTTATTCATAAAATTTATTTAAATGTCTTCCATTCTAAATTGTGTTACTTTTAAATGTTTTCATGAAAAAGGGATATTTCTCTCAAAGTGTATTACAAATCATTTTCATCTATATAAACATCCTTTGATGGATTTTAAACTTGTTTGAAGTTGATTTATTATGATAAAAATCTTCCATATTGTATTTATGGTTTTTGTGGTATATTTGATTGTGGATGTGTTATTTTTACACCATTCATGGTTTATGTATAAAGTATTGACATTTCGTATGCTAGTTTTAATACTAATGTTTATGTTATGATTAAACCTTTTCATATGAGGAATGCATTGGACATTGTAAGTGATGGGTAGAGCCTTATATTTCTCATCGATGCATCGGTAGGTCTAATCAGACAAACCAGTGACTTGACACAAAGCCTTGAAAAAATCTTATTTGTAGTCTTGGCACAAGCCATGACTATGTAGTTATGAAATTCTGGCATTATGCATTCCATAATTATGAAAGTGGTTATTGATATTGAATTTATTATTCAACTAGTAGAATATCCATGTGAATAAATAAATGGAATTATTTGATTTTATATTTTCCATATTATACTGAAGTTCAAGATTAAAAGGCTTTTGTTTTAGTCTTATACATTTCCATAAATGTTTGTTCTTATTTATGAATGTTTCCGCTATATCGTTATCCTTACTGATCATCTGACCTCAACCATTTATATGTTTTATTTTTCCTAGGAAATGAAGAAGTATATTATTAATGACTTGTAGGGATATTCTATGGGATCTCAGTGTTGTCTATGGAGACAATTTTGTTGTATTTTTTCATATTATGTTGTAATCTAAACCTTATGAATGTATCTAGTACTTTAAAGGCTACTAAACTAATCGGTCTTTTGAGAGTTGATCTTTTGTGATCATGAAAATGATACGTAATAATGAACTGAATCTGGGCTTCTGGGGTCAGGGCGTTATAATTGTAGTGAGAACAACATCTTCCATGAGGATGATGTGCATATCAACCACCCCTATGATTTGTTCATAATGCCTAAATCTTTAATTTTTTTGGTCTGTATATCCATCCTCATAGGATTACGAACAAGAGATGAAATATCCCATAGGATGTGAAAATTCTTGATTAGCCAGCACTATTAGAGAATGTGAATCTAAAGCTCTGCATGAGTGTTTCTTACCATGTCAGGGTTAAAATTTCAAACCCACTCATAAATTCTATGAAAGGCAGCTCTAAGGATGAGAGATCCAAAGCCCCAAGAATTTCACTTATAGTCATTAGAGGGAATGGAAATGTGATAGTAACCACACCCCATTGTTGTCATCATTCATTCACTGAGACCCCAAATCTTAGAAATTATTCTTATAAGGTCATTTAATTTCCAACCCACTCTATTTTCTACATAATAACCCTCATAATAATGGGGTTTCAATATAGGATAACCATTTCCTCCACCACCACCTTGATTGTCGAGGCATGCACAATCCCTCTTCATAATGTAGTGATGAAAATTCATCACTAAAAAATTTATCATAAGGAACATTGTCCCTAACACCAATGACTTCAAGAGGGACATGAGATTTTTAATGGGGTAAAATGTATTATCAAGTATTCAAAAGAAAAGATTGACAATGTGAAAGGATTAAAGAAACATATAAATTTCATATAGAATAGGTGGTGTTATTTATATATTGTAATGGTTGGTCTTGGGGGTTTAATTAAGGTGATATATTAGTTAAATTTAAATAATATTAATGTTTAGGAGTTTATTCACACATTAATCACTAAACAATTTAAAAAAAATATCATGATGTAAGAAATCCGTTTATTAGAAGATGTTCATGTGAAATAGTTGGATTTAATGTTCCTAAAAGAAATCTGTGTACATAAAATGGAGGGTGAAGAAACTAAAATGACCTAAAAATGTAATTATTTTTAATCCAATTAAAAAAATAAAATCAATGTAAATAATTTCAGCCTATCAATAAAATTTAGTGGATATATTTTTTTATTTTGGCACTCTTGATTCTATGAACCACACCCCAGATGAGTACTCCATATTCTCAGTTAGCAATATTGATTTAGTCCCCATGTATTGTGGTATTCCAAATTTATTTCATATTAATTTCCAATATGTATTTACATTTATGGTTTCTTATATTATATGAGTTTTTAAAACATACATTTTTCTATAATTCCTATGAATATTTATTTTCAATACAAGGATAGAAATAATGAGAGGATAGATTTATACATTTGATTATTCCCACCATAAAATTACATAACACACCATCTATTGAATTAAAACACCATAAAATAACATTCAAATATTAATTCCTTGAGGTTGTTGATAAATTACCTATAATTTCATTCAATAATCTCAAACTAGAGAATAAAATACAATTTATCTGTCTTTTCTGATAATATAGAATAGAAATCGGATAAAAAATCGATGATATCCCTTATATTATCATATATATATATATATATATGTAAATTTAATTCTTCTTGTGTATGAGTTAAACCATTATGGAATCCACAATTTCCAAAATTTCCCCAACCCCTTTTAAATTATAACAAATTATTTAAGAAAATTATTAACAACTAGGATAATATATCTTATATATGATAATAAATGGGTTATACTAATGGGTATTATTCTTAAAAGACTAGTTTTATGATTGATTATAATAATCATAATGAATTGATTCATAATAATGTGAAAAATTGATGGGGATTATACATATACTACTTCAAGAATAACCATTTCACTCAAAAGAACTATTTTCAATTACCATATACTAACCAAATATTATAATTATTTATTTGTAAGTATCATTACTATTATCTTATAATCATCCTTGAATACCTCCATTTATATATATCCTAGAAGATAATTAAATGACATAATTTATATTCCTATTTTCTATATTTTAATATATGGGGATTCTATTTAGCATATATTTTTTTTGGGTACATTCCAAAATTTCATTACAATAAATTTATAAAATCACCTAAAGTATTCGATGGAGTTTGATTTGGATAATTTCACAATATCCATTTCAAATTTGGGTTATTTTTTGTCTAATACCCATTATATTCTTCATAGATTCATTGAAAATAATATTATTCTAAATTATTAAAAATATTAATTTAGAGTGGAATGTTGAATTTTATGGGGCATACGGTTTTTAGAGATGGTATCCATTTTAAAAAGTCAAAAAAGTTAATGTTGTTTTTTTCATTTCACCACCTATACTATTATTGGGATTCACTTTCATTTTCAGGACATATGGGTTATTTTTATGTAATTATTAAATATTTTATTAAAATTTAAATCATGTTATCCTATCTTTTTACAAAATGGTTTTAATTTTTTTATGAAAATTGTAAAATGTAATTTGATGGATTGGGAAAGTGTATCAATTAACTACTAATCATACAGCCACTATGGTGGGATGTACACTTCAAAATCATGTGTGATAACTCCGAATATATTTTTTCAGGTTGAATTTCACAATTGTAACATCATATATCCCATGGTGTGGTATAGAATCACTCAGTCTAGACCCATAAAAATTATAATACACAATAATTGGAAAATAATTCTGTTAAATAGTATTTACTTTAGAGAAATATTTTTCATATTTATTTTATTTCTATTTTCGTTTTTTTAAGAATATTCTACCACTAAATGTTTATTGAAGAATACCATTTATAAATAAATCAATATATAAGTAATACAGTCACTTAAGGATTTTGATATGAAAATAAAGGTCAAACGGGGTTCAATTATTTTTTTTCGTTTCAGACAATATTAAACATGTCATTATCATCTTCAATGATCATTTATCTAATAAATCACCAATTCATGAAGCCTTAATTTGTAACGCCCTAACCCTAGTTACTCGTAGTCAGTGCATTATTACATAACATTGGTATGATCCCATGGGAACAAATCTCGAAAGACTGATCAATTTAGTTTCCTTGGAAGAACTAGATACATATATAAGTTTTAAATTACATCATGAAATAAAAAAAACATCATTTTATCCCATTTTAACACACTTATATCCCTTAGACTATCCCTGAAGGCCTACCATTAAATAATTTTTTCACATCCTGGGAAAAATAAAACACATAAAGGGGTGAGCTCAGATGCTCTGTAAGGATAAAAATATAGCGGAAAATTTCATAAATAAGCATAAACTTTTAAGGAAATGTATAAGACTAAAACAAAATCCTTTTGAACATAAAATTTATAATAATATGGAAAATATAAATCCAATAATTCCATTTACTTATTCACGTGGATATTCTACTAGTCTAATAATCACTTGCAATATAAATATTCAATTTCATAATGATGGAATGCATAATGTCGGACATCATAACCATATAGTCAAAGACTTGTGAGAAAAAAACAAATAAAATTTAGTCAAGGACTTGTACCAAGACACTAGTTTGTCTCATGAGACCTACAGATGCATCGAGGAGCTATAGCAAGCTCCACCCATCACTTACTAAGTCCAATGCATTCCCATATAAAAAGGTTAAAACATAACATAATCATTCGTATTAAAACTAGCATTTGAAATGTCAATACTTTAACCATAAACCATTAATGTAATAAAAATATAACATACATATTCAAACATATCACAAAACCATCAATACAATAAGGAAGATTGTATCATAATAAATCAACTTCAAATAAGTGTAAAATCCAACAAAGGATGTTGACAAAGATAAAACCAAAACTATTCGAGAGAAATATGTCATTCTATTTTGAAATCATTTAAAAGTCCGGTAATTTTAAAAGAAAACGTTTTTTTAAAAATATTATTATAAGATTGTAAGGGAATATTTGAATGTGTTACAATATCGGGAAACAACTGCACTTAACATATAATTTAAACAAACATTCTTTCCTTAATTTTGTCGAAAATGTCGTAAAGGGCCTTGTTTGGAAAACGATAGAAAGATTCCTTTATAAACATCTCATAAAAAGTAGAAAAGGGTATAAATTACATTAACACATAGTCTAGGAAATAGTAAAAATGTTTTGAAATACATTCTAAGAAATACTGATGTGGATGATAAAGATGTCCCAGTAGACAATCTTGTATAAAAAACCTCGGATAATGAAGAGATTATAGAATTAACCTTAAACATGTACTTTTCCATTATCGAGGGTATTCTAACCTCATTTATAATAGTTAAAACATTTTTATTAATTTATACAAGATTCATATACATAAATATGATATCATATATGATCTCCTAATATTTCTTTGTTAATAATATTTCAGCAGTATCATTATTTCAGGTGTTAACTGATTCGTTTTCCTTGGTATGCTTGGTTACATATGCCATGTTTGTTGTGGATAGGATGTATTTTATTCATATAAAGAATGATATTAAATTCTTAAAAATTATTTTTTATCATAAAATGAAAATTATTCTTGAATGGTTATAATGGGGAATGAATCCCATCACATTCGTGGAGACGGTAATCAATACGCACACACGAGTGAAAATACCATTCTATTGATGGTGATGACATATGTAATTGGATATTATATCATATATAAAGAATAATTAACATGTTATATTTATTATTTACATCAGTTATACTCATTATTATACCCATCCAAATAATGAAGTGTTTGAATAAAAAACAACACCAGGATGTGGAGACGACAAGTCGTACGTACACACGTATGGTGACTTGTCATTAATATGATGGATAGAATAATGAATACCATTGTTCCATACCTATAATAACATCATAATATTTATAATTTACTCGAGTTATTATTTTGGTATGGAAACAACAAAGAAAGAGAAAGCGGAAGAATAAAAGAACTTTCATAGAGGTGGTGAAATTGTTACCTCTTCTTCGGGTGTTTCCTTTTAAGTTCATCTAAAGGGCTCTTTGGGTTGTCTTTATAATCAATTTATGGCCTCTTGGATGAATTGAGGGTGTTTGGGAGGATATTTGAGTAGGGTTTGTCCGAGATAAATGGATTTGGAGGTGTGATTTTGAGAGAAGGTGATGTACCCTTTTATATGAGAGGTGAGGGTCATTTTAGGAAACGTTTGAAATATTATTTTATAATACAACCATATTCGGTTTATAATGGATCCAAAATGATTTATTTCAAGGATAGGGTGGGAATGTGTCTTAAAACATTCCAAATATAGGTTTTATATAGGATTATGTCACAATATTAACCATATCTTCTAGATTCAACTCTTAGTTAAATAGTTTACCTTTTACCATGTTTTCTTGTATTATTATAATAAATGGTTAATAACCTTACAATAAAAAGCCAAGAGAACCCCCATTGGTTCATTATTAATTTATATAACCTTATCTAAGTACTTTGACCAAACCTTAGATTTTTTTAATATTATATCAATTAATAATATAGTATTTTTTTAAAAAACTCATTTATATCGATTTTGACACTATTTTGTATTTTCTTTTAGTGAAAGTCATAACCAGTTTACCACTTCGAACAAAATTTATTTAATCAACCCTAAATATAATATCAACCTTGAAAATTAGTGTAATTCATCATAATTCTCAATTTACATTTTTTTGGAAATTTATAATATCAATTATTTTAATTTTTCATTAATAAGGTAACTACTGCATCATCATTGTGTCATAAATAAATTTAGTTATTTGATGTCTAAAAATTATAAATAATCTACCATTATGTATTAAATTTTTTTACATTTTTAATGAATATTTATAGTCGAATGTATCTTTTGTATCAACCTATATTAAAAATGGATAGTTATTATACATGAATTTAACACTTTTAACTCCTCTTTAAATAAAATAATAATAAATGTTCTAATCTAATCCAAGTAGACTAAAAGGATCATATTTTATTCCTAAGGTTGATTTTGGTCTAAAAACACTTATCCAAGAGAATTAAGAAATTTGTTAGGATAATTATAATATTATTTTTACCTTTAATTACCCTATATCATTTTAACCATGGTAAATAAAAGACAAAAGTTACTATTCATGTAGAGACTTGTGTTTTGGCCCTGTCAGACTTTGGAATATTCATATTAATAATTCTAGAGTTAGGCGTGAAGACGGCATGTGATTCTGAGGCCCAGTGTTCCTAGAATTAAATTTATAATACTATTGAGTATTTTTATATTATGCACGTGGAGGGGGTGTGTTATGTCCTAAACAGTACCTCAGAATGAGAATTTGAGGGCACAGTTGCGTCTGGAGCGTGCTGTTTACCCAAGATGGAGTGTAAACATTGTGGGTGCGAGAATGCTGTGAGAAAATCCACCATGAGGCATTTTCATAAATAAATGGAAAAGTTTATTTATGAGTGTCGGCTCGAATAACTCCTTAACGAAGTCTTAGATCTCAATTCTGAGTGTTCTGTTGCATTCATAATGTTGCGTTTACCCTAAGGGTGACCTTATCTTCTCTACATCGGGAGGTTTGGTCTGGGGAAGGGTGTGGGTTGATTTAATTGGTTAAAAAATAAATAAATATCAATCCACCCTCCCCCTCCTTCCTCAATGCATAAACGAACCCTCCTCCTTCCTCTGTTATTCACTGGCGATCCGCCAAATTGAGCAAACAAAGCATCGTCGGTATCAGATCTTGATGGAAAACACTCTCGGATCGTGCAACAGCAACAACGAAGCATGAAAAGTGTCAACGTTCCACCAAAAGAAAGGAAGTTTGAGTTTAAAAATCCCGGATCCCTATTATGTGTTGTTTTTCTTCAAATTTTTTTAAGGGTTCTGTAGATCGGGTCCTGAGCTTTCCAAAACATGTTTCGAATCTGAATTTGGAGCATCGGGGTGCTCTCGATGGCTCTCGGAAGTTTTATAGTGGAAATTCCGGTCTCTGGAAGCGGCCGTGGTAGATTTCGGCATGGGAAGCGGTGGAGCAGTGGATTCTGGTGAGGGCGGTGGTGGCATGGCAGATTCCGGTGGCGGCGCGGTGGTTTCTGGCGAGGCAGATGGTGGTCGGGCCATAATTTTTCCCAGGGTTATTTAAACCCCTGTAACTCGCAAACCGTAACTCTGATTTGCCAGTTATTTGAGGAAACGTAGAGCATGCGTTGAGATGGATCTCTTGATATTATTTAGGGAATTTTGTGAGTCATTTTTTTGGCAAGGGGCCATGAAATTTTGAAAATAATAATAATATTTTATTATTTTCAGCTTCGATCTGCCGTAACTCTTGCACTAAGTGTCCAAATGATGTGTCGTCAGTGGCGCTGAGACCCTGATGGGATGGCAGACTTTTGAAGAAGTTTTCGGGTGTTGGGACTAAGAAAAGGGTGTGGCCCCCATGAGGCCGAGTTCTGGCGTTTATGGAGAAACGTAACTTTTCCGCCGGGTGTCCATTTTGGATGATCGAGTAGTCGATCCCTTGCGGTTTTCTGAGGGGATCGCAATGGTGTGACCCGATTGACGAGTTTTGGGATCATGGTGTGGCCCCAACCCGGGTTGGATATAGGGAATAGTACCTATTTCACCAGGTGTCCATTTTGGACAATCGAGTAGTCGATCTCTTGGGTTTTTCCGAGGGGATTGTAATGGTGTGATTCACTTGATGAGTTTCGGGATCATGGTGTGGGCCCCAACCGGGCTGGCTATGGTGAATAATACATTTTTCACATGATGTCTGTTTTGTATGATCGAGTAGTCGATCTCGTGGGGTTTTTCGAGGGGATCACAATGGTGTGATCCTCTTGCTGTTTTATGGATCGTGCCATGGGCCCCACACGGGCAGGCTACAGTGAATAGTACCTTGTTCACCGGTTGTCCTTTTGGGGTGAGTAAATAGCCTATCCTGTGTGCTTTTCCTCATAGAACATGATGGTGGCCTTGGTATTGGCCTATGAGGTGCACAGTGTGGCGATGTTGCTGGTCGCTCGGGCTTGCGACGTTTGGACCAGCAGTGGTTGAGGGTACTCCCTTGGTTCTCTCCTATGAGGGTTCATGTGGCATCACAACTGTGGTATGGGTTTGTGATCCCCTCGATAGGATCTCTAATCTATTAGAGTTGTGGCATCCCTCCGGTGGGCCTGGGGCATGATTGTCTAGCATCGCAACCCTAGATTGGTTTATTGTTATCGTTGTGTCCGCTTATCCACGGACATCGATCCCCTATCTAGCAGGTTAACTCTCGTGGGGTTTGTGGAATCTTCAGGAATATTATTCCCTATGAATTGGGTCGTGCTCAGTAGGGTTGTGGAATCATCGGGTATATGATCCTCTACTCAACATGTGTGTTATAGTAGGGTTACGACATCGTTGGTTATATGATCACCTACTCAGCACATGGTTTCGTTAGGGTTGGTGCATCATATGTTTGATCCCTTACTAAGTGAGTTATACAAGATGGGGTTTCGGTATCATCATGATCGCCTTGATGGGCTATGATCCTCTATCTGAGTCATGTGATTCTGTGGAGCGCCAGATCGGGTTGTGGTTTCCCCTAGAGGATCCTGGGAGTGTTCCCCTATATGTGAGATCTACAAATGCTAGATCGGGTTGTGGTATCCCCCAGCGGACCCTAGGAGTGATCCCCTATCTATGAGATCTTCTTATACTGGTGTGGGTTTTGGTATCCCCTAGAGGACCCTAGGTGGGATCCCCTATTCGAGGAGTTTGTTGTTTATGTTGTTTCAGTGAGTTTTCTCAGTGATGATATCCAACAAGCATGATCTCTCAGGCAAGAATCCGAGAGGTTTGTGTGGGACCCGATGGAGTGTATCTCTCGGACGAGTGTCATCTGGGTGGCAGTGCTTATGGAGTGTGTTCTCCTGGTTGTGAACCATTGGTGGTGATATGGTCGGTACTTCATGTGGCTTGGTGCGTGATCTGAGTATATATGGATGTTTTTGGTATAATTAATAGTGTATATATGAGTGGATTTTGATGGTATATGTATGGGCGTACACTTGGATTGAGTTGACTAGTTGTGTTTAGCCAAGGATGGTCACAAGATGAAGTTTCTCTCTCATTTGGGTTCCCTCTAGCTGGGATGAGCAGACTGTTGCCTTTCAGTTGCTTTCGTTTGTTTTGGGTTTTTGGGGTTCATACTAAGTATTTTTATACTCACACCTATACAGGCTTTTCCCACACATGTTTGTGTCTTGTGCAGACCAAAAGCCTTTCGACAGAGTCCCAGGAGGACCCGGAGGAGACATAGCTGAGTGAGAAGGACTGACTGTGAAGTCTTACCATAGCTATGCTGAGGAGCTTTCTGGTGGTTCTTTTAGAATCGTTTCCCGCCTTCTAAACAGGTTTGACGCGTTTGTAGTTTTCTTTTAGTGGGCCCTGTTTTTCCCTTTTGTACTTTTTTTGTACTCTGGTAGTGGGTTAGTTGTTTGAATGCATTTACTATTCAGTTTTATATATCTCCGCACTGTTTCATGGAGGTGTATGTGGGTGCATGTGTACAGGTACCTTAGGCTTATTCCTCCCTTGTGTGTGATAGCCTACTCGACGGTAATCACCAGCCCCTGGCCTATTAGAGGTGGGCTTGCGTAGTCGCAGCTCAATCCCCGTTGGGTCGGGTCGTGACAGAGTGGTATGAGAGGATGTTCCACCTTTGAGATCGTAGAGTGTAGCTGGTCTAGCTGTGAGTTTGGTTTGGGTTTCATAGTGGTAGTGCCAAGATGTTTCATGTTCGTCTTTCAGGCTAGGGACTCCAGTTTTTGTGAGGTGGCTGACGTATTCTTTCACTAGGACTCTAATAACCTGACTTTTGACTCCGGATGTTTGGACAATAGTCGTCGGGATATAATGGTACTTGCATCATATAGGACTGGGTTTTGGGTTTCACTTGTTTTTCTTAAGTCAGCTCCACAGATATACTCTTTGACCATGATGCGACTTGATTATATAACAATATGCATCCACGGTGATAGCCAGCAAGGGTTCTGTCTTGGGATTGTAGTGACGATCTGCCCTGTGTAGAGGATGTGGATCAGGGTGCAGGTTCTAAGGCTGGACCTCCAGGTGGTCTTCAGTTGAGCCACCACCTGTCGAGCAGCTAGTTATGCCAGTAGTGCAGGATGAGGATGTGTATTGGCTGAGTGCGCTTCATGAGTTCCAGAGGTAGTGACCTCTGAGATTATGGGGTGATCCAGACCCCCAGGCAGTTGATTACTGGATGAAATCAGTCACCCAAGTTTTCCACTGGGGGAGGAAACCTTCCCATAAGAATGGGGTCCTAATATCGAGCCTTCTGCACGGTTTGGCTAGGAAATGGTGGAGCCTAGTGACACAGTCCCACGATGAGGAGATGCTCACATGGGATGAGTTTGAGCAGCTCATTAGGGAATATTTCTATCTAGTGACACCAAGGTCAGTACGGATCCAGGAGCTTCTACAGCTTTGGCAGGAGGTCATGACTATGTTAGATTACTTAGCAAGGTTTACAGACCTGTTGCACTACTCCATTGATATGGTTTGGGACCCATTCTTTAGAGATAAGACCTTCGAGCAGGGCCTACAAATGGACATCCGAGCAGGTGTGGTTTCCTTGTTCCATCCCACCTATGCTGGAGTGCTGGAGCGGGCCCTAGTGGTGGGGAGTTTTCTGGCCTAGCAGATCCCGCCTGCTAATGTTGGGCATGCTAGAGCTGAGACTATGTCAGTCAGATTGGCATCTGGTAGCTGACAAAAGACTCAAGGGCCCGGATGTATGTGACGTTTCGGGAGGCGACCACAGGATGGAGGATCTGAGGCTTAGGGCTCTCAGGCCAGTTTTGGTCAGCTGCAGGAGAAGCGGTGTTACGCTTGCGACAGTCGGGGAAATATTACTAGAAATTTTCCGACACGTCATGCTGAGTGGGAGTGGGTCAATAGGCCTCCTTGGCAGCGACAACATCTTGAGTTTGGAGGTCCGTAGGGTGACAGACATGGTGACAGAGTTGGTACAACAACTGGAGGTGATAGGACGTATCAGATGACACCACCACCACCCCAAGGTGGTCCATGCCGTGCTCAGGGAGCTTGAGGGTGAGGGCAAGGATAGATGTATGCCCTAGAGGTTTTGGACCCAGAGGCACCCCGGGTGGATGGAGGCACGCTATGCTTCCTTTCTACTTCTCTTGTAGTTTTGATAGATATTGTTTAGTGGTACTCTTCCCTTTCTGTTGCTTGATCGAGATTTTTTTATGGTGTTGGTAAGATCCTGTGCAGGTGTTTTTCGGCGTGCTTCGAATGCGTGAGGAAGAGGGTTCCTTCCCCCGCCGAGAGACATTTTTGTAACACGTTCACAACCGTGTGAGCAAGTCAGTGCCTCCCAAAGCGGATATTTTTGAGGTGTGGTGGATGAATCTCTCGGACTTATGTGTTTGAGAAGGGTTGTTTGTTGGAAAACTCACTGGCATGGGAGTCCCAATTGAGAGTCCAGTTTCTTTCCTTGTGCTTATGGATTTTTGGGGATGAAAAGTTCTAAGGTGGGGAGGATGTAGAAACTTGAGTGGTCGCCCTGTCAGACTTTGGAATATTCTTATTAATAATTCCAGAGTTTGGCGCGAAGAAGATGTGTGATTCCAAGTCCCAGTGTGCCCAGAATCAATTTTATAAAAATATTAAGTATTTTTATACTATGCACATGGTGGTGGTGTGTTATCTTGTAAATGGTAGCTCATAATGGGAATTTGAGGGGCCAGTTGCATCCGGAATGTGCCGTTTACCCTAGGTGGGGTGTAAAATTTGTGGGCGCGAGCCTGTTGTGAGAAAAGCCACTAGGGGAATTTTTTTAAATAAATGGAAAAGTTTATTTATGAGCATCAGCTTGAACAACTCCTGAAGAGAGTCTCTGATCGCAATTCTGTGTACCATTGCGTTCAGAATGCCATGTTTACCGTAGGGGTGAACTTACCTTCTCTTTCCCATGAGGTTTGGTCTGGGGAGGGGTGTAGGTTGATTTAATTGGTTTAAGAAAAAGGAAATAAATATCAATCAACCTCCCCCTCCTTCCTCTATGCACAAACTAACCACCCTTCCTTTGTACTTTTCCAGAGATTCGCCAAATCGAGCAAACAATGCACTGTGGGTATCAGATCTTGACAGCAAATGCTCTTGGATCGTGCAACAGTAGCAGAAAAGCATGAAAAGTGTCGAAGTTCATCCAAATGGTAGGTGGTTTGAGTTTAAAAATCTTGGATCCTGTTTATGTGTTGTTTTTCTTCAAAATTTTGTAAGGGTTCTGTAGTTCGGGTCCTGAGCTTTATGAAACATGTTTTAGATCTAAATTTGGAGCACCGAGGTGCTCCCGATGTCTCTCCGATGTTTTCTTCATGAAATTCCAGTCTCCGGCGGTGGCCATGGTGGATTTCGGCAAGGGAGGTGGTGGCGCGGTGGATTCGGATGAGGGAGGTGGTAGCGCGGTGGATTCTGACGGCGACACAGTGGTTTCCAGCGAGGCAGACGGTGGTCCGGCTAGAATTTATCTGGGGGTTCATTAAAACCCCGTAACACGCAAATCGTAACTCCGATTTGCAGCGACGCAAAGCTTGCATTGAGATGGACCTCTTGAGATTCTTTAGGAATTTTTTGAGTCAGGGTTCTTTGCTTGGGGCCATGAAACATTGAATGTAATAATAATATTTTATTTTTTTCAACTTCGATCCACCACAACTCTTGCAAGGAGTGTCCAAATGACATGTCATCAGTGTTGTTGAGACCCTGATGGTACAACATACTTTTCAAGATAGTTTCTGGGAGTCTTGACTGAGAATAGGGTGTGGGCCCCTTGAAGTTGGGTTCCAGCATTTACGGAGAAATGTGACATTTCCACCGGGTGTCTATTTTGGATGATCGAGTAGTCTATACTGTATGTTTTTCCGAGGGGATCGCAATGGTGTGATCCGCTTGATGAGTTTCGGGATCATGGTGTGTGCCCCACCCGGGCTGGCTATGGTGAATAGTACCTTTTTCACCGGGTGTCCATTTTGGACGATTGAGTAGTCGATATCATGGGGTTTTCTGAGGGGATAGCAATGGTGTGATCTTCTTGATGAGTTTCGGGATCGTGGTTTGGACCCCACCCTGGCTGGCTATGAGGAATAGTACCCTTTTCACTGGGTGTCCATTTTGGGCGATCGAGTAGTCGATCTCATGGGTTTTTCCGAGGGGATCGAAATGGTTTGATCCGCTTGATGTGTTTCGGGATCGTGGTGTGGGCCCTACACAAGAAAGCTATAGTGAATAGTACCTTGTTCACCGGTTTTCCGTTTTGGGTGAGTAAATAGCGTATCCTACATGTTTTTTCACGTAGATGGTGATAGTGGACTCAGTATCTTCCTAGGAGGTCCGTAGTGTGGCGATGTTGTGGGTCACTTGGGTTTGTGATGTTTGGACCAGTAGTGGTTGAGGGTACTCCATTGGTTATCTCCTATGAGGGTTGGTGTGGCATCACAACCATGGTACGGGTTTGTGATCGCCTCGATAGGATCTCTAATATATTAGAGTTGTGGCATCCCTCTTGTGGGATCGGGGTGGGATCCTCTAGCTTCGCTGCCCTAGAGAGGGTTCTGGGTATCGCTTTGGCCGCTTATCCACGGGCGACAATACCTTATCTCGAAGGTTAACCCTCGTGGGTTTTGTGGTATCTTCAGGAATATGAACCCCTACGCATTGGGCCGTGCTCAGTAGGGTTGTGAAATTGTCGGGTATATGATCCCCTACTCAGCATGTGGGATATAATAGATTTTCGACATCGTTGGTTATATGATCCCCTACTCAGTGCGTGGTTTTAGTAGGGTTGGTGCATCGTCAGTTCAATCCCATTCTAAGCGAGTTATACCAGATGAGGTTTCGGTATCATCGTGACTGCCTTGATAGGAGACAATCCTCTATCTGAGTGATGTGATTATGTGGAGTGCCAGATTGGGTTGTGGTATCCCCTAATAAATCCTGGGAGTGATCCCCAATATATGAGATCTATGAATGCCAGATTGGGTTGTGGTATCCCCCATCGGACCCTGGGAGTGATCCCCTATATGTGAGATATTCGTATACCGGTGTGGGTTCTGGTATCCCCTAGCGAACCCTAGGAGAAATCCCCTATCTGAAGAGTTTGGTGTTTATGTTGTTTCAGCGAGGTTTCCTCAATGATGATATCCGACAAGAGTGATCTCTCAGGTGAACATCTGAGATGTTTGTGTTGGACCCGATGGATTTTATCTCTCAGTTGAGTGTCATCTGGATGACTATGCTCGTGGATAGTGTTCTCCTAGTTGTGAACCGTTTCTGGTGATGAGGTCGGTAGCTCATGTGGCTTGGTACTTGATCTAAGTATATCTGAATGTTTTTGGTATACATACCAACATATATCTGAGCGGATGTTCATGGTATATGTATGGGCGTACACTTGGATTGATCTGACTAGTTGTGTTTATCCAAGGATGGTCACGAGATAGAGTTTCTCTCTCATCTGGGTTCCTACTAGATGGGATTAACAGACTATTTCCTTCCAGTTTCTCTCGTTTGTTTTGTGTTTTTGGGGTGCCTACTGAGTATTGTTATACTCACCCCTGAATGGGCTTTTCCCGTACATGTTTGTGTCTTTTGAAGACCACATTCCTTTCGACGGAGTCCCATGAGGACCTAGAGCAGGCAGAGCTGAGTGAGCAGGAAGACCTTGAAGTCTTACTGGAGTTGTCCCGAGGAGCTTTTCGGTGGTGCTTTTGGCAGCGTTTCCCTCTTTCTGAAAAGTTTGGATGCTTTTGTAGTTTTCTTTTAGTGGGACTTATTTTTCCCTTTTGTACTTTTGTTGTACTCTGGTTGTGGTTTAGTTGTATGCATGTATTTACAATTCAGTTTTATATATCTATGCACTGTTTCATGGAGGTGTATGTGGGTGCGTGTGTATAGGTACCTTAGGCTAATGCCTCCCTTGTGTGTGATAGCCTACTCGGCACTAATCTCCAACCCATGGCCTATTGGATGCGGGCTTTGGGAGTCACGGCTCGAGCCCCATTAGGTCCGGTCATGAAAATTCAGAAAAAATTATTTAAATCTTATTAAACCACATTTTACTTTCTAATTTCATCCATTTCTCTTAGATTTTTGAAATTCAATTCACATAAGTTGTAAAATTACGTTTAATGAAAATTTGTAAATGCACCTAGAGGGTGGGTAAAGGATGGTAAAATGTTCAATAAAATTTTATATATCTAATATTATTATAAAATGAATCCATTGAATTAATTTGAACATTTAAAGTTATTGTATATCTATTTATACCTAATATAAATTTAAATAAAATAACTAATTATTTAAATAAAAAGTCAGTTTTAACCAATAACACTGTGTTTTTCACAATTCCTAAAAAATTGATAGTTTTCAGAAAAATACCAAAAATTTACCCTAAGCTATTTTTGATATTCTGAATCCAAAAATGAAGTCAATTTTAAAAATGAAAATTTATAAAATTTCAGAAAGTGGGCATTACTATTCTTAACGGCAAGTTTGATTGGTCGTGGTGTGATAAAATTATAAGTTTCCTACAACACAAGCTATTGCATTATTCAAAGGGAAACGTGGGGTGTTACATTATCCCCTCCTTCAAATAATTTAATCATCTAAATTTCTAGAATATTACTACATAAAAAGATTTAGGTGGTTCTTCATCATAAGTTCCTCGGGTTCCCATGTTGCCTCTTCCATCTTATGATTTCTCCATAAATCTTTCACCAGACGAGTCGTCTAATTTCTCAACACTTGTTCTCTGGTACAAGAATTTTGATAGGCTCTTCGCAATAAGACAGGTCAGGTTCCAATTCTATTTCTTCATAGAAGATTACATGCCTTGGGTCAGGCATATATTTTCTAAAAGGTGATACGCGGAACACATCATGAACATTATAGAGACTTGGCAACATTTCCAAACAATAAGCTACAACTCCAATTCGTTCAACAATTTCGAATGGTCCAATTTACTTGGGACTTAATTTTCCCTTCTAACCAAATTGTATAACACCCTTCTATGTAGATACCTTCAATAAAACATGATCTCCTACTTCAAATTCCAAATCCTTCCTTCGGTTATTGGCATAACTCTTTTGCCTATTTTGAGATTCTTTGATGTGGGTTTGGATAACCTTCATCTTTTCCATTTTTTACTCAACATGTTCTAGGCCTACGAGTTTTCTTTCACTAACATCATCCCATAAAGTTGGTGTGCGACATCTTTTTCCATATAACGCTTCATATGGTGCCATTTGAATACTTGAATGGAAGCTATTATTATAGGAAAATTCTACTAGAGGTAAATATTGATCCTACAAACCTTGAAAGTCAAGTGAGCAAGATCTCAACATGTCTTCTAAGGTTTGAATTGTCTGTTATGATTATCCATCAGTTTGAGGGTGGTAGGCAGTACTCAAATGATGTTTAGTTTCTAAGGCCTTCTGAATAATTTTCTAGAATCTTGATGTAAAATGGGGATCGCGATCAGAAACAATTGATAGGGGTACTCCATGAAGTCTTACAACTTCATTAATATATAGTCTTAAAAAAAATTCAAGTGGTAAATCTTCTCTTATTGAAGTAAAATGTGCTGACTTTGTAAGAAGATAAAAAATGAAACATATTGCATCATTCCTTCTTGGAGTCTTTCGTAGTCCCATGACAAGGTCCAAAGTAATATCATCCCATTTCCACTCTGGTATGGTATGAGGTTTCGTGACTCCTCTAGGTTATTGTACCCCAACTTTCACTTATTAAAAAACAATACATCTTGACACACAATCAACAATATCCCTCTTAATGTTATCCCACCAAAAACATTCCTTCAAATCTCTATACATCTTAGTGCTACTAGGGTGTATATAGAAATTGGATCTATGAGCATCATACAAAAATTCCCTTTTAATATTAGGTATATCAGGAACACAAATTATCTTCCTAAATTACAAAATTCTATCTTTATATAAGAAGTCAGTCAATCTCCAATCATTCACATCTTTAGTTTTATTTCAAAACTCTTCATCATCAGTCTAATAACTTTTTATCCATTCTAGTAATGTTGGTTTGGAAAACATATAAAAAATTATTAATGTCTCACCTTCCATGATTATTCTCATATCCATCTTTACTAGATCAATGAACTAATGATTCCTTTCAACTCTCATCATGTTCAAAACTCCATGATCCTTTCTTCTCAAAGCATCTGCCTCCTTATCTACATTCCCTGGGTGGTAGTGTAAAGTGAAATCATAATCCTTGAGTAGTTCAAGCCATCATATTTTCCTCATATTGAGTTCTTTCTATGAGAAAATATACTCCAAACTCTTGTGATCAGTATATATCTCATATTTTCACCATAGAGATAGTGTCTCCATATCTTCAATGAAAATAATACAATTTCTAACTCAATATCATTAGTAGGATAATTTTTTTCATGAATTTTTAGTTGTCGTGATACATAGGAAATAAATCTGTCATTATGCATAAAGACACAACCAAGTCCTTTATTTGAAGAATCACTATAAATAACAAACCCATCATTCCATGATGGTTGAGTCGATATAATAGCATTGACTAATATTTTATTTAGTTCATAAAAATATTATTCAAAATCTTTTTTAAAACCAAATTTAACCCATTTTATGTGTGATCATAGTTAATGGGTTAGCTAATCGGGCAAAATTTTGGATGAAACACTAATAATAACCTTCTAAAACAATAAAACTTTGTACCTCAGTTATACTCATCGGTGCTAGCCATTCTTGTATTGCCCTTGTCTTAGAAGGATCAACTGAGATTCCATCCATAGATACAATATGACAAAGAAAAGAAACTTCATAAATACGAAATATACACTTGAAAACTTCCAATATAATTCATTTCTTATGAGGGTTCTCAGAATAGTGTGATAGTTATTTTCATGATCTTTGTTGATTGTTTAGTATACCATGATATCATCAATAAATACCACTAAAAACTCCTCAAGATATTCCTTGAAAACTCTATTCATTAGATCCATCGAAACAGAGGGAGCATTAGTTAGTCCAAAAGGCATTACTGTAAACTCATAATGCCCATACCTGGTTCGAAATGCTGTTTTTGAAATGTCCTCCTTCTTCACACAAAACTAATGATATCCATATCGAAGGTAAATATTTGAAAAATATTTACCTTCATAAAGTTGATCAAATAAATCCCCAATTTTAGGTAAGTGATACTTGTTATTTATTAATATAACATTGATCTCCCTATAGTCAATGCAAAACCTCATGGATCTATCTTTTTTTAACAAAAATAATAGGGGATCCCCATGGAGAAACAATAGGGTGAATAAATACTTTATTATTGAATTCCTATAGTTGTTTATTTAGTTCCAATAATTCCACAGTGGCCATTCTATAAAAATTCTTTGATATGAGCCTTGAAATAGGAATTAAATCAATAGAAAACTCAATTTCTCATTCTGGAGGATGTCCGGGTAAATCCTCTGGAAACACATCAACATATTCTTCTATAATAAGTACATCCTCTATTTGAACATTCATTTTCTCACCCATAGTTATTTCATTTTCTTCCTCCCTAATACTTAAATTTAGTAGAGCTACTGGGGGTGGATCAAGATTGGAATCAGGTGGTGTTGTTTCTATGTAATGATAAGGTACTCTATTCCATCATAAACAATTATAACCTCTTTCTTCTTACAAGAAATTTTCACATCATGGTACGAAATCCAATCCATACCGAGGATTATATCAAATTCAATCATGGGTATGATGATGAGATCAATAGATAAAGAACATTTATATTCCCTAATGGGAACTGATTAAAAAAACCTTGTTTCAATGATAATTCCCTTAAGAGGTTTTACTAACAACTCTCTTGTTAAATCAAAATTGAAATACCTAATTTTCTTAGAAAACTGGGAAGATATGAAACAATGTGATGATCCAAAATCAAATAAATCATTAGGTAAACTTGAGGAAACAATGAAATTACTAGCCACCACTTATTTTGGATCATCAACCTCAGCAGTAGTGATTGCATAATCTTGGCATTGCTCGCTTGGCCTTTTCTAAGGAATTTTTCTTTGGCACTTAGGAAATTAATTTTCATAATGCCCAATTTGACTACAATTGTAGAATTCAATATTGACAAACTATTTCTTTCCTTTACTATAACTATCTTGGTTGTCTTTTTCACCACACTTGTAACAGACTCCCATTAACTTTAGGAAAGTATTGAGGTGTAACTTCCTATATTTACTATAGGATGGAAATTAAAAAATATCCTTCTTCCCCTTATTTAAATTTACAGAGTGTTCAGAAGATCTCTTATTTTCCTTATTTTCTTTAAAGTCGTACGACTTAGAGAATTTTTTTCTTGATGGCACATTAGACAATATCTTCGTACGATGAGAAGGATTTTGAGACTAATGCTCGACAGATAAATGGTTTTAACCCATCAAATAATCGATTTATCTTACTTCTTTGGTTACGTATATAATCTGCTGAAGGCATTTCTAACCTTGTAATGTTATCTTCATACTTTGCAACATTCTCATCCTCTTTTTACCTCAAACTCAGAAATTGTTTTTCTATATCTGCTCAATGGTCAAAAGGAATTTATATTTCTAAGAAAATATCTTTAAACTCCCCCATTCCATATTCTATACTTCTTTATCATCCTTTTTGTTTCGAATTAATGACCACCATTGATCTGTATCACCCGTGAGGCGATAAAATTCCATGAAAACTTTTTCCTTTTCAATACTCTTCAAAGCATGAAATATTTTCTCTAAGGAACTTATACATTTCTTAGCTACAAATGGATTTGTATTCCCATTGAATTTTTGGTGTTTGTTGCCTCATGAAGCGGTCTCGCATTGATCCTCCACATTGTAGATCAGGGTGCCCCATATGGGTAAGGTTTTTTTCCATAACCTGAGTGAGTAGTCCAAGTATATTGATAAAATAACCAACACTAGTTGTATCAGAAGCTCCACTATAATTATCTTGATTAGAAGGTAAATCCCTACCTAGATTGCGTTCATTGATACTGTTTTCATTACTTCCACTAGGCTTACACTAGATTAGTTTATAAATCACAATACTAAATTCCAATCTTGTAATACACTTTACATAAATTGAACAGTTTATGGATATAATCCATCATAATAAAAAATTATCATTTGAGGTGTTATATACTCATAAATCCTTTATAATGGTTTGTAAAGAAAATGTGAATTACCATAAGGATATTCCTTGGGAGTGTCGTAACCAAGAGTGCAGCAAGTCTCACTATCGTGTACCCGGATACCCTAGGTCATGCTCGAAACTCCTTGTTGGAGTTTTTACTCTTAGATACATCTGTAACAGAGCCGCCTCTACCTTCTCATATCTCGACAGGGATGTGTTTCTAGGAAAATTCACAAAATATTTATATTATGAAAATTCTAGGAGGTTCTTATATACTAATCCTCAAATTTTATCTTAGGGTAATGTTATCTAATCATGGTTTTTCAAAATCTAGCATCCAAGGTTTGTAATAAACTTTCACTGATACCAACTGTTATGCCTCGACCCTCATTAACCAAAGATGGTACATTATTGTATAACATTGGCATGATCACAAGGGATTAAATCCTGAAAGACCGATCAGTTTAGTAGCCTTGGAAGAAATAGATACATACATAAGTTTTAAATTATATCATGAAATAAAAACATCAACATTTTATCCCCTTTGAAAACCTTAATATCACTTAGCCAATCCTTGTATGTCAACCATAAAACATTTCTTCACATCCTGGGAAAAATAAAACATAGAAAGGGGTGAGCTCGGATTCCTAGTAAGGATATAAATATAGCGAAAACTTTCATAAATAAGCATAAACATTTAAGGAAATGTATAAGACTATAAAATAATCCTTTTAAAAATAAAATTCAACATAATATGGAAAATATAAATAAAATAATTCCATTTACTTATTCACATTGATATTTTACTAATCGAATAATCACATGCAATATCAAAAGCCAATTTCATAATGATGGAATTCATAATGTCGGACATCATAACCACAAAGTCAAGGCCTCGTTCCAAGACTACAAATATGATTTTGTCAAGGCCTTGTGCCAAGACACTAGTTTGTCTCATGATACCTACTGATGCATCAAAGAGATATAGTGGGCTCCACCCATCACTTATTAAGTCCAATGAATTCCTCATATGAAAAGGTTGAAACATAACATAAACGTTCGTATTAAAACTAGCATATGAAATGTCAATACATTAACCATAAACCATGAATGGAAGAAAAATATAACATCCACAGTAAACGATATCACAAAAAAATCAAAACAATTTGGAATATTGTATCATAATAAATCAACTTCAAACAAGCGTAAAATCAAAAAAAAAGTCTATTGACATAGATGAAATCAAAACTATTTGAGAGAAATATCTCTTTCTATTTTGAAATAATTTAAAAGTACTGTAATTTTAAAATAAAATATTTCTTTCGAAAATATTTTTATATGCTTTTAATGGAATCCTTGAAGGTGTTACAATGGTGGAAAATAGCCTCACCCACCGTATAAGTTAAATAAACATTCTTTCATTAATTTTGTCGAAAACGTCGTAAAGGAACTTATTTGGAAAACAAATGAAATATTCCTTTATAAAAATCTCATAAAAAGTCAAAAAAAGGGTATAAAAGACATTAACACATAGTATAGGAAATTTTAATTTTTTTTGAAATACATTTTATGAAACATGGATGTGGATGATAAAGAGATCCCAGAAGATACTCACATATAAAAAACCTCGAATAATGAAGAGATAGAAGAAATAACCATTACCTTGTACTTTTATTTGCTTGAGGGTATGTAAACCTCCTGTATAATATTTAAATAATTGTTATTAAATTATACAAGAACCCTATACATAAATATGATATCATATATGATCTTCTAATATTTTTTTGTTAATAATATTTCAGTAGTATAATTGTTTCGATTGTTAACTGATTCATTTTGCTTTATATGATTGGATACATAATCTATGTTTGTTATAGATAGGATTTATTTTATTCATTAAAAAATGATATTATGTTCTTAAACATTATTTTGAATCAAAAAGTGAATGTTATTATTGAATGGTTATGATGGGGAATAAATCTCATCGCGCTCGTGGAGATGGTAATTCGTACACACGCACGAGCAATAATACCATTCTATTGATGGTGAAATAATATGTAATTGGATGGTATATAGTATATAAACAATCATAAACATGTTATATTTATTATTTATATCATATATAATCATTATTATTCCCATCCAAATAATGAAGTGTTTGAATAACAAACTACACCACGACGTAGAGACTGTAAGCCGTACGTACACAAGTATGGTGACTTGCCATTCATAGGATAGGTAGAATAATGAATATGGTTATAACATAATTATAATAACATCCCAGTATTTATAAGGTAATCGAGTTATTATTTTGGTTAGGATACAAAAAATAAAGGGAAAGTGGAAGAAGAAAAGAACTTTGAAAGAGGTGGTGAAATTATTACCTCTTCTTCAGGTGTTACCTTTTGAGTTGATCAAAATGGATCTTTAAGTTGTATTTATGATCAAATTAATGCCTCTATGTATAAGTTAAGGTAGTTGGATGGATATTTGAGCAGGGGTTGGTAGAGAAAAATGGCTTTGGAGGTGTGATTTATAGAGAAGGGGAAGTACCTTTTTATAAGAGAGGTGAGGATCACTTTAGGAAAATCTTGAAATATTATTTTATTATACAAACATATTCGGTTTATAATGGATAAATAATATTTTATTTCGAGGATATGGTGGGGATGGGTCGAAAACCACACAACCAATAGGTTTTAGATAGGTTTTGGAAACTATATTAACCTTATCTTTTAGATTTAACTCATTGTTAAATAGTTTAACTTTTACCATGTATTTTTGCATTATTATAATAAATGGTCAATAAACTTACTATAAAAATACAAGAGAAACCCAAATGGTTAATTATCAATATATATAACCTTTTATAAGTCCTTTTGATGATACTTTTATTTTTTTGAATATTATATTAATTAATTTTATAGTATTTTTTTTAAAAACTCATTTATGTCAATTTTGACACTATTTGGTATTTTATTTTTGTGAAAGTCATAACAACTTTATCACTTCAAAAAAAACTATTTAATCAACTATAACATGTCATATTAACATAAAAATTAGTGTAATTTACCATAAGTATCAATTTACATTTATTTAGATATTTATAAAATCAATTATTTTAATCTTTCATTAATAAGGTAATTATTGCATCATCATTGTGTCATAAATAAATTTAATTATTTAATGTATAAAAATTATAAATAAACTTCAATTATTTATGAAATAGTTTTATATTTCTAGTGAATATTTATAATTGAATTTATCTTATGTATAACCATATATTAAAAATGGTTAAGTTATTAAACTTTGAATTTAATAGTTTTAACACTTCTTTAAATAAAATAATAATAAATGTCCTAATGTAATACCAGTGGAACAAAAGGATCATATTTTATTCCCA
Organism: Viscum album; assembly: GCA_963277665.1. Lineage (NCBI taxonomy): Eukaryota > Viridiplantae > Streptophyta > Magnoliopsida > Santalales > Viscaceae > Viscum > Viscum album. The sequence continues at coordinate 1,409,713,348 of OY728152.1, read as the reverse complement.
AGGTTTATTTTTTTCTAAAAAAACTTATGTAATAGAATTTTGACAAGTTCTATGGTAATTATAATATCATTGTACCTTTAAATACCCTATCTACATTTAACAGTGGTAAATAAAAATCAAATGATACTATTCCAAAAAATTATTTTCATCTCATTGAATCAAATTTTACGTACTGATATCTACCTTGTCTCATATATTTTTGAAATTAAATTTACAGAATTAGTTAAATTACGTTTAATGCAAATTTTCAAATGCGCCTAAAAGGTAGGTAAAAGATGGTATAAAGTTCAATAAAATTATATATATATATAATATTATTATAAAATGAATCCAATTAATTATATTGTACATTTATACGTATAATGAATCTATTTTTACCTAAAATAAATTTAAATAAAATAACTAATTATTTAAATAAAAAGTTTGTTTCAACCAATAATGCAGTGTTTTCACTATTCTTCAAAAATTTAATGTTTTCAGAAAAATACTACAAATTCAACCTAAGATATTTTTGATATTACACAACCAAAAATGTGGTGCACTTTGAAAAATAAAATTTATAAAATTTAAAAAAAGTGGGTATTACTATTCACGACGGCTAGTTTGATTGGTTGTGGTGTGTTAAAATTCCACGTTGTGTACAACACCAACTGTTGCATTATTCAATGGGAAACGTACCATGAAAGCCTAAGGTGTTACATAATTAGTGAGAAGTTGTAAATTTTTCATGATTCGATCCCTTGGAATATCAAATTAGTGATTTTTTTTGGATCTTTATTCGATTATATTAGATTTAATAGTCATATACTCAAAGAAATAATAGTGAGTCGAGGTGATAAATTTGATAAGACCGCTATTTTTAAAAAATTTATAATGACCAAGTTAAAAATTAATTTCTATAATATAATAGGGTTTAATCTATACAATTTTTTCTGACACTTGTATACAAGGGAAACATGTCTCCCTAAATTGCAACATATTGATCCTAGACTGTAGTCTCTATATTCCAAAAAGACATGAATATTATCATAATTGTTTTTAGTAATATGAACAATGAAAATTTATTAGAAATGTTTGTAAGAGGAATGAAAATATAAAAAAACAATACCATAAATTTTATGATATGTATAATTTTTTTATTATATTGATGAGAAATTTTCCATATTCATTAGACTTTTTTTATATTCTTATAAAATTTAATTATTTCCCAAAATGATTGGAAAAAAAGAATACATATACCAATGAATCCTAGGTCAATGTTCAGTTGTTGAGATTCCATATATATTATATCTTTTCATTATCATTTTTAATCATAGAATGAAACCAATTTGTTAATCTAATGGGTGTTCACATTGTGTTTCTACACCACATCATCCCAAAAATAATTTTCCATAGTATGTATCCAATACAAAGTTAGGAAAAATATTGATTAAAATGGTTCATCATAATAGGAATTATTGTATTATTGTATGAAAAAATTACTCTCAAATATATTGTATTATTATAAAAACTCAATTTTTAATATCATAAATTTTATTTGAGTCTCGAAATGTTGTCCATATTCCTATTAAGGTTTTTCACAAAACTTATTTGGCCAGAATATAATTAATCATTAATATTTCATATTTATGTACTCATTGAATGTAAAAAAATCATATTTTGAGAAGATATTATGGTGTTCTATTAAAATTATGGAAAATATAAAAAAACAAAATGGTTTCTCATGAAAATATGTTTCTTGAAAATATATTCATTGTGTGAGAGATTTTCCACATATCAATCACATGGAAGAATAGAATACCCATTATACATCATTACTATTTTTGGGACCATATACTTTTTCTTATGTTTTCAATATAGGTATGTTAAAATAATCAATAAATCTAATAATTAATACACCATAATTAATGAGAAAAGGCTTAATCCCATTCCTAAGGACATATATGATCAAGTGGTGGAAGAGGTTTATATACACATTGAAACATATAAATGAGGTCACTAGGTTTTATAATTCTATGAAAATTTGGTTTCCCCATTTTCAAATTTAATATCATTATAATCCCTAATTGAATTTTATTCTGGTTTATAAAATAGAAATTTTTCATGGGATTCCTTCATCTTATTTTAGGTAGATATTTTGTGCCTGTTTTTATAAATTTTCATTATTTTCAAATCTTTTAATTTTAAAAAAGTTTAGATGAATTTATATATCAAAACCATTTTACATTACTGAATCACGTATGATAAAACTATATGGATTTTGAAAATAAAATCAAATCGGTTTTGATAGTTTTTTTTCTAGTTTGTTAATTTTCTTATTATTTATTGGATTTTGATGGTTTTTTGAAACAAATTTAACATTAGAAATGAAAAATGATAGATTTCCTCAATTATTTATGTTTTGTAAATTTATTTTCATTCAAAACTTCATGGTAACCTCAATATATAATTTAATTCAAAATTATTTTGGTCATATTTTAATTTATTTTTTTCCTTTATCATTAATTTTGAGAATTACAAAATATGATAATGTCATTGTGGTGTTTAAATATTTTTGATCCCATTTTATCATCCAATACTTAGATGGGTCCTAATAAATACCATGATAAGGCCTTAGAATCCATGTAATACATTATAGGTTTTACATATTGAAACTCTATTTTCCCTACAGATGTTAAATGTTGTATACATTAAATGATCATATGTCATTGTGAGTGTAGATGAATCTGTTTATTTATTATTTTCATATGGGGATGATATATATTATAAATGAATTATGGGGCTAGTTTAGATATTACATTAGATCTATATATTTTTTATATTTTACTATAATTCATTTGGATCAACTTGAAAAAATTAATAAAATAACATAACATTAAAAATGTTCATTAAAAATTGAAAAATATGTGTGAAAATAATTAACATTACTTTTTTCAATAATGCATGACAACTTATAACTGAAAAGTGAAAAAAATTCAGTTTATTCATATTTGGGTGCATTCATTGAGGACTCTTCATTACATTTTGAATGATGTATAATGAATTTTATTATAAGATTACAAAATTATTTATACATCAATAATTTTAAAATTCTAACCAACCAACTCTAATCCTCAAAAGAAATCCTTGAAAATCCTCACAAGGGAAAGTAATTCAATATTTTTTTTCATCATTTATTATTTAAACATACCTAATGATTTAATATAGTGATAATAATATGAGAATTGATTTCAAACAATTAATCCCAAAAATAAGACGTAGATGGAACCAATTTAAAGGGAAAATTGGAAATTTTATAAATACCAATTTTTCTATGTATTATATATATAAATGGTTTTAGGTGCTAATATATTCTATGGGTTGGTGATTTTATGAGTTATATTTACTCATAAACTTATTATCAATATCATATTAATTTTTTATTCATCAATTAAGAAAAATTGGATGTTAAAGATGTCTTCGGCCAAAATCATAATAATGGATAAATTTGAAGATTTTCCCAATTCAGAATTAGATTACTTTTTTAGTCATAACATTTACTATACTAACCAAAACATGAAAATTCACTTTCTTTTATTTTATTTATAGGGGTCCTAAAATCATCCATTTATTCTAAGGGATTTATCCATGAGCAAGTGGAACAACATAGGGAAACAAGTTAGGAAAATATGTGTGAGGAATATTGAACTCATCTATTGTGTTTAGGTCAAAACACATGCATGGGAAATTCAATTGGTCTAATTTTAAACAATATTTATGAAAACCAAAAAAATAGTCTCATGTTATTTTTGGTCAATTATCAACTGAAACATTATTCTTTCTTATTGATAAAATTTAGAGTGATGAATGAATAAGAAATCTAACCAAACATTCTATGATCATTTATATCTCCTATAGAAAAATTATATTAGATTCCCTAAAACCCACACACATCCTCATTGAGAAGTGTTATTTTAACCAAATATTATTTTCGATCCTTTAAATGAACTCTCTATTCGATATATTTTATTACACGCAATAATTTACCCACAAAATATCTTAATAAAATGTACCAAGACATATTTAAAATAAATTTTGAGTACAATAATTGAAATATAATAAAATATAAAAAATTTATTATAAATACATATTATTTTTTCAATTGATAAATATTTTTATAAAATTATGACTTTCGGAGAACAATTTTAAAAATTGGTATTGTTTTTTTCCTAATAAAATTTAATTATAAAGAGATAAATTTAATTATGACAGAAAATATTTATATTTAAAATCATTAATGTCAATATTAACTTATTTTAATATTTATATTGAATATTTTTTAATAAATTTGATGTTCATAGTTTCACTTTTTCAAAATCAAAAATTCATTACAATTTGAATTATATTTTAATTAAACAATATTTTAATTTTAATTTTGACAAAATGAAAATATTTTTTCAATTTCTAGTATCAATTTTTTTAGGGTTAATATATCATTTTTAATAATTAATTTTAAGGTCAACTGATAAAAATACATTTTCCCCTAAAATCATAATGTTTATGAGTGTATAAAGAAATAAGTTTAATATAAAAAATTTAAATAATTTTCATAAAAGCTTATGTATTCAGCAAGTAAAAATATATATTATAAAATAATGTTTTTAATTTATAGAGATAAATTTTAACAATTTATATAATATTTTTTTAATAAAAACTGTATTGATATTTTCATTAACAAGTTAATAATTTTGTTAAAGTTGGTTTTTTCTAAATTAAAAGAAACCTAAAATCTATTTATTTTATTATAAACATATTTATATATTTAAAATAATTTATATTCATAATTTTACCATACCCATATATTTTAATACTGAAAATTCACTTTTTATAAAACAATTCTACTAATTAAATGCAGAAATGTGAAAACTGATATTTCTTAATAATAAAAATTTCATATAATAAAATATCTTCCATAGTTTTTATTTTTAGTAAAAAATTATATAATTAGCGACCTTTTAATTTTATTAAATAAATGTAAACTACTTAGGTAAAACTTTGAAACCATAATAAAAAAATGTTAAAATTTTAAAGATTGATAGTAAAGGACATAGAAACATGTTTAAAATTTTTTTCCAAATAAATGGTTCATGTAAAATCAAAATTAAATCCCAAAAAACAACTATTATCCATTTCAGACTTCTATTGAAATTAAAAACATGTTCTACCATTATATTATTATTGAATATATACAGAAATCATATTCTCACTACTAATAAATGTGGCCGCTCACCATCATTTCAATAACCTGAAACAAATTTTGTATCCTTTGGAAACTCTACCAATTATCATCCCATTATATACTTATCCCATTACATTGATCTTGTGGTCAATATATATTGGCTTAATTCCTCAAATTTTAATAAATCCTCTAAGGATAAAGAAACGATTTCAACATAAGTACTCGTTGTTTTTATGAACATTATTTCTTATCAATCTTACATTCTAACGTATAATTTAAAAATTCAAATAAAATGACAAAATTATTGATTTTATACTGAATTATATTATTCTTTGGTAATAAAAATTTACCACTATTTCCATTTAATACTATTAAAAATTATTTTATTATTCATGTGTTGTGAAGAAACCCTCTTCTATGAACTGAGAGCCCAATTTCACAAATCCCATATTTTAGTATTAATTATAAAAGTGAAATTTACTAATAAATGATAAATATATAATATAATAATTATTATTAAAAATATATAACTTATAATAGACAACACATCCTTCACATTAATCATGCAATGAAAATGTTATCCATGAGTTTTGAAGACCATTGCCACCCAGAAGATACATATCTTGTTTTCCATATTGTTTTCTTCTTATTTTATCAACAAGTAAAAATATTATTATAAATAATAAAACATTCTATATAATGTAATTAATATTCTGGAATAATAATATTATTCGACGAGAAAATACATTCACAATCATAATCATCCATTAAATTCAGAATGTTTATTTTTAGAATTGTCTTATGTCCCACATGGACCAAATTTATATTATTATCATGGATGACTATTAAAACATGATTTATTATAATATATTATTTAAATATAAAATTAATATTTTATTCTTAATATAGGATTGTATCATTATTATAAAACTTATTAATTAAGATACCTCCATTTATTTGTTAAAAATCACTGAAACATGGATGATGTTGATTTCATCTACAAGACCGGCAACCAAAAAAATAAATAATAAAAAATTTACTTTATAAATAATTATAAAAGATCAATAATAGTAAAAATTATTATCTTAGAATGAATAAAATTTGGATAAGAATGAGGAAAAATACCACTATTACAAAACTACATTAAAACTATCAATATTACTGACACTAGCTATTACTAATACATAGTTACTAACTAATATACATTTATATAATAAATAAAATTAATTTTTATAAATGGTTATAAATATGAATATTTTCTTAAATATATTATAAAGATTTTGTTATATTTTACATTTATGAGCAATATTCTAAGTAATGAATTGATGTAAGAGGTTCTTCTCTCAAATATCACCGTATTGAAACATATTTCAAAATGTAAACCATTTTTTATTTTCAATGGCGTATATAAATCCTAATGAATTAATTTTTTCCAAATTCATTTAATTCATTTGGTACACAGATGTATAGACCCTGACTGAAGTATCCTAGAGTCATTGGTTACGTTATTTAATTGGCATAAGATAGATGGAATCACATATCTATGGACTATATATTATTGTAATATAGGATAATTGGAGACATACATGAATCCTACATTATAGTGAAATATATAAAAAAATTATATAGAATTTTATTCAAGGTATTATTATTTCCTCTATCATAACCATACAAGTAAATCATAGTGGAAATCATTGAATTATGGGGGAAAATATAATAAATAGATGAGATAATATATTTAGTAAGGGTATCATTATGGAATAATAATTTAATAAATAAAAAATAATCAATATGGAATGTTAAATAATATAGAAAAATTCAATTTAAACAATATTTAAGCATGATATGGTAAGAAACTTTTCCATGGATATTTTTACTAATATAATAATCTCTTAGAATATCAATAACTAATATCATTATTATGGAATGAATAATGTTAGACAATATAAACATACCAACAATGACACCATCCAAGATATTTTACACAAATGTATAAGCTGTTAGTCAAATACTCAAGCTAGTTTGTCCCATCAATCCTGTTGATGTATTGAAGGATTTTAGTGGGACCCATCCATCACATAATATTTCCAATTCATTTATCATATAAATTTAAAAAAAGATATTAAAAATAAACATTCACATTGAAATACTATAACAAGAGATTCAAAAAATTAACCAATTTAAAAATGATAATAAAGAACCATTCAAAGTAATAAGGTGAATTTTATCATCATTGTACATCACGAGTCAAACTAATCATTATAAATCTAGAAATATAATGAGGATTATATTATAACATATGTCCTATGTATCATATGTAAAATAATAATTTTAGTCTTTAATGAATATAAATTCAATAAAAATTCAATTATAAATATTATTCAAGAAAATATAATTTTATGATTGAAAATATTTATAATACAAAGACTTCAAAAAATATTTGTAAAATAAATTTCATTGAGATTTTTTTTCATAATTATAAGTAAGTAATTAAAACATTATTTGATTATTATGGTGGGAAATTCATTATATTCTGTATAGGTTGACCAAAAATAAGATAATATTTTAGATAAATATCAAATGGCCTATGCTTGGAAATTTGCATGAAGATTTATTTACAATAGATTTTTTAAAATTCAAACATGGGTAAAAATTTATTTTGTAAATATACTTTATAATGTCAACATAATTTGAAAACATTTTTATAAAACATTTTTATTGAAGAGAAAAGTATTTTCAACAGAAGAGATAAAAATGTTGTTATTAAAAAAATTAACATAATAATTATAATCAGTAAATTGTGATAAAGTGATATTATTATTTGAGAAATTAAACTATTAACAACAATATAATAAAATAGATTACTTTTATGAAATATAAAATAATTCCCCTGAAGGAAACTTAAATTTATAAATCAGGAGTATCAACGAGATTATGAAATAAACAAAGACCAGTTTTGTAACTTTTGAATTGTAATCCCAATGAAAGAAATAACACCAAATGAAATAATTAATTAAATTAAGAGAAATATATTCGTTATATTACATATTATAAGGGGTATTTTATACAATAAATAGTGGAATAATTGTTTATATGGAATATGTCTCAAATAAGTAAAAGGGAAATGAGTAGCCCTTTCCTCATGCCTAATTTCTTTCATACATGTTCATACCTACTATATAATAAAACATGTTTGTTATAAATAAATTTAATAACCATAGTCATATATATCATTCCATATATGGTCTACTTATAGTCTTTTATTACTCGTTTATTAATAGCTATTTGTTAAAATTAGCATTTAAGGTGATAGTTGCTTCATCTTTAATATATGTATTTGTTTAGTTAATTTAAGTCCATTTACAATAAATATGATTAAAAAATCTCAATAATGAAAAACTGATATAAAAATGATATATATTAATTATATACTTATTTATAGTAATATACAGAATCTAGAGATATGATATGGATTATATGGTTTATGGATAATGTAGGTCGTACTTATGCATGAAAGTTGTTTCAATTTTTTCAATGCATGGAATAAAAGTAAAATAAATTTCCATATATAATTAATAAATCATTATTTTGTTATATATATAATTTCAATTAATATAAATCAACCATATTACCATCCAAGTAAAAAAATGAAAAAATGTTCACATCGCTACGTGGAGGCAGTGGCCTAAACGTATACACGAGCAACATTTGTTTTTCAAAAGAATATGATGGTAAGAAGTTATATATGATATTATCTTTCTAGAATTATTTTTAGTTCATAAATATCAGATATATTCATTTACATCAACCTTTATATCATCTATTAAAGCATACATGAAAAATGTATCACATCATTACATGAGTCGGTAGTTCATCGTACACATGAGTGTCATTATTGTATCCTAGGTGGAATTAAATTTAAGAAGTAATATGTGATTTAATAATTACATATATATAATAATATAAAAAATATAAAATAAATATTTTTAATCTATCATTATATATAGCCTTTGAAGGTGGGGATGGAAAAAAATATCATCAGTTTTTAATGGGGTAGTCTTCCATACTGATGATAGAAGGTTTTGTTTCTTGTTTAAAGGAAGTTGATAAGGATTTTTGTTATTCCACTAATAAAATAACATCTAATTATATAGGGTATTATATTTGTTATTATTGTACCATAGTTCAATATGATTTGAATGAGGTGGATGAATAAATAATACAAATATACATTTTTAACAATTCTACCTCTACTTTGGAGAGTCTATTTAGGTTTATAGGTAAATTTGTTTTGGGAGGGATTCATAATAAATATAATGCATCCAAAATGTTGAAAATTATTTATGAAAGATATTTTGGAAGGTATTTTATGAAACAATGCATTTTGAATGTGTGATGAAGGGGTGAGAGTGTGTGGCCTTTTATGAGTGGGGTGGGGGTGGACACACACAGATTGTTTTATTCTATAAAGTGATGAAAATAATTATCCCTTGAAAAAAATATCCAATATGGGACATTAACTAAAATTAGAGGTTATAATGTCATAATATGGCCATAAATTTTGTTTCAGAGATGTTTTAGGTCATTTTTGAGCCCTTATCTTTTCAGTTTTTACCTAGACCATAGGAATCAATTTATAATATTTTTACTATTCATTATGGTAAAAAATTAAATTGAACTAATTAAATAATTTTAATTTGGATGATTAAAAATATGGAATTCATTTTTAAAAATTTATTAAATTTATGTGGCAGAATTTTATTTAAATTATTTCCACAGATGCGAAGAAAAAGAAGCATTCAAAAAATGTATTTTTCTGGGATAAGATGATCTTATATTAACTATATGAATATAAATAATTATTATCTATATTAAATAAATGTTATATTTTTAATATTTTAATTTAATTTAAATAATTCTTCATTAATGGTTATTTTTATTAATTAAAATATAGAAACATGATCCACTTTAAAATAGCTTTCAACAAAACCGATTGTAATCCCAAAAATAAACTTATCATAAAATTTATTATAAAATTTATTAAAATGTTATTAATTATGTTAGATGTAAATGAATAATAAATTTTTTACTTACAATAACATTAAAATAATAATGTGACTTTTACATTATATAATTTATTAAAACGAGATAACTGTTTTTTAATTTTTTTCATTACACAATTAAAAATTAATATTTTCGGAAAAAAAAATTTACCCAAAGAAAATTTTGATGAGATGATTTAATTTTTTTAAATTTTTTAAATTAAATTTTATAAAAGTTGTAAAAATTAATTTAATATTACGTTCAATGCATAACTAAATACCCTTTTAGAAAAACACGAGTTTTTAGTAAGAAAACATATTTTATTATCAAAAGATAATTATTTTATTTCAAAAAATAAGAAACCATTTAATTTAATTTATATCAGTATAAAAACTTTAATTATCCTTATTTATTTATTCTTATTCGTACCTAAAAATTTAATAAAAATTGTATATTTACATTCCATATAGTTATTCATTCAAACTCGGGGTTGCGTGTTCCCCAATCCATCGAAGAGTCTGTATTTATTTAAAATGAATTATTTTTTAGATTATCATAGTTTTACATTCACTTATAATATTGGTGTTGCATGAAATATATGCTATAAAAAATGATTTTCCCCATAAAATCTTTGATAACTACATTTTACCTCCCTTATCAAAATTGTGGCCTCATAGAAAAATATTTATCTCACTAACTAATGGTTTGACATTTTAAAATTATTTTAATTGAAACTCACTTCATAAAAAATGGTTTATAAAAAATTCCCTTGCTAATAAATAAATGGAATTACACAGGTCATCAATAATTAAAAAAAATTAAATTTCCATGTAGTAGAACATTGGTAGGAAGTGAAGATATATTCATGGAAGAAAAGCATTAATGATTATAAAGAGTGATAGATATCATTGGTTATATGAAGTTGAATGATAAATGAAATGTTAATGACTTCAAAACCAGAAATATAAGATGATTTAAAATAAAAAAAATTTCATCTGACATGAGAGAAAATGTGAAATTTTTTTCAATATCCCTTTCTTAATATTGAGGAATTCGTTTACCATCTATAAATATAAGGAAAAATAATTATTTTATATAACTCTATTTTATAAGAATAATTTCATCATTTTGTTGAGAATTGGTAAATTTCTACATCAATTCTTACAAAAAAACTTAATATCCAAAAATGTTATATTTATCCCTGAAGAACTAAAATTGAATTGTTAATGGATCACAAGATCCAAAAAATAATAAAAAATATTTCTTCTGATATTTTCCAAAACCAAAATGGTTAGTAAAATTTATCTAACAATACCCAAATACAAATGTAATTTAATACAAATAAATAAAATCCTAATACTCATCCAAAATCTGGCTACAAAAATTCAATGTAAAAAATTGAAGGAAGGTAACTATATTTTCAAAATCATTATAACATTAACTTCCGAAAAAAACATAACTCTTATTATTAAATAACAATTATGTTAATAAATTTATCAATATAAAAACCTAATGAAATTTTCTGTTATTCTAAATAATATTTCTCTATTTATTCCTTAAATAAAGATATCAAAATATTAAATTTGTTCCACTATTTCCTAAATGAAGTAAACTATATAGAAGATGTTATCAAATCACTCACCAATTTCAAGGCCTCCAATAATATCCCATAAAGATAATTTTTTCATTGTTATCTCAAAATTGTGAAGAAATAATGTTTATACGCCCTCAATAATGTTTTTCAAAAAATAAAAACTTTCCACTATATTACATTAATTTTTCATTGGTATCATTCAACATATTTTATAAAATAATAATTGAATTAATACAATATTAAAGTATATACAAATTTAATTATTCTTATACAAAAAATATCAATGATAAGATAATTATACAACATAATTATTCAATAAAAATACATAGGAACATTAATCATTCTACATCTGTTTTAGTAATAACATAATAATCAAAATGATATTTAAGATTCTTCTATGGTATATTACTATGTGACTTGGGGTATTAATTTTTATAGTTCCCCATATTCTTATTATTAATTAATTGAATATTGGAAAATTATTAATTTAAATTTATGTCAAGGAAATAATGGCCCTTCCCCCCTCACATTTTTAAAAATCTCATTCCCTTATTGAATGTACCAGAGTGTTTCCTTCCGCAATAATCACATGGTGAAAAATAGTTTATTACCATATTTAAATTATCCCTATTTTCTATAAATCTTGTTATTCTCTTACATCCCTTAAATGCTATATTACTTGTATAATTAATCCCCTATCATTATACCACATGAGAAATTTTCCTCGTATGATGAGAAGGTTTTTGAGACCAGTTCCCATCAATGAATTTAACTAATATTATGAAAGAAATGTTCAATCATTATCTTCAAATTATGTATGAAGTACATAACTTCACTTTATAAAGTTGTAAAATATTCATCATACATAGAAACATTCTCATATTCTCTATCTCTTTTATTGAATAATTATTTCTCAATATCAACTCATTTCTTATAAAGAAAACTATTTTTTAAGAAAATGAACTCAAAATCATCACATTTCATACTTTCTATTTCATTATAATCATTATTGTTTTTAAACAAAAACCACCAATTATTGGTATATCCTTAGTGATAATAAAATACTATAGAAACATTCTCCCTTTCATTATTTCCCGAAGTGATAAATATCTTCTCTATGGAAGTTAACCATTAATGCTACCATTGTATTTTTTGTTTTATATATTTTTTGTTGTCACTAATTAATGAAGTGGTGTAACATTATTACACTATATGTTATATCAGAAGTTTATTCTATAAGAATAAGTTTATTACTCATAAGAAGAGTCATCTACCCAATATGGTTATAATTTGATCAGTTCCAGCTATATTTCCAACTTCGTCTTCATTATAATTCCCTGGAGTGAAATCCCTATATGGGGTATATGAATTTACATGTTTCCCATTCATTTTTCTATAGAAATTTTCTAAAAAATTAAAAACACTATATTATATTATAACATTTTGAAAGTTAATGTATAATCTAAAAAATATTGAAAAACTTAACATAATTTGAAAATTTTATGAATAACTATTCTCATAGTTATAAAAATGGATTCATTGGGAATGCTATAAAAATAAAAATATTAAAACCATTCATAATGGTTTTTAATAAATATGTGTATTAACCTAATAATATCCCATAATAGTGTCAAGTTAGGATTGCGGTAAGTGTAACATCTCAGGTACACAAAAAATAATAAATTTTCATATTTATTAATATTTTCTAATTAAATGTTAATTAGACTTTAAAAAGGACGCTATGTATGATGGCTTGGCTTATACACAACAACGAGTTTCATTGAAATCTTACATAGCACACTAATAATATAATAATATTTTTAAATAGTAGTTAATTCCAAGTCGTTGTATTGGATGGAATTAATAGAATTAAGTAATATCTGATTATACATGTTTGTTAAATGTTTTTACAATTATCCAATAAAATTTATAGTCATAGAATTTGAATGAATCAAATTTCAAAGCAAAAATATAGAAATATCTTATAAAAGGCCGATTTACCACATTTTATTGGAAAACCCTTATTAAATATAGTTTTGGTTACTTTTATATGTTCTATTTGACAAAAATAATATTCTTCTTAAGAATAAATACATCAAAATTTACTTTGGATGAAATTTTTGGTAATTTTCTGATAAAATTCATTTTTTATTAAATAGTGAAAATACAGTATTTTAATTCTAAAATTCCTTTTAATCTAATTTATTTATAAGGCTATATTATCTTTTCAATTTTTTTAAAGTTTAATTACATTATGTTTTTATTATTTAATCCCATGTTGGTCATTGGAAATAATTTCACATTGAAATTGGACATAAATAAGTGTCAATATTTTGATAGTTATTATTTATTAAAACATGCCTTTTTATGAACGTTGGAATTAATATTAAATTGATTTCTAATACTTCTGTGTTTTGAATTTGGAAAAATGGATTACATATTTGGAATCATTAGGTCTAAATTGTGTAAATAGGTAACTATTATTTTTAGACATTATGAATATTTACTTTGCCTGATGTCCTTTCATTGAGTAATATTTTGTTTTATACATGAATTTGTTTTATATGGTATATAAACACCTTTGTTTTTTTGATTTTATTTGAATGGAATATTTTTCTATGAAGTGTTTTACTAAATTACAAAGAAAAAAGAATTTTTTAACGTAAGTGGTGACAATGACCTTTTCCACCACCATGAATATTATTTGATCTTTGGATTTCTTAACAATCCATAATGTTTTTAGAAGGAAAATAAATACCATATACTCTTTTACATATTTTGGTATTGAAAATGATTTTAATATGGGATTTTTATGTCAATATATTTAAATGATATTTTGTGATTGAAGTGTTGAAATGTTATCTTTCCTTTATATTATTTATTTGTTATGATTTTATAATGGTACTTGGACATTTGAAAAGTGGTTATGTGATAAACCAAATGAAAAGTGGCATTGTGATAAACCCAGACAGGTGGTTATGATATAACCTCCAATTCATTGGGTATGCAAGTTGGCCGTATTGATATTCCATTTAATTATATGTGTGGAAATTTACTGTATTTTTATTCCATCTAAGTATTTTTATGTCCCAAGATACCTTTATTTGTTATGTGTTCATTCAATGGGTTTTATGGTAATCTTTTGGTTACAAAATGATAACCAATGATCTTTTATTCACTGAGGAGTACTTACTACTTCATAAAATGAAAATTAATACTTATTATAGGGTATTCATGGTTTACTTATTGTTTAGAAAAACTAAAAGTTTTCCTTCGTTGTGTATCCCTTTAAAAACTATTTATGCTCATCCAATGTTTTAGAAATGTTTTTCACAGGAAATAAAGAGGAATAGGGTTATGAATGAGATCTAGGAAAAGTCATGCTGTCTAAAAAATGGAACTAGATATGACTCGTCTATTCAAAGAGTTTTTATTTTATGAAAAATGTAAATTTAATAGAAGTGTATACTATATAATATTTTGAGATGAAATTTAATTTTTATGGCCCAACTCTCTAAAAATATAAACCTTAAAAGACCCTCAATGTGAATTATTCATTTAATTCAAGATTATGTAATTTTTTAAGGCCACGTCCTTATAGTTGGTATCAGAGGACAGTTTAGACAACTTTAAGAGTTAGGATATTGTTAAATTAATATTGGTAAATTATTTTTAGTTTATGTTATGATTTAAATGACATATCATTTACTGATCACCATGTTACTTCACCTAAGATATTTCTGTGTTCAAAATGGTTTTCCACAGTGGAACGAAGCAGCTATGATGGGATGAAATCAGGAGGAAGACAACCTTCCAAACCAGCAACCTGAGATGGTCAGAATTGGAACTAAATAGTTTGTTGCAGTGATGGAACAATTGAATCAGGCTATAAATGGTGGTGGTATCCATGCATGAGATCAGATAGAATAACCACAGAGGAATATGTCAATAGTGGAGCATTTCATGAGGAAACTCTCCCCATCATTTAGATGATCATCTGACCATGTGCTAGCTGAAGGGTGGATTAAAGCACTAGAGAAGAATTTTTAAGTCATGGGGTGTTCAGAACATCAAAACGTTAGTCTCGCTTTTTACCATTTTGAAGGTGAAGATGATCAGTGGTGGTTGATGGTGAAAAATAACAAGGATAATGAGGATATTGATACTGTTCGTTGGGATGAATTCAAAAGAGTGTTTCTTGAGAAATATTTTTCTAATATGGTTCGTCTTAGGATGAAAAAACAATTCCTGGAATTGAGGAAGGAGGATGACTATGTGGCTACCTATGAATAAAAATTCACTTGACTGGAATGGTATGCTCCAAATTTCATACGATATCTTGATAGTAAAATCAACCATTTTTTCTAAGGTTTAAAGCCATAGTATCAAAGGGATTTAGCATCTTATGAGTTCAAAAGTTATGAAAAACTTGTTCTATGTCCGGAGACTGTGGAAATGGAGTTTTCCAATGATCATGTTTTCTTTGGAGAAAAACAGAATAAGAGGTCGAGGTGGCATACAAAAGGGAAGAACTCTTCCAAAAAGTCTGATGATAAGAAACATAAGAATACAGTTTGTGAAAATTGTTGTAAAAATCATGTTGTGGAATGTCTTTTGAATTTTGTTAAGTGATAACGATGTGGTAAAATGGTGCATAAGGCTCTTAATTTCACAAAACAAGATCAAGTTAACTGTAAGACAAAATCTAATGTACAATTAGTAAGATGTTTTAAGTGTAATAAAATAATTCGTTATACAAATGATTGTCCAACGAAGAACTCAACTAAGGGAAAGTAGCTAGACTACAGGAAAAAGGGGTGGTGAAATCCTTTGCAACTAATTTTGTAGATGTTGGGCCATCGAATGAAGTACTATCAGGTACACTGTTTGTTTGTTCATATCATGCCAACATGTTTTTTGATTCAGGGTCTACACATACTTTATTTCTGAGAAGTTTTATGGTAAAATGGTAATTTAATCTCAATATATTAATATAGAACATATGGTAAAAACACTTGGAAGAAATTTTGAGACAAAAAGAAAATATAAGAACCTTCCTCTCCTTGTGTGCAGAATGAATCTACCTTCAAACCTTATTGTTTTTCGTCTATAAGAGTTTGATGTTATTTTGGGTATGGATTTTATTTCTATTTATCATGCTAAGATTGAATGTAGAGATAAAGAGGTTTTTTTAGAATGAATTTCAGTTTGTGCATAAGAATGAATCCTTACTTTTTATAAAATATCAGGAAGCTAAGAAACCAGTAAAAGATGAAAATGAATGTTACCTTTCACATATTGTTGAAAATAAAGGAACTGTCTAGATTACTGATGCTCTAGTTATAAATGAGTATATTGATGTTTTTTTGATGAGTTGCATGGTATTATTCCTGATTGTGAATTTGAATTTATAGTTGACTTAGTTCCTAATGCTAATCCAATTTTAACACCACCTTATCGAATTGCGCAAATTGAACTTTTAGAGTTAAAGAAGCAATTGTAGGAGTTATTAGATAAAGGTTTCATTCAACCTAGAACATCACAATGGGGTGCTCTTATATTTTTTTAAAAAAGAATTATGGTTAAATGATACATTCCATTGATTATAGAGCACTGAATAACATCACTGTTAATAACAAGTATCCTTTTCTTCATATTGATGATTTGTTTGATGACCTCTAGGGTGCTTAGTATTTTTCAAAGATTGACTTGAGGTCGGGGTACCATCAGTTGAAAGTAAAGGAAGAATATGTTCCAGAGACTTCATTTTATACTTGATTTAGCCATTATGAATTTGTAGTTATGCCTTTTGGATTAACCAATACACCTACTGTATTCATGGATCTTATGAATAGAATTTTCCGTGAGTTTCTGGATAAGAATATGGTTGTGTTTATTGATGATAATTTGGTTTATTCTAAAAGTAAAGAGAGACATGAATGTCATTTAAGGTTTGTCTTGGAAACCTTGAAAGAAAATAAACAATTTGAGAAATTCAAAAAGTGTGAGTTTTAGATACAACAAATTTCATTTCGTGGTCACATTGTTCCAAAAAATGGCATAACTATTGATCCTGATAAAACAAATGCTGTTGAAGAGTGGCTGAGACCCAAAAATTTAACCGATATCCATAGTTTTCTTGGATTAGTAGGTTATTACTAGAGGGTTGTTGAGAATATTTCATGGTTATCTAGTCCAATGACTAAGTTAACTCGAAAAGGTGATAAGTTCATTTGGACAAAAGAATGTGATGATTGTTTTCAGAAATTGAAAAGAAGATTGGGGAATTCTCCTACTTTGGAATTACCTTCCAGAGATGGTGAATTTGTTATATATTTTAATGCTTTGTTGAAAGGACTTGGTCATGAACTTATGAGGAATGATCAGGTAATTGTTTATTCTTCATGTCAGCTGAAACCTCATGAGTTAAATTACCCTACACATGACTTGGAATTAACTGCTATTATTTTTACTTTAAAAATTTGGAGGCATCATATGTATGGAGTAAAATGTGAAATAAATACTATCCACAAATGTGTGAAGTATATATTCACTTAAAAATAATTGAACATGAGACAAAAGAGATGGCTAGAATTAATCGCAGATTATGATTTCATGATACTTTACCATCTGATAAAGGAAAATAAAGTGGCTAATGCTTTGAGTCGAAAAAGTAATGCTACATTAACCATGATAAATTTGGAATGAGATCCTTTGGTTTTTGATTTTATGGACTTTGGCATAGAAGTTGTTAGTGTATAAAATTCCTCTCTTTTGTTTTAGGTGTCAGTGAAATCATCTCTATGATATAGAATAAAGTAAGCACAGAAAGAAGACAGTGAGTTACAGAAAAAGGTAGAGTTGGTTCATAAGGGTAAGTTGCCTCAATTTAACATGGATAATGATTGGGTTTTGAGGTTTGGGAAAAGATTATGCGTGCCTTGTGATTCAATGTTGAATAATGAGTTGTTATGTAAAGCTCATAGTTCTCCTTTTTCAGTTCATCCTGGCGGTACTATGATGTGTAGAGATCTTCTTGAGTATTACTGGTGGGATTGAATGAAAAGAGATATTGTTGACTTTACTGTGAAGTGTTTGACTTGTCAACTGGTTAATGCAGAGCAGTTTTTACTGAAGAGAATGCTTCAGTCTTTACCAGTTCCAGAGTGGAAATTGGAAAATATATCCATGGAATTCATTGTGGGATTACCAAATATATCACGATGTAATAATGAAATCTGGGTTATTATTGATCGATTGAATAAATCTACACATTTCTTTCCTATTTGAGATAATTTGTCTTTAGATAAACTTTCTAGGTTGTATGTTAAAGAGATAGTAAGGTTGCATGGAGTTACCCTATCCGTTTTATCTAATCATGATCCCAAATTTACTTTTAACTTTTGGAATGGCCTTCAGAAGTCTTTGAGTTCTGAATTAAATTTTAGTATAACTTTTCAGCCATAATTATATGGGAAGTGACAAAAAACAATTAAGACCATGGAGGATATGCAATGTTCTTGTTCACTAGATTCCCAAGGAAGTTGTGACCAATATCTTTCTTTAGTTTTATTTTCTTATTATAACAGTTTCATTCTAGTATACAGATGGATCCATTAGAAGAATTATATAGGAAGTGATGTCGCACTCTATCTTTTTGGGATGAAGTAGGTGAAAGGAATCTGATGGGACCTGAATTAGTAGAAGAGAAGATCGAAAAAGTTCAGTTGATTCAAAAGAACATGAGAAAAACTCAGAGCAGGCAGAAAAATTATGCAGATAACAGGAGGAAGGATCTTTCTTTTGAGGTAGGTGATCATGTCTTTCTTGGAGTATCTCCATGCAAAAGTGTGATGGGTTTTGGAAAGAAGGTAAAGCTGAGTCTGTGGTTAACTGGACCCTACGAAATCCTAGAGATGGTTGGATCAGTTGCCTATAGAGAGGATTTACCTCCACATTTATCCTAGGTACACAATGTTTTTCATTCTTCAATGTTGAGAAAGTATATGCCAGATCTATCACCAGTTTTGAGCCCATGGGTAGTTCAGTTGGAAGAGAATCACACTTATGAGGAATAACCAGTTCAGATTCTTGACCGAAGTGAGAAAGTGTTACAGAATAAGGAAATTAATCAGGTAAAGGTTTTTTTGGAAAAACCATATTGTAGAAGAGGAAAAGTGGGAATATGAAAATTATATAATGGAAAATACCCCCACTTATTTGATAAGTGAATAAAAATTGCAAGGACACAATTTCCAAAATGGAGGAAGGATGTAACATCCCATATAAATAAAGAATAATACATTTTCATATTTATTAATGTTTGTGAATTAAATATTAATTTTACTTTAACAGGATGCTATATTCAATGGCTTACCTGATACGCAACAATGAATTTCTTTGAAATCTTACATTGCACACTAATAATATAATACTATTATTTTTAAATCGTAGTTAATACCTAGCCATTTTATTGGTGGGAATGAATATAACTAACTAAAATATAATTATAAATATTTTATAAATGTTTTTATATTTATCCAATAATAGTTAGAGGCTTAAAATGTGAATGAATCAAAATCTAATGCTCAAATACTTTAATATTCTTTAAAAGGTACATTAACCACCTTTTAATAGAGAACCCTTTTTTAAATATATTATTGGTAAATTTTTTTTATATTCTATTTGAAAAAAAAATTATTCTTTAGAATAGGAACATCAAAATTTACTTTGGATGAAATTTTTGAAATTTTTATCAAAAAAATCATTTTTTCTGTGAATAGTTAAAAATACTGTATTTTAACTAAAATCTTACTTTTAATATAATTTATTTATAAGGATATATTGTCTTTTTAATTGGTTTTAAATTTTCATTATATTATGTTTTTACTATTTAATCCAATTTTGGTCATTGGAAGTAGTTTCACTTTGAAATTGGACACAAATAAGTGCCAATCTTTTGATAGTTATTATTTCATAAAAACACGCCTTTTGTTTTGACAGTGGGAATTAATTTTAAATTAATTTCTTCCACTTATGTGTTTTGAATATGGAAAAATGGATTCCATATTTGGAATCATGAAATCCAAATTATGCAAATAATTATCTTTTATTTATTGAAATTATTAATATTTACTTCAATAAAAATTATATTTACTATGGTTAATGGGTAAATCAGGTAAATAAGTGTAAACAAATATTATTATAATAATATAAAATTACTCTAACATTTTTTCCTAATCCTATTTTTTGATACATTTCCGACCATGTGTATCTTTGGGTCGATTTTGGGACCCCATGGAGCCGCATGGGAGTGATAATGATACATTATTTTAATTAACTTAAAGGAAAGAATGACATAAAGAAATATTTTCTAGAAAAGCAATTTTTAAATGGGGTTATATAAGTTATCACTTAGACTATAAATATTAATTTTTAATATAAATGGATTTCCTACATCATGGTAAATTTTTTTTATATTTTTTGACATCAAATAAAAAAAATTATTTATGACACAATAATGATGCAGTGTTTACCTCATTAATGAATGATTTAAATAAATATAAATATAAATACTAAAAAAATATCCAAAACCTTTCAAATTATTATTGGATGATTTTATTTCGAACATGAGACATATTATATTCATCTTTAATTATTTTGGACATTTTAAACTGAAGATAAGTTTATAATAAAATAATTGTTTCATACATTCATAAAGAGCCCCTCCTCCCCATTATAAAAGGACACCAATTCTAACCCATTCCTCACACCTCTCAAGACCCTTGTCTCATTAAAACAATTCCTAAATAATCTACCCACATCCCTATACTCCTCTTATAATCCTTACCTTAGACATAAGGCACTTCAAGTATACCTTTTGGTTCAATCCAAAGGGAGATACCCGATTTAGAGGTAACATATTCCTTTAAGTTCTTTTATTTTATTTTACTTCAGCAAACACATAAAATCTATTTATTAATTTCTTTAATAAAAAACCCATATTATAAATATACTAGGTTGTTTTATGAGAATTATTCGAACTAAATTTACACACACCTCCATCTAATGGGTAAAGAATATACTGTTTCTGTGGACGACGAACTACTGCCTCACGAAACGATGATTGTTCAATTATCTCCAAACTCCTATCATGATGGCCATTATGACAAAATGATATTTATATGTGATATATATTACATTTATAATGTCTCTATGCTTATGTATTTTTTATTTATATCATAACTTAATGGTTACCATTATGGGTAAACGTGATAATTTCATTTAAGGAAGTGCGGACTACAGCCCACTCAAAGTGATTTAACTCATTAATACCATACATAGACCGTGTAAAGGATGGATTTACTGAAATTATATATGATATTATACTAGAATTATAGTATAACTATGTATAATTTTGTTTTCATCCCATTAAAATACGAAATAGAAAGGAAAGCAGCATTCATGCGTATGTACGACTTACTGTCTCCTTGAACGGTGCATTTAATTTATTATCTCCAAATGTTATGTAATATTATAAATACATATATATAATGGATATATATAATATCTAAATCATGAATATAATTCTGGATATAATGGAATTTAGACGACATGAACAACTTGTAATTATAAGAAGTTCATTTTTGGCTCAAGTACCAAATATTGAGAAAATGACCATTATTAAAGTAAATGATTACATAATATTTATAACATCATTATAAGTGATATAAAACCAATAATAAACCATAAAAAGGTTCTTAAGAAAGTAGAAATTATTTTTATCTTATTATTCAAGAGATTAAAGAATGATCAAGTCAAGTAAAAAACGAGGTAAGGGACTTCGTCTCAATATCCTTTCATTGAAACATATTTTCTTTTATACATGAATTTATTTTATATGATATATAATAAGAGTTTAATTTTTATTTCATTTGATGAGAATATTTTTCTACAAGGCGTTTTACTAAATGACAAAAGAAAAGAATGTTTTAACTTAAGTGATATCAACGACCTTTTTCGCCACTGTAAGTATTATTTGATATTTGGCTTCCTTAATAAGATGTAATGTTTTTTTCAGAAATAAATACCATATACACTTTTACATATTTTTTTATTGAAAATGGTTTTTATAATGGATTTATTATGTCAATATATATAAATGATATATTTTTATTGATGTGTGGAAATTTTATCTATCATTTATATTTGTTTTATGAGTTATTATTTTATAATGGAAATTAGACATTTGACGGTTGGTTACACGATAAACCAAATGATGGGTGGTGCCATGACAAACCAAGATAGGTTTTTACGTCATAACCTCCAATGCATTGGGTATTAAAGTCAGCCATATGGCTATTCTATTTAGTGATATGTGTGGATGTTGACTGCATGGTTACTCCATCTAAGTACGTTTATGTCCCAAGATACCTTTATATGTTATGTGTTATTTATATGAGTTTTATGGTAATATTTTGATTACAAAATGGTAAGAAATGATCTTTTATTTAGTTAAGAGTATTTACTTCATCATGAAGGTGAAAAGTATTACTTATGATAGGGTATTCATGGTTTACTTTTTTTTTTGAAAAACTAATAGTTATCTAATTTGTGTATCCTTTACTGAGATTTTTATGCTCATCCCAAGTTTTTGAAATGTTTTTAGAGGAAATAATGTGGAATAGGGTCAAGGATGAGATCAAGGAAAAGTCATGCTATCTAAAACATGGAACTAGACATGAAACTTTTTTTCAAAGAGTTTTTATTTTATGTAAAAATGGAAACTGAGTAGAAATTTATACTTTGTAATTTTTTGAGATGAAATGTAATAGTTATGGCCTAACTCTCTAAAATCTAAACCTAAAAAGATCCTCATTGTGAATTATTCATTTAATTCAAGATTATGTAGTGTTTTAAGGTCGGGTCCTTATAGTTGGCATCGAATGTCAGTTTAGACAACTTTAGGAGTAAATTTATTGTTAAATTAATATCCACGAATTATTTTTATTTTATGTTATTATTGAAATGATATATCATTTTCAGATTACCATGTTGATTCACATAAGATATTTCTGTGTATGTAATTATTTTCTACAGAAGAAACAGTGCAGCTATGATGGGACGAAATCAGGAGGAAGACAACCTTCCAAATCAGCAACCTGAGACGGTCGGAATTAGAACTAAATAGTTTGTTACAGTTATAGCACAATTGACTCAAGCTATAAATGGTGGTGGTATCCATGCACGAGATCAACTAGAATAACCATAGAGGAACATGTCAGTAGTGGAGAATTTTGTCAGGCAGCATCCCCCATCACTCAGAGGATCATCTGACCATGTGCTTTTTGAAGGGTGGATTAAAGACCTGGAGAATATTTTTGATGTTATGGGGAGTTCAGAACATACAAAGGTTAGTCTTGCTGTTTATCATTTTTAAGGTGATGATGATCAGTGGTGGCCAATGATGAAAAATATTAGGGATTATGAGGATATTGATACTCTTGATAGGGATGAATTAAAAGGAATGTTTCTTCAGAAATATTTTCCTAAGGTGGTTCATCTTAGGATGGAAAAATAATTTCTTGTAATTGAGGCGGGAGGATGGATCAGTGGCTACCTATGAAGAAAAATTCACTCGACTGGCCAGGTATGCTCCAAATTTCATATGAGATCTTGATAGTAAAATCAACCATTTTTACTCACGATTAAATCAAAAGTATCGAAGGTATTTCGCATCTTGTGTGTTCAAAAATTTTGAAAAACTTGTTCGATGTGCGGATAAGGTGGAAATGGAGTTTTCCAATTATCAGGTGTTCCTTGACAAACAACAAAATAAGAGGTCGAGGTAGCAGATGAAAGGGAAAAACTCTTAAACAAATACTAATGATAAGAAACTTCAGCTTACAATTTGTGAAAATTGTGGTAAAAATCATGCTTGGGAATGTCTTTTAAATTCTGGTATGTTATACTGATGTGGTAAAATGGGACATAAGGCTCATAATTGCACTAAAAATGATCTAGTTAATGGTAAGACAAAATTTGATTTGTAATCAGTAAGATATTTTAAGTGAAATAAAATGGGTCATTGTGGAAATGATTATCTAACAAGGAACTCAACTATGGGAATGAAGCCAGACTACAAGAATAAAGGGGTGGTGAGATCCTTTGAAACTTCTTCCGTAGATGTTGGGCTATCGAATGAAGTAATTTTAGGTACACTGTTTGTTTGTTCAGATTATGCCAACGTGTAGTTTGATTTAGGGTATACACATTCTTTCATTTCTGAGCATTTTTCTAGTAAATTGGGAAATCCATCTCAAGATATGAATCCTAAACATATTGTAGAAACACCTGGAAAAAATTTTGAGACAAAAAGAAAACCTAAGAACCTTCTAGTCCTTGTGTGTATAAATAATCAACCTGCAAACCTTACTGTTTTTCCTCTAGTAGAGTTTGATGTTATTTTGGTTATGGATTGGATTTCTACTTATCAATCTAAGATTGACTGCATAGCTATATAGGTTTGTTTTCAAAAAGAATTTCATTTTTTGTACAAGAATGAACCCTTAATTTTGATAACACATCTGGACGCTCAGAAACTAGTAAAAGAGGGAAATGAATGTCACCCTGCACAGATTTTTGAAAATAATGGAACTATCTAGATTAATGATATACCATATATAAATGAGTGTCTTTATGTTTTTCTTGATGATTTGCCTGGTATTATACCAAATTGGAAAGTTGAATTTATAGTGTACTTATTTCCTCATTCTAAGCCAATTTCCAAACCCTTTATAAAATGGCTCAGATTTAACTTTTATAGTTAATGAATCAATTATAGGAGTTATTATATAAAGGATTCATTGTACCTAGAACATCACCATGGGGTGCACCTGTATTGTTTGTTAAAAATAAAGATAGTTCCATGAGACATTGCATTGATTATAGAGCATTGAATAACATCACTGTTAAGAACAAGTATCCTTTGCCTCATATCGATGATTTGTTTGATAAGATCTAGGGAGCTCTGTATTTTTCGAAGATTGACTTGAGGTTGGGGTCCCATTAGTTGAAAGTAAAGGAAGAAGGAATTCCTAAGACTGTGTTTCGTACTAGATATATACATTTTGAATTTTTGGTTATGCCTTTTGGATGAACCAATGAACCTATTGTATTTTGGGATCTTATGAATAGAAATTTCCATGATTTTTTAGATACGTTTATGGTTGTGTGTATTTATGATATTTTAGTTTATTCCTAAAGTAAATAAGAACATGAATTTCATTTAAGGGTTGAATTGAAAATGTTAAAAGAAAATAAACTGTTTGTGAAATTTAGTATGTGTGTGTTTTGGTTACACAAAATTTTATTCCTTTGTCACATTGTTTAAAAAAATGTCATAACTATTGATCATGCTAAAAGAAGTTGTTGGATAATGGCCATAACCCACAAATATAACCAAGATCTGTATTTTTCATGGTTTATTAGGTTATTAAGATTGGTTTGTCGATAATTTTGCATGGTTATCTAGTCCAATGACTAAGTTAAATAGAAAAGGTGTTAAGTTCATTAGGAAAAAATAATGTTATTATTATTTTCAGAAATTGAAAAGAAGATTGGTGAATGCTCCTATATTAGCATTACCTTCTTGAGATGGTGAATTTATTATCTACAATGATGTTTCATCAAAAGGAATTGGTTGTGTCCATATAAAAATTATTAGGTAATTGGTTATGCTTCACGTTAGTTGAAACCTCACGTATTAAAATACCCTAAAAATGATTTGGAATTAGCTATTGTTGTTTTTTGCTTTAAAAATTTGGAGGCATCATCTATATGGAGTAAAATGTGAAATATATACTGACCACATTAGTTTGAAGTATATATTCACTCATAATGAATTGAACATGAGACAGAGGATATGGCTTGAATTAAACAAGAATTATGGTTGCATGATCATTTACTATCAAAGAATGCAAAATAAAGTGGCTGATGATCTGACTCGAGAATGAAATGATACATTAACCATTCTACATTTGGAATAAGATCCTTTGATTTTTGATTTGATGAAATTTGGCATAGAAGTTGTTGGTGTAGGAAACTCCTCTGTTTTGTTTCAGGTGTCCCTAAGATCATCTCTATCAGACAGAATAAAGAATGTGTAGAAAGAATACAATGAGTTACATAAAAAGATAGAGTTGGTTCAGAAGGGTATGTTTCTTGAATTTAACATTAATAATGATTGGGTTTTGAGGTTTATGCAAATATTATGTGTGCCTTGTGATTCACAGTTGAATAATGAGTTGTTATGTGAAGCTCATAGTTCTCCATTTTCAGTTCATCTTTGATGTACTAAGATGTATAGAGATCTCTGGGAGTATTACTGGTGGGATTGAATGAAATGAGATATTGCTAACTTTACTGTGAAGTGGTTGACTTGTCAACAGGTTAAAGCAGAGCGCTAGTTACCAAATGGAATGCTTTAGTCTTTAACGGTGCCATAGTGGAAATGGGAAAATATATCCCTGTACATCATTGTGGGATTACCATAGACATCTCAAGGTAATAATGAAATCTTGGTTATTGTTGATCGATTGACTAGATAAACGCATTTCCTTCCTCTTTGAGATACTTTTTATCTATATCATCTTTCTCTGTTATATGATAAAGATATTGTTTGGTTGCATAGAGTTCCCCTCTCTATTGTATTTTATCATGATCCTATGTTTACTTATTACTTTTTGAAAGGCCTTCAGAAGACGTTGGGTACTAAATTAAATTTTAGTACAATTATTCATCCACAATCATATGGGCATTCAAAACGAAAAATTCAAACCTTGGATAATATGGTATGTGCTTGTTCGCTGGATTACCAAGGATGTTGGGACGAACATCTTTCTTTGGTTGAATTTTTATATAATTACAGTTTTCATTCTAGTATACAGATGGCTCCATTTGAGGCATTATATGGGAAGCGATGTCAAACTCCATCTTTTTTGGACAAATTTGGTGTAAGGAAATTGATGGTACAAATATTAGTAGAAGTGATGGTAAAAAATATTAGTTTTATTCAGAAGAACATTAGAATAGCATAGAGAAGGAAGAAAAGTGATTAGGATAACTGGAGGATGGATTTTTCTTTTAAGGTAGGAGATCATGTCTTTTTCAAAGTTTCTCCACAGAAAAGTGTGATGTTTTTTGGCAAGAAGGGAAATCTGAGTCTGAGGTTCATGGAACCCTACAGAATCCTAGTTAATGCTGGATCATTTTTCTACAGAGTGGCTTTACCTCCATGTTTATCCAAGGTACACGATGTTTTTCATATTTCAATGTTGAGAAAGTATATTCTAGATCCATCTCATGTTTTGATCCCAGATGTAGTTCAGTTAGAAGAGAATCACTCTAATGAGGAACAACCAGTTTAGATTCTTGTCCAAAGAGAGAAAGTTTTTCAGAATAAGGTAATTAATCAGGTAAAGGTTTTATTGAAAACCCATATAGTTGAAGAGGCAACGTGGGAATCTGAAAATGCTACGAGGGATAAATACCCCCACCTATTTGATAAGTGAATAAAAATTGTGAAGACGTAATTTCCAAAAAGGGGGAAGGATGTAACATCCCTGGTAAAAAATAATAATACATTTTCATGTTTATTAATATATGTGAATTAAATATTAATTTTACTTTAAAAGGGATTCTATGTTCAATGGCTTACCTGATAGGCAACGAGTTTCTTTAAAATCTTACTTTGCACACTAATAATATAATAATATTATTTTAAATGGTCATTAACGCCTTGCCATCATATTGGAATGAATGAATATAAATAAATACAATATTATTATACATGTTTGTCAAATTTTTTTACATTTATCTGATAAATGATAGAGGATTAAAATGTGAATGAATCCAATTTTGAAGTACAGATACTCTAATATTCTTTTAAAGGCCTATTTATAGCCTTTTAATAGAGAAACCTCATTAAATATATTTTTGGTCACTTTTATAAGTTCAATTTGAAAAAATAAAATTTTTCTTTAGAATCGGGACATCAAATTTTTCTTTGGATGAAATTTTGGGTATTTTTCTGATAAAATTCATTTTTAATGAATAGTGAAAAATACTGTATTTTAATTCAAAACTTCCTTTTAATCTAATTTATTCGTAAGGTTCGATTATATTATTAATTTGTTTTAACGTATAATTATATTATTTTTTTACTATTTAATCCAATTTTGGTCATTGGAAGTAATTTCACATTGCAAATGGGCATAAATAAGTGTCAATATTTTGATAGTTATTATTTCTTAAAAACACACCATTTGAATTGAAAACGAGAATTAATTTTAAATTAACTTCTACCACTTTTGGGTTTTGATTTGGGAAAAATGGATTTCATATTTTTAACCAGGAATTCCTAATTGTTTTAATAGGTAACTTTTATTTTTAGACATTATGAATATTTACTTCAGTAAAAAATTTATTTACCATTGTTAAAGGATAAATCTGGTAAATAAGGGTAAAAAATATTATTATAATAATATAAAATTACCCTAACATGTGTCATAAACCTTTTTGATGATATATTTCTGACCATGGGTATCTTTGGGTCGATTTTGGGACCCTATGGAGCCACTTGGGAGTGATAATGACACTTTATTTTAATTAACATAAAGGAAAGAAAAAAATGAAATAAACAAATATCTTTTATTAAATAAATTTGTACATGGGGTTATATCAGTTATATATTAGACTATAAATATAAACTTGAATGTTAAAATGATTTCTTACATCATGAAATTTTGTTTATATTTTTTGGATATTATATAAATAAAATTATTTATGACACAATAATGATACAGTGTTTACCTCATTAATGAATGATTTAAATAAAGAAGATTATAAATAGTAAAACAATATCAAAAACCTTTCCAATTATTATTGGATGGTTATACATCAATAATGAGTCCTCATATATTTTAATTTTCTGATTTTTGGACCTTTTTAAATAGATGATAACTATATAATAAAATAATTTTTTAAATCTTTCCTAAAGAGCCACTCCTGCCCCTTAAAAAAAGACACCACTTCTAACCCATTTTTCACACCTCTCAGGACCATTGGATCATCAAAACTCTGAATAAATAATCTCCACACATCTCTCTTCTCTTACTAGAATCCTTACCTTAGGGAGAAGGCACTTCAAGTAAACCTTTTTGTTCAAACCAAAGGGAGATACCCGATTTAAAGTTTACATCATTTTTAAGTTATTTTCTTTTCTTTTACTTATCCAACCCCATAAAATCTTTTTGTTAATTTATATTATAACAAAAATAGTATCCTAAATATACTTTGTTTTTTTTATGTGATTTATTTGAACTACACTAACACACACCTCCATTTAATGGGTAACGAACATACTGTTTCTATGGATGGTGAACTACTACCTCACGACATGATGATTGTTCAATTATCTCCAACCGCCTCTCATGGTGTCCAATATGATAAAAATATATTTATATGTGATATATATTATATTTCTATTGCCTCTATTCTTTTTTATTTTTCATTTATATCATCCCTTTATGGTTTCCATTATAGGTAAATGCGATAATTTCATTTGAGGAAGTGTGGACTGCCGCCCCCCCAATTTGATATGATTTGTTCATACTATACATGTAATGTATAAAGGATAGAGTTACTGAAATGATATAAGATATTATAATGTAATTATAATATAACTATATATCATTACGATTTCATCCCATTAAAATATGAAATAGAAATGAAAGTAGCATTCATGCGTACGTACTACTTACCATCTCCATGAACGGTGCATTTCATTTCTTATCTCAAAATGTTATGTAATATTATAAATACACACATATATATACTGGATATATATTATATATATGATATCTAAATCATTAATATCATTCTAGAGATAATGGTATTTTGACCACATGAACTACTGGTAATTATAAGATGTTCATTTTTGACTCAAGTAACAAATATCAACAAAATGACCCTTATTAACATAAATGAGTACATAATGTTTATAACATGGTAATATGTGATATAAAAGGAATAACAAACTTGAAAAAGTATCTTAATAAAGTATAAATTAACATTAGTTTATTATTCATGATATTAAAGAATGATCAATTCATGTCGGACACGAGGTAAGGGACTTTGTCTCAATCTTCTTTCATTGAGGCATATTTTGTTTCATACATGACTTTATTTTATAAGGTATATAAACCCATTTTAATTTTCATTTCATTCAAAGAGAATCTTTTTCTAGGAGGTGTTTTACTAAATGAAAAAAATAATTTTTTAATGTAAGTGGTGACAATGACCTTTTCTGTCGTTGCGAGTATTATTCAATATTTGGATTGCTTGACAAACCATAATGTTTTTAATAGGATTATAAATACCATATACTATTTTACATATTTAATTTTTGAAAATGGGTCTGATAATGGATTTTTTATTTTAATATATTTAAATGATATATTGTAATTTATGTGTGGAAATTTTTTCTTTCCTTTATATTTTTATATGTGTTATGATTTTATAATAGAACATGGACATTTGACCGGTGGTTACATGATAAACCAAATGATGAGTGGTGCTGTGATAAACTAGGACCTGTGGTTACATTATAAACTCCAATGGATTGGGTATGGATGTTGGCGTAATGGATATTCCAATTGGTGTTATGTGTGGAAGTCGAACATAGGTTTATTCTATTTAAGTATGTTTATGTCCCATGTTACCTTTGTATTTTATTTGTTCTTTATATGGGTTTTATGGTAATATTTATGTTACAAAAAGGTAAGAAATTATATTTTATTCATTAATAGTATTTTCTACTTCATAATGTTTAAAATTATTACTTATCATAGGGAATTCATGGTTTACTTGTTGTTTTGAAAAACTAACAGTTTTCCTTCTTTATATATCCCTTATTGAGATTTTTATGCCCATCCCATGTTTTTGAAATGTTTTTTACAGGATATAAAGTGGAATAGGGTCAGGGATGGGATCATGGAAAATTCATGTGTCTAAAACATTCAACTATAAATGACCCTTTTTTCAAGGTGTTTTTATTTTATGAAAAAATGGAAACTGAGTAGAAGTTTATACATTGTAATTTTTTGAGATGAAATTTAATAGTTATGGCCTAACTCTCTAAAGCTCTAAACCTGAATAGATCCTCAATGTGAACTATTCATTTAATTCAAGATTATGTAATGTTTTAAGGTCGGGTCCTTATAGTAACATTCTATTTCATATACCAATTAATGATTGAGTGAAGCATGACAAACCATTTTCATTGTTATTACCCTTAGCTCCATCTATGCCACAACTATGCCTATATATAGTATACATGAAGGGATCTATTTCTAGGAAAACTACATGATATATAACTTTTGAAATCATTATTATGTTCTTCTAAACATATCCTTAATTATAATCATATTTTTATTCTCCTTAATCTATGTTTTTTGTAAATATAATTCCAGTGGTTTAAACTAAACATCATCTTATACCAACTATAGGTAACACTAATTAAGTAACCCAGAGTTTGTGTTTTCCTCATTAAATAAAAAAAAGATACAGGGAATGGATTTTGAAAGAAACTTAATGTTTTCTAGTCTTGATAAATAAGATAGATACCATTATTTAATTTTTAAATTGAAAATAGAAAATAAATCATATTATTTTTTATGAGTGCATCATTATTTCCTCAAGAATAACCGAGAATATGAATATTAATACACATATTTCCATCATGGGGAAAGAAACATAATAAAATAGTGATATATAATGCAAAATAAGTGTATGAGTGCACAAAATATATGAATAAATAAATCATAATCAATATTTCAAGTGAAATAAATGAAACACATTCCAAATAATCAATAACTCAATCTTAATATGGAAGAAATAAATAATGTTAAAAATTTTCATATATGTAATCACATGATATTGAAACATTTATTTAGATATTTTAAATAATCAAATAAGACCATGGAATATAAATAAATGATATAATTACAAGGGAATGAATAATTTTTGAAATTATGACAATATTGTATGTGTTATGAACTAGATCGGGTACCCTTCTAACCCGATAAATCGATCCAGACCTTATATAGCCTGAAGGGAGTTCTTGATCCCCATGAGTGGGATACTACCATCTAGCATCGTACAACATATATATGGGAACAGATTTTCCACAAAACATGGAGTAAGAAAAGGAAACAAGACAATATGCATAAAAATTGAATCTCTATTATGAATAATGTACTTGAAATCAACAAGGCATTAAATCCCAATGTTCTACAACTCAAGTAAAACAACAGGAGAAAACAACCCAGGTCCCTAAGGAAACAACTCGCCATATCCAAGGATCAATAACTAGATCCACCTCCATGATAT
The DNA here is from genome assembly GCA_963277665.1 of Viscum album. Classification (NCBI taxonomy): domain Eukaryota; kingdom Viridiplantae; phylum Streptophyta; class Magnoliopsida; order Santalales; family Viscaceae; genus Viscum; species Viscum album. The sequence continues at coordinate 1,409,680,043 of OY728152.1, read as the reverse complement.
CCTTTCCTGTTTCTTGAACCTGGAAGATGATAATCTACAAACACTTGATGGAAAAAGGATGATGTGAGCTTAAAATCCCAGTACATATTATCAAGTATTCCATAATAGTTTCCCACTATTAATTAAACAAGGTACTGATTTCAATTTTAAAAATAAATAGGTTTTCTATTTTAATTAATTTTTAAACAAATATTTCTATATAAGAGAAATGATGGAAAAAATACATTAATAACAGGATTTACAAGTGATGAAATATTTTAAAAAAATGAATTAGGTAAAACAGTTACACAATTTTTTTATTTAAATTCAGAAGGCATGTAAAGAATCTCAAACAACATTGGAATACATTTATATCTCAAATATAATAAAATAGAGCAACATGATCATCATACAAATAGGTATGATAGTATTTCTAGTTATTGGAATTGACACACTCTTAGTGATCTCAACAATATTTTTTTACAAATTTCCTCTGAAACTGCCCAATTGAAACTAGTCACCCACCAATTAGGGATGGGAGCCGCTTCAGGAATATTTTATAATTTCGTAATAGTGTAGAGTGTGTCAAAATAATTAAACAACTACCTAAGGATTTCATGTTATTTACACAACCAACTCTGGTACATTTGTTCTAACACTTCTTAAAATACAAATAAATACCATTATTCGATTTCAATTATAATTTGACTTTTTGTTCCAAAATAGGTTTTAATAAAAAAAATATACATCCTTTTCAAGATAAAACTACTGGGTTTCTATCAAATATTTTTAGTCAATTTGCACAAGTTTTAAATCCATTCAAAACCAATATTATCTATTTCACAATTAAATTGCATAATTAAATTCAAATATTTAATTGAAATCATTCTATCAAATCCTTAATTTAAATTAAACAATTTTAATTAACCAATTTTAATTAACCAATTTCAATAATCACACCTAAATTAAATGTAATTGGGTGAATTTCCCAATTTCTATTCAAAAACATTTTCAAATTGCCCAATTCAATGGAATTTGGGTTTGTAGTGTCAATTGAAGAAATGTTTGAGAAATTTATTTTAAATCAACTGTTGAAATAAATCAAGCAATATAAGGTTAATAAATTTGGCCAACTGGGATGAAACCACCAACCTTTCCTGAAATGGAACACTCACAACAACCCCAATCAATGAGAACAATGGTGTAGAAGACCTAGAAGCACAACCCAGGGGTGATATATCACACAATGGGACATATATCCATCAATTTCATGATGATCTATTAAAATATCAAATGAGGATAAAGAGATAAAGAAGAAGAATGAAGGAGAAAGATAAACCATCTATCACACCAAAAATATAACGAAAATCCAATGCCATATGAGGGATTTAAAAGGTCTTGACAGGTTTAGGATTTCAGGGGGAAGGATTTGGGATGAGGTAACTGGAGAGAAGGTGAAAAGATATCTCAGCCGTGCTACCCATTTAAAAAATCCAGTTTGAGTATTTCATGATGTGTAACCCAATTTCACATCATGAAATATTTATTTTAAAAACGACTAAAAAAGATGATTCCAAAAATTAAAAACCATCCAATAAATAACTCATGTCATGTAAAGTTTTGTTACATGATTTAACGTTCATAACATGATGAATTTCACTACTTTACTCCAGAAATCCTTACAGATCATGTAACCCATTTACATGGCTTGTAACCCTCTGTAAGCCTATCAAACCAGTAACAGGATGTTAGAACCATCCCACTATAAAATAATTCTATACCTAGAAAGCCAATGAAGAAGATTCCATGTCATAAGATGAGACCACATCTCTCTCATCAATACCTCATGTTCCCATGTCTCATGACTATTAGAACCATTATTCCATATCACATGATCCAATGATATCCTCCTCCCCCAAAGTAACTTGGCCTGACAATCAACTATCCTAATTGGATGCTCAGTCAAAGATAAATTAGTGTCAATATCAAGATCATTCCAACTCAAGAATGTGAGATAGACCTGAGAGATACTTTACTATCTACGATACATAAAATATTTTATGTATCAGCATCAACTATGGTGGATGTTCTATATGGTAAGAAAGATACCCCACTTATTTAAAAACACTAAAATTTCCCACAAAAGATGAGTAAGCTTCCCTTACTTCCTAGGCTATGGATGACATAATCAGGGTGAAACTTTCAAGAACACCAGGTCACCAATTGAAAACTCCAAATTTCTATGGTGTCTATCAATAAAAAACATAAATTAACTCAACACTTAATATTTTCTCTAATGCATTAATTGAATAATTTTTGTCATCACATACACCAAACATGGTTAAACCAAGGAACTATCTCCAATCTCCTACCAACATAACAATGTTTTAGAAGGATGGCCATACAATGCCTCAAAAGGTTTCATTCAGATCTATGACTAGTAAATGTTATTATAAGAAAACTCAACCATCCCCAAATGATAATCCAAAGCTACACCAAAGTCTAGAACAAAAGTACGAAGAATATCTCTAGAATCTCTATAACTCTGTAACACCCCAATCTTCCATGGTACGCTTTTCTTTAAATTATACAGTAGCATGTGTTGTACGCAACTTTGAGTTCTAACACACCACAACCAATCAAACTAGACATTATGAATTGTAATACCCACTTTTTGATATTTTTATAAATTTTACCTTTCAAAATAGACTTCATTTTTGGATTTTTATTATCGAAATTACCTTAGGGTAATTTTTTGGTATTTTTCTGAAAACATTTAATTTTTGATGAATAGGGAAAAAACACTGAGTTACAGTTTAAAACCAAATTTTTATAATTATTTATTTTATTTAAATTTATTTTAGGTCAAAATATATATATAATACCTATATAAGTTCAATGTAATTCTTTGGAGTCAGTTTATAATAATTTTAGATATATAAAATTTTTATTGAACTTTTCACCGTCTTTTACCCATCTCCTATAAGAATTTACAAATTCACATAAAACATAATTTGACCACTTATGTGAGTGGAAATTCGAAAATCCGAGAGACACGATTAATATCAAGGAGTAAAATTTGGTTAAATAAGATAAAAATAATTTTTTGTGAATAGTAATTTTTTACTTTTATTTACCACGGTTAAATGTGAATAGGGTAATTAAGGGTAAAAATGATATTATTATTACCCTAACACATGTCTTAATTATATTTTCTAAGTATAATTCGACCAAAAACAAACTTAGGAATAAAATATGAAACTCTTTGGTCCACTTGGATTCGATTAGGAAATTTATTATTATTTAATTCAAAGAGGAGCTAAAAGAGTTAAAATCAATGTTTAATAACTAAAACATTTTTAATATATGGTTATACAGATGATAAATTCGATTATAAGTATTCATTAGACATATACATAGATTTCCTATGTAATGGTATTTTATTTATAATTTTTAAAGATTAAATAATTTAATTTATTTATGACACAATGGTGATGTAGTAATTACCTAATTAATGAAATATTAAAATAATTGATATTATAAATATCCAAATAAATTTAATATGAGACTTTTTATTAATCCCAATAATTTTATAGGTTAATATAACGTATCATTATTTATTAAATGAATTTATTTCAAATTAATAACGTTTTAGAACTTTATCAAAAATCAATTATTAAATAGAGTCAAAATTGACATAAAGGAGTATTTAAAACAAATATTATATTATTAATTGATATTATATTCCTAAAAATTTAAGGTTAAGCCAAATGACTTAGATAAGGTTATATATATTAATAATTAACTACTTGGGGTTCTCTTGTCTAGTTATAGTATGTTTATTAACCATATAATTTAAAAATACAAAGAGACATGGTAAATGTTAAACTATTTAACTAAGAGATAAATATAAAAGATAAAGTTAATATAGTAACCCAAAACTATCTAAAGTTTATTGGTTGAAAGTATTTCTACCCGTCCCCACCTTATCCTATAAATAATTTACTTTGGAGCCATTGTAAACCGAATATAAATTTATTATCAAATAATATTTTAAGTTTTTTCTAAGGTTCCCCTCACCCCTCTTATAAAAGTGCATTCCCACTTCTCTCAAATTAAAACATTCAAAGCCTTTTGTATTGGACAAAACCTACCCAAATATTCTCTAAACTTCCCTCAATTCAACCTAGAGTCTTTATTTTGATCAGAAAGCCAACCTAAGGAGCCCTTTTGATCAAATCAAAAGGAAGAACCCGAAGAAGTGGTAATGTTTTCACCACCCTCTTTCAAGTTCCTTTCTTCTTCAACTTCTTCATTCTTTGTTATTTATATTCTAAAATAATAACTCCAGTATCTTCTATATACTATGATGTTATTATAAATATGGTACAACAATATTCTTTATTCTATACATCCTTTGAATGACCTATCACCATACGTGCGTACGTACGACTTACCGTCTCCATGTAGTGGTGTAATTGTTATTAAAAATATTATTATTTGGATGTGTATGATAATGATGTGTAATTGAAGTAAATAATAAATATAACATTATAATTATTTTTTTATATGATATAACATTCAATTATATATTATTTTAAAATCAAAATAATGATATTGTCACTCGTGCGTATGTACAGACTACCGTCTCCACGAATGCGATGAGATTCCATCCCCATCATATCCATTCAAGTCTAATTATCATCTGATGATTCAAAATAATGTTTTAGGATTTGATATAATTTTGTATATGAATAATATAAAACCTATCCATAACAAAAATAGCTTATGTAACAAAACATATAAAATAAAACAAGCAAGTCAACACCTGAAATGACGATAATACTAAGATATTATTAAAAAAGCAATTTTAAAAGATCATAGGTGATATCATATTAATGTATATGATTATTGTATAATTTAATAACAATTATTTCACCATTATACAAGAGGTTAAACTACCCTTGACCAAGTAAAAGTACAAGTTAAGGTTTAATTTTAAAATCTCTTCATTATCCGAGGTTTTTTGTACATAATTATCTACCGGGACCTTTTTATCATCCACATCCATGTTTCTTAAAAATGTATTTCAAAACATTATTACTATTTTATATACTATATTTTAATGTAATTTATAACCTTTTTTGACTTCTTATATGAAATTTATATGTAATATTTACGTTGGTTTCCAAACAAGGTCCTTTTTAACCTTTTCAGAAAAATTAAGGTATGAATGTCTTTTTTTAACTTATACGGCAGGTGCAGATATTTTCCGCCATTATAAAATCATCGAAGCATTCCTTAAAAGCTCATAATAATATTTTCAAAGTAAATTTTTTCTTTTATAGTTATGTTAATATTAAATGATTTCAATAAAAGAGATATTTCTCACAAATAGTTTTGATTTCATATATGTCAACATCCTTTGATGGATTTTAATCTTATTTGAAGTTGATTTATTATGACACAAAACTTCCATATTGTATTGAAGGTTTTGTGATATGTTTGACTATGGATGTGTTATTTTTAAACCATTCATGGTTTTTGGAGAAAGTATTGACATTTCATATGGTAGTTTTAATATGAATGTTTATGTTATGTTTAAAACTGTTCATATAAGGAATGCGTTGGACATAGTAAGTGACGGATGGAGCCTGCTATAGCTCCTTGATTCATCGTTAGGTATAATGAGATAAACTAGTGTCTTGGTACAAGGCCTTGAAAATGTGGTTATGATAGTCTGGCATTATGCATTCCGTCCTTATGAAAGTGGTTATTGATATTGCATGTGATTATTCGACTAGTAGAATATCCATGTGAATAATTAAATTGCATTATTTCATTTTATTTCTTCCATATTTTGCTGAAGATGAAGTTTAAAAGGATTCTGTTTTATTTATTCATTGCCTTAAATGTTTATTATTATTTATGAAAGTTTCCACTATATTGTTATCCTTATTGGTCATCTGAGCTCACCCCTTTCTAAGTTTTATTTTTCCCAGGATGTGATGAAGTATTTTATGTATGATTTGGAGTGATAGTATGAGGGTATATGAGTGTGTTCTATGGAGACAAGATGTTTATTGTAGTTTTTTCACTTTATGATGTATTGTAAACTTTTTTAATGTATCTAGTGATTCCAAGGCTATTAAACTTACCGGTCTTTTGACACATGATCTTTTGTAATCATGATATTGTTATGTAATAATGCACCGACTCTCAGTAACTGGTGTTGGGGCATTACAGTTTTTATCAGAGGAAGTTTAGTACAAACCTTATAAGCTAGATTTAGATAAACTCTGATTAGAGCACATAGACATAAGATGGACTTTGAGGATTAGTATAGAATAACTTCCTAGAATTTTGGTATCGTAGATATTTTGTGAGTTTTCCGAGCAATACATCCCTTTCTGGATATGAGCAGGTAGTGGTGGTTCTGGCACGGATTTTACTAGGGGTAAAAGCCAAAAACACTGCTTTTAGATAGACTCGAATGGGTACCAGTGCATGACAACAGGCCTTGTTGCACTCTTGGTCATGACGCTCCCGAGGGATTTGCTTAGGATAATTCTAATTTTATTTACAAACCATTATGAATGGTTTATGATTATATAATTCCTCAAAGAAAACATTTTATGATTATGGATTATATCCATAAACTGTTCAATTCATGTTAAGTGTTTTACAGGTTTGGATTTATGTATTATGATTCATAAACTAATCTAGTGTATTCCATTGTTTATAAATAGCGCCTATTAGAATAAATGGAAACCGTATCAATGAACGAACTCCAAGTAGGGATTTACCTCCTGCTCAAGATAATTATAGTGGAGTTGGTGATGCAACTGGTGCTGATCAGCTAATCCCTGTACTGGGAAAACTCACTCATTTTATGAATAATAACTTTACCTGTATGGAGCACCCATATTCACAACATGAAGGATCAATGTTATATTTCTTCATGAGGCAAAAAACACCAACATTCAATGGGAGTATAAATCCATTAGTAGCTGAGCAATGGATAAATTTCTTAGAGAAAATATTCCATGCCTTGGGGAGTAGTGAAAGGGACAAATCTATCATGGCATTTTACCGCCTCCCTGGAGATGCTGACCAATGGTGGTCATTGATTCATAACACAAAGGAGGATGATGAAGTATTAAATATGGAATAGAGGGAGTTCAAAGAACTTTTCTTAGAAAAATACTTTCCTCGTGACCATCAAGAAGATATGTAAAGTAAACTTCTGAGACAAAAGGCGGATGAGAATGTCACAAAGTATGAGGCTAACTTTACAAGGTTAGAAAGGCATGCAACAGATTATATACGTAACCCAAGGAGTAATATTGATCATTTCTTTGATGCGTTAAAACCATTTCTCCATCGAGCATTAGTCTCACAGTCCTCATTGTTCGAATATATTGTCTCATGTGCTATCAAGACAGAAAAAGAATTCACTAAGTCTTATGACTTTAAAGAAAAGAATGAGAAGAAGGGATCTACTGATCACTCTGGAAATGGAAAATAGGTGTAGAAGGGAAAAGTTGAATATCCATCCTACAGTAAATTTGGGAAGAAACACCCTGGTACTTTCTTGAAGGGAATGGGAGTATGTTATAAGTGTGGTGAAAAATTCCACCATGCCCATGATTGCAAGGGGAAGAAAGAAGCTATCGATGTTCAATGCTACAATTTCACGGATATGGGACATTATGAAAATTAATGTCCTAAGCGTCAGGGGAACTAACCTCAGAAAAGGCCAAGGGATCAAGGCCAAGCTTATGATATCACTATTGCTAAGGTGGAAGCTCCGAAAGATGTGGTGGAAGGTAATTTAATGGTTTCCTCAAGGTTAGCCAATACTTAATTTGATTCTGGATCATCACATTGTTTCATATCTTCCCTATTTACTAATAAAATTAGATATTTCCAATTTGATTTAACAATGGTGTTTTCAGTTAAAACTCCTAATGGAATTATGATCGCAAAAACATTTTGTGAATCCGTTCCCATTAGAGGATATAAATGTTCTTTATATGAGGATCTCACCATCATACCTATGATTGAGTTTGATACAATCCTCAGTATGGATTGTCTATCAGACCATTATGCGAATATTTATTTCAAGAAGAAGGAGGTAATGATTTTTGATGATGATGATAACGAATACCTTATCTTTAGAGTAGAATCATCACCACCTGATTCTTATCTAGATCCACCCCCTATAGCTCAACTAAACTTAATTATCGGGGAGGAAGAGAATGAAATAACTATGGGTGAGTAAAGGAATGTTCAAATATAAAATGTATTTATTGTGAATGAATATGTAGAGGTGTTTCCAAAGGATTTACCTAGAAATCCTCCAGAACGAGAAATTGAGTTTTCCATTGATTTAATTCCTAGTTCAAGGCCCATATCGAAGACCCCTTACAGAATGACCACTATGGAATTAGTTGAAATAAAGAAATAACTAATGGAAATGAGTAATAAGGGATTTATTCTCCCTAGTGTTTCTCCATGAGGAGCCCTTGTCCTTTTTGTTAAGAAGAAACTTGGATCTATGAGGTAATGTATCGACTACAGGGAAATCAATGCTATAACAATAAAGAACAAGTATTCCCAACCTCGTATTAATGATTTATTTGACCAACTACATGGAGATCCATACATTTCAAAGATTGACCATCGATCTGGATACTATGAGTTATGTGTGAAGAAGGAAGAAATTACAAAGATATCATTTCAAAACAGTTACGGGCATTACGAGTTTACAGTAATACCTTTAGGGCTGATTAATGCAACCTCTTTTTCATGGATCTAATGAACAAAGTTTTTAAGGAATATCATGATGATTTTTTGGGGGTAGTTATTGACGATATCTTAATATATTATAAAAGCTATGAAGATCATGAAAATCACTTGCGCATTATCCCGAAGACTCTTAAGGTACATGAATTATATGGGAAGTTTAACAAGTTTGAATTCTGGTGTCAGGAGATTTCTTTTCTTGGCCATATTGTCTCTAAGGATGGAATTTACATTGATATTTCTAAGAACAAGGCCGTACAAGAATGGCCAACACTGATGAATAAAACTGAGGTACACAGTTTTATTGGTTTAGCGGGTTATTATCGGCGTTTCATCTAGAACTTTTCCCGGTTGTCTCACCCTTTAACGAAGCTCACACGTAAAGGGGTTTAATTTATTTGGAAAAAAGAGTGTGAGGAATGTTTTAATGAACTGAAGAGAATATTATTCAATGATACTTTATTAACTCTACCGTCGGGGAATTATGGGTTTTTTATTTATAGTGATGCTTCAAAGAAAGGACTTGGTTGTGTCCTTATGAAGAATGATATGGTTATTACCTATGCATCTCGACAGATGAAAATTAATGAGAAAAACTATTCTACTCATGATCTTGACATAGCATCTGTAATCTTTGATTTGAAGATATGGAGACATTTTCTCTATGGTGAAAAATGTGAGATATATACCGATCACAAGAGTTTGAAGTATATTTTCTCATAGAAAGAACAAAACATGTGGCTATGGCGATGGCTTGAACTACTCAAGGATTATGCTTGCATGATACAATACCACTCGGGGAAGGCAAATAAGATGGCAGATGCTTTGAGCAGAAAGGATCAGGGAGTTTTGAACAAAATGAGAGTTGAAAGGGATCCAATTTTCATGGATTTATTAATGTTGTATATGGGAATAACCATGGAAGGTGAAACATCGATACTTTTTCAAATAGTTGGCAAAACATCTTTACTAGAAAGGATAAAGAGTTCTTAAACTGACGATGAATAATTTCAAAAGAAGATTAAAGTTGCGAATGAAGAGATATTGAGTGAATTTGTGTATGAAGATGGAATTTTTAAATTTTGGAAGAGACTTTGTGTTCCCGAAATACATGATATAAAAAGGGAATTGTTTGAAGATGATCATAGTTCCAATTTCTCTATACACCATGGGAGCACTAAAATGTATCGAGATTTGAAGGAACATTTTTTGTGGGACACCATGAAGAGGGATATTTCTGATTTTCAGTCAAGATGTATGGTTTGTTAACAAGTTAAAGATGGAAGGCAACAGCCTGTAGGAGTCATGTAACCTCTTCCCATACCTGAGTGGGAATGGGATAATATCACGATGGACTTTGTCGGGGGGCAACCAATGACTCCTAGAAGGAACGATGCAATATGGGTCATTGTTGATCGTCTTACCACATCAGAACATTTTATTTCTATAAGAGAATATCTACCCCTTGAACGTCTAGAAAGACTATATATTAATGGTGTTGTGGGACTTCATGGAGTACCCCTGTCAATTGTTTCTGATCGTGATTCCCATTTTACTTCAAGATTCCGGAAGAGTCTTCAGAAGGCCTTGGATACTGAACTTCGTTTGAGAACTGCCTACCACCCTCAAATAGATGGAAAATCAGAACGGACTATTCAAATCATAGAAGACATGTTGAGATCCCACTCACTGGACTTTTAGGGTATGTGGGATCAATATTTACCTCTAGTAGAATTTTCCTATAACAAAATATTCCATTCAAGTATTCTGATGGCACCATATGAAGCGTTATATGGAAAGAGATGTCACACACCAACATATTGGGATGATGTTGGGGAAAGAAAACTCGTTGGCCTAGAATAGGTGAAAAAACGATGGAAAAGGTGAAGGTAATCCAAAACCACATCAAAGCAGCTCAAAGTAGGTAGAAGAGCTACGCTGATAACCAAAGGAAGGATTTAGAATTTCAGGTAGGAGATCATGTTTTCTTGATGGTATCTCCATGGAAGGGAGTTATATGTTTTGGTAAGAAAGGTAAATTGAGTCCCAGGTATATAGGACCTTTCGAAATTCTAGAACGAATTTGGGCTGTAGCTTATCATTTGGAAATGCCACGAAATCTCTCCAATGTTAATGATGTGTTCCACGTATCACTGTTGAGAAAATACATGCCTGAACCAATGCATGTACTCACTTATGAGGAATTGGAATTGGAACCTGATATGTCTTATTGCGAAGAGCCCATCAGGATTCTTGATACCAGAGAACAAGTGTTGAGAAACCAGATGACTCGTCTATTTAATGTTCAATGGAGAAACAATAAGATGAAAGAGGAAACATGGGAACCGGAGGAACTTATGATGAAGAACCACCCGATTCTTTTCACACAGTAGTATTCTAGAAATTTTTATGATGAAATTATTTGAAAGAGGGGAGAATGTAACACCCCAAGCTTCCACTGTACGCTTCTCTTTGAATAATACAGTAGCGTGTGTTGTACACAACTTTGAGTTCTAACACACCACAACCAATCAAACTATCCGTTATAAATAGTAATACCCACTTTTTGAAATTTTATAAATATTATCTTTCAAAATGGACTTTATTTTTGGATTCGGAATTCCGAACATAGCATAGGGTGAATTTTTGGTATTTTTAAGAAAACATTCAATTTTTGATGAATAGTGAAAAAACACTGAGTTATAGTTTAAAACCGAATTTTTATAATTATTTATTTTATTTAAATTTATTTTAGGTCAAAATAGATACAGAATACCTATATATGTTCAATGTCATTTATTAGTGTCCGTTTATAATAATTTCTAGATATATAAAAATTTTATTGAACTTTTCACCGTCTTTTACCCATCTCCTAGAAGAATTTTCAAATTCACATAAAACATAATTTTACCACTTATGTGAGTGAAATTTCGAAAATCTGTGAGACATAGTTAATATGAAGGAGTAAAATGTGGTTCAATAAGATAAAAATAATTTTTGGAGAATAGTAACTAATTTATTTTATTTACCACGGTTAAATGTGAATAGGGTAATTAAGGGTAAAAATGATATTATTATTTCCCTAACACATGTCCTAATTCTATTGGCTAAGTATAATTAGACCAAATAAACCTTAGGGATAAAATATGAACCTCTTTGGTTCACCTAGATTATATTAGGTCATTTATTATTATTTAATTCTACGAAGAGTTAAAAGAGTTAAAATCAATGTTTAATAACTAAAACTTTTTTAATATATGGTTATACAAAGATAAATTAGATTATAAATATTCATTAGAAAGATAAACATATTTCCTACATAATGGTATTGTATTTATAATTTTTAGACTTTAAATAATTTATTTTATTTATGACACAATGGTGACACAGTAATTACCTAATTAGTGAAATATTAAAATAATTGATATTATAAATATCCAAATAAATGTAATTTTAGACTTTTTATTAATTAAACATATTTTATAGGTTAATATGAAATGTAAGGATTAATTAAAATTATTTATTTTGAATTAATAAAGTTTTTAGAACTTTATAAAATATCAATTATTAAATAGTGTCAAAATTGACATAAAGGAGTATTTAAAAAAATATTATATTATTAATTGATATTCTATTCCTAAAAATCTATGGTTCGGACAAATGACATAGATAGGATAATATATATTGATAATGAAACAATTGGGGTTATATTGGCTTGTTATAGTAAGTTTATTAACCATATAATATAAAAATACAAAGAGGCATGGTAAATGTTAATCTATTTAACTAAGAGTTAAATATAAATGATAAGGTTAATATTGTTACCCAAACCTGTATAAAATCTATTGGTTGAAAGGATTTATACCAATACCAACCTTATCCTCAAAATAAGTCACTTTGGATCCATTATAAACCGAATATGGATTTATTATAAAATAATATTTTATGTTTTTCCTAAGGTTCCCCCCACCACTCTTATAAAAGGGAACTCCCCCTTCTCTCAAATTAATACCTTCATACACTTTTCTCTCAGACACAACCTGCCAAAATATTCTCTCAACTTCCCTCACTTCAACTTAGAGGCCGTATTTTGTTCAGAAAGCCAACCTAAGGAGCCCTTTTGATCAAATCAAAAGGAAGAACATGAAGAAGAGGTAATGTTTTCACCACCCTCTTTCAAGTTCCTTTCTTCTTCCACTTATTCTTTCTTTTTTATTTCCATTATAAAATAATAACTCCAGTATCTTCTATATATTGAGATGTTATTATAAATATGTTACAACAATATTCAGTATTCTATCCATCCTTTGAATGACATGTCACCATACGTGTGTACATACGACTTACCATCTCCACGTTGTGGTGTAATTGTTATTCAAAAAATTATTATTTGGATGTGTATGATAATGATGTGTAATTGAAGTAAATAATAAATATAAAATTATAATGATTCTGTATATATGATATACCATCCAATTATTTATTATTTTGATATCAAAATAATGATATTGTCACTTGTGCGTATGTACGGACTACCATCTCCATGAACGCGATAAGATTCATTCCCCATCTTATCCATTCAAGTATAATTCTCATTTTTGATTAAAAACAATTTTTAAGGACTTGATATCATTCTGGATATGAATAAGATACAACCTATATATAAAAAACATGGATTTTTTTAACAAAACATATAAAAGAAAATGAGCAAGTAAACACTCGAAACAACAATAATACTAAGATATTATTAACAAAGAAATGGTAAAAGATCATATATGATATCATATTAATGTATACAATTATTGTATAATTTAATAACCATTATTTCACCATTATATATGAGGTTAAACTACCCTCGACCAAAGAAAAGTACAATTTAAGGGTTAATTTCAAAATCTCTTCATTATCTGAGGTTGTTTATACGTAATTATCTACTGTGACCTTTTTATCATCCACATCCATGTTTCATGAAAATGTATTTCAAAACATTATTACTATTTTATAGACTATGGTTTAAAGTCATTTATACACTATTTTTACTTTTTATAAGATTTTAATAAATTAATGTTTCCGTCGTTTTCCAAACAAGGCCCTTTTTAACCTTTTCGGCAAAATTAATGTAAGAATATATTTTTTATCTTATATGGAGGGTGCGGCTATTTTATTCCATTATAAAATCCTCGAAGCTTCCCTTACAAGATTACAATAATATTTTCAAAGTAAATTTTTTCGTTTATAATTATATGACTTTCAAATGATTTCAAAAAAAGAGATATTTCTCTCAAATAGTGTTGATTTTATCTATGTCAACATCCTTTGATGGATTTTAAGCATATTTGAAGTTGATTTATTATGATACAAAACATCCATATTGTATTGAAGGTTTTGTGATATGTTTGACTGTGGATGTGTTATTTTTATACCATTCATGGTTTATAGAGAAACTATTGACATTTAGTATGCTAGTTTTAATAGTAATGTTTATGTTATGTTTAAACCTGTTTATATGAGGAATGCATTGGGCTTAGTATGTGACGAGTAGATCCCGCTATAGTTCCTCGATGAAAAGGTTGGTCTCATAAGACAAATTAGTCTCTTGGCACAAGGCCTTGACTATGTGGTTATGATATTCTGACATTATTCATTCCATCATTATGAAAGTGGTTATTCATATTGTATGTGATTATTCGAATAGTAGAATATCCATGTGAATAAGTAAATGGAATTATTTCATTTTATTTCTGCCATATTATGCTGAAGTTCATGTTTAAAAGGCTTTTGTTTTAGTTATACATTGCCATAAATGGTTATTCTTATTTATGAATGTTTCTATTATATTGTTATCCTTATTGGGAATCTGAGCTCACCCCTTTCTATGTTTTATTTTTCCCAGGATGTGAAGAAGTATTTTATGAATGACCTATAGGGATAGTATGAAGGGATATGAGTGTGGTCTATGGAGACATGATGTTGTTGTAGTTTTTCTCTTTATGATGTAATATAAAATTTATTAATGTATCTAGTGATTCTGATGCTACTAAAATAATCGGCCTTTAAAGACATGATATTTTGTGATCATGCCAATGTTATGTAATAATGCACTGAATCTGGGTAACTGGTGTTGGGGCGTTACAAACTCTCTATACTTTTCCATTTGACTGAAAATGTTATTTCATGCACAAACTAACCTAAGATTCTACTGCCTCTCAAAGGACTCAATAAAAGTGAGAGGTGAATTGAGTATCCCTTTTAGAAACTATAGAAGATAGTACTCCAAGAAAATGTATAATCTCTTTCATATAATGATTTACCAAATCTTCAACTTTGGTGGTATCTCAAATGGGTACCAACTGCGCTGACTAGGTCAGCCTGTCAATCACAACCAATTTTTAAGAATTATATGTCTGGGAATGTCAAAACCCAACCAAAAATTCCATATAAATTTCATCCCACATCTTTATAGGGAGTTGATGTGGTTGAAGATAACCCAAAATTTTCTGGTTCTCGACTTTCACCTATTGGAACATATAGCAATTGGAAACAAACTGAACAATGGACCATATCTTTCATGGTCACCCGAACTACAACCTAATTTCATTGTATATCTTATTGGTTCCTGGGTGCACACCCCATTGAAAATTATGGAAATCCCCCATTACATCTTTCATTGTCTCTAATGGAATAACATAACAATCCAAATAACATCCATCAATGTATTTGGAGAATGACAACTAGGAATAGGTATACCCACCATAAAGAGAGTATATAATGATAAGGAAATCACCATGAAGCTGTTTTTCCTGAAGAAAAATCTTGAGAATAATGGATTTTAAAGGAATACTGGCTAAAAAATATTAATCCCTTTTGCATGAACTCCAATTTCCAACTGTTCAAAAGGAGCCATAAAATTATACTCATCCAAAGATTCATTCACTCAAAGGGTTGAAATTTTCATGGTCAACACATATGCAACAAAAACCAATTTCCCTGGGAGTATATTTTTTGTCAAAATAAAAATATTTTTGGTACTCTTACCAACCCCTCTATAAAATATACAAATATTTTTGAGAGAAGATATAAATCATGCTCTTGTGGTCTATATACACATTAAAGCTTTATCTATAATAGTAGTTCTTCCAAAACTTAAGTGTGTGTATTATAGTTGTACATTTAAGGATTTGGTTAGGATATTTCTTATCATGAGGCCTTTGCTGATGAGATATATATGCAACAACATGATTTCCTTTCATAATATCACATCCCAATTCTGAACTCTATACATCACAGAAGAACACATAGCCTTGCTTGGCCATGGAAAGAGTTAAAACTAATGCAGTAGCCAAAAGAGTGTTCAAATAAAAAAATAACCCTAAAATTTATCATTACAGGAAAACAACACTCCCTTTTGAGTCATAGTAGTCATCAGAGTTGCCAGAACTGAGAAGTCTTTGACCAACTAACAATAGTATCTGGCTAATCCCAAGAAGCTCTAAATATTGAAGACATTCTATGGTTGATTGCAAGTCATAAAATCCTTCACCTTATTAGGATCAATTGATATACCACCTTTTTACACTATGTTCCATATTAATTTCACACTGTAAATCCAAAAATCCCATTTTTAAATTTTGGAATAAAGCTGGTGATTTCTCAGTAGAATTAGAACTATTCTTAGATGATGCACACGATCCTCCTTACACATGGAGTATACAATTTTTTTCCATAAAAACTACCAAAAAGGTAAAAGGAAATTTATGGGAAATAATTTTCATCAAATTCATGAATATTATACTAATAATTGATAGGCTAAAAATAATTACAAGGTACTCATAATTGTTATACCTGCTCTGAAAATAGGTTTTATTAATGCCATATTCTTTTATCCTCAACTGATGGTGACAAGATCGAAGGTAAATCAATGGAAACCCCTCAACTGATCAAACTTATAATAAATCAGTGGAAAATAATATTTTTTCATTATCGTAACTTGATTGGGATTTCTATAATCAACAAATAAGCATAATGATCCATCATCTTTCTTGGATAAGAGAACAAGCACCACCCAATGTGACACACTCAGGTGTATAATGCCTTTCTCAAGAAGATCGTCCAACTATGATTCCATCTCATTCAGCTCAGCTGGTGCTATGTGGTAATATGGAATTAAAACTAGTTGAGTTTCAGACATTATTCAATGAAAAACTTAACATCCCTTATTGGTGAAAAAATAGAGAAATCATAAGTAAAAAAGTTATGAAACATGATGAAGACCTGAGGGAGATAAACATTAGAGAATTCCTTCTCAAGATAAAAAAATATAGATATCATTTTCCTCAACTCAGGATATGATGGTCTGGCTATGCTCAACCATGGGTCCCATTCTCTATGAATGATAAGAGACACCCCACTAGGTGTAGCAAAGTCTACCCACTGAAGGTAACAATCTGTCTAGACATTAATGGAAATGATCCAATCCATCTTGAATAAGACGTAAAAAGGTTTCATGTAGAGGAATAGAGAACACCAAGCTTGACCGACATCTCATAAAGAAAATAAACATGTAAACTGCTATAACACCCCTAGGATTTACAAATAAATTTTAATATAAAATGAAATGCACGAGATAATGACTCCCCATGTAATGAAACATTTTTATGGAGATAGTTATAAACTATACGTTAAACTAAATATTTATGAATATATGTTTTGTATTTCGAAAAATAGAAATACACAATTGTGATCAGTAATATATTTAGAGTCCCATATGATCAACCTAATTTTTAGTGATCAGTAAAATAACACTTATAAATAGAAATATTACCGTTATGAATAATAAATCATCCAAATGAACAGTAACCTGACCCATGAATATATAAATAATATTTATGCATCTTATAAGTGAAAATATGATCATAGTATAAGTGTTGGTATTTTTGTAAGTCATAAATATTTGTTTACAATTTTATGATTAATATAATAATTTAAATGAAAATTTATTGTCATTAAAAATAGTCATAAATTATTATTTTATTTTCTTATGGTTATAAGATAATTTTATGAGTCTTTTATTTTTTTAAGGTGTTATAAAATCGGTTATAGTTTTAAAATTGATATTTTTTTGAATAAATTATGATTTATTTATAAATAAAATTTCAAATGTATATAAAATTATTTTAAAAAATGGTGTTCATTTTTGAATTCCACATGTCAAAAAATGGGTAGGGCAAATATTTGGGATTTTTTTGAAATACTAGAATTTTTTTGTGAATAGTGAAATATGTTAATTTACCATATATATAAATTATTAGTTAAATACACTATTTATAACATAATATAAGGTGTAAGAACCCATGTTTCAAACTCACTAGATATCTTTACTATTTTTAGTTACATGATCAAATTATATTTCTTTTCTTGAGAAAAATTATAATATAATGATTAAAATAATGGAAAAATCCTCCTCTCCGTCACTACAAATACCACCCCTCACCCCCTCTTATCCTCACACCTCTCAAGCATTTGTAAATATTTAAATTCATCATAAACATCTTCACATTCCACTTCCCCACTTCCAAGACTTTATGGCCTCATCATAAGGCCAAAACCAAATGCTTTAAGGAGGAACTCAATGAGAAGAGACCAAGAGGTAAAAATACTCTTTCATTTTATTTTAAATTATTTTCATTTAATTCTATTTTCTTATAAAATCCTCACATCCCCTTATACAAGAAGAATGAAAGATCTCCTATCACATATATACTGTAATATTATCATTTTTATGGAAAAATAAATCATCATACTTCTCCATGACCCCCTTTTATTCGAAAGAAAAACGTTGTTTGTGAAGTGTTGAAATAAGAACATCATGGACAATGTGTTTTCAAATTTCTTTACTTAATTAAAAACTATTTATAAAACCATTTTATTTTTTCAAATAGTTTTTAATGTGTATGATATATCCTATTTCATGTTCTGGAATTAACATATATATATAATATTAAATTATATAACAAAACTAGTTAATGATTATCGCGGAACAACCAAAATGATCTCAACAAATATTTTTAATGTTTTATCTAATGATTTATCATGATATATGAAAACAATTCTTTATGGTATAATTTAATATTATGGAAACATATTATGGCCATTTCATTTCACATATGTAGTTTATCATCCATTTTAAAAAAACCAATTAAGAACCATCCATGGAAATCACTTAAATCATTCCCCCAAAATAATGGAAATAAAAAATATTATTAATAATTGCGTAGAATAATGTTAACAAATTACCATATAAGGATTTATAAATATTAATATGTTACTAAAAACCACTAAAAACACTCTTTTAACTATTATATAAGTGGCATACGCATGTTTTATGTAAGACAAAGCCAAGGTAAGGGAATTCTTAAAATAATTTCCATTCTTTCGGTTAACCTTATACATCGTTGATTATGTGGTAATATGATTATTTTTGTAATTAATTTTTTATATTATGTTTTTATGTGTATTTATATTGTATACATATATTCCTTTCATTTTATTGATTATCACTACAATTATATGATATTTGTGTTGGGATTTTCCTTAAAACCCATCTTTTAAAATTCTATTTAACAAAATTCAAAAGAAAATGTTTATATTTAATTATTCATGTTTTATGTTTATTTTATGGTTTGAAAAAAAAATTTGATGAAGTTTGGTACCTATATCTCAATATAATGCATTATTTATGTTTAAGTTATAGGTAAGTCATTTGGTTACTCCATGTGTTGCTCTGATGGCTACACCATATGATAGTGGTGAGGGTTACATTGTAAGTTAGCTATTAGGGTTACATCGTAAGGTGTCCATTATGATTAAAAATCATAAGGTAGCCACAGGGGATAAAATATCATCTAAATAATTACCTATGACACCTTCATGGTTTTATTTATGTTTTCTATGAAAATATCATGTTTCACAATGTATGAATATGATTCTTTATTAGTGAGAAGCATGTATTTGTGATTTCATATGTTTATAAGTATTCATGGACTAATGGTTTATTTTATTACATTCGTATACATTATTGAGATTTTTTTGCTCATACCTTTTTTTTAAATGTTTTGATAGGTTATAATGATTTTTAAGTTAAATAAGGATTTCAAGTTAAATGTTATGATGATTTACAAACCAAATCATGTTATTTTTTAAATGTTTTATATCTTCATTGAAATGGATAATGTTTTAGTGGTACAAACATTGAATTATTGTGGGTTGATATCTAGGAATTATTTTGTAACTTTCAAATGATATAAAATCAAAAAATCTTTGGGAAGGTAAATAATTTAATTCTAAATGAATTTATTATATTATGTAATGTTGAAGTTTGGGTCCTTAAATTTAGTATCAGAGTAAAATTTAGATAAAATTAGGGGTTAGGATAATGTTAATAGAATAAAATAAATGAATGGTAACTTATATTTATTTTGAAATGATATATCATTTAAATATTACCATGTTCTTCATCTCAGATATGTTTTTTGAGAATGATTTCCCATATTAGAAAGAGATATGCTAAAGTAGGAAGGCACCAAGAGGATGATATCTTTCTGAATCTATACCCTGAAATAATGGGAATTGGAACCAAAAAATTTGTGATTATAATAGATCAATTTATGTAGGCTATAAATAGTGGTGGAATCCAAGAATGAGAAAAACTAGAGAAAAAAACAAGACAATAGTGGAACACTTTATGACACAACACTCGCATGATTTTAGTGGATCTTCTGACCTAGTAGTAGTTAAAGGATGGATTAAATCCATTGAAAAAGATATTCAATGTTTTGGGGTGTTCATATAGTAAAAATTTTAGTATTTACATTTTTCTTTTTTAACGTAAAGTTAATCAGTGGTGGTCAATGGTCCAGAATATCATCAATATAGAGAAGATTGATTCATAGAAATGTGATGAAATTAAAAACAATTTTATTGAATAATATTTTCCTAAGGTGGTTAAAAATAGGATAATAATTAAATTCCTTGAATTAAAGTAAAATGATTAAGATTCTATGCAAACTTATGAATATAACATCACATTATTGGAAAGGTAATCTCCAAATATTATTCAGGATCTTAATTGAAAAATCAATCATTTTTACCTAGGATTAAAGCCAAGATACCGAAAATAATTGGCATCCAAAGAATTAATATGTTATGAGAAACATTCATGATGTGCTGAGAGGGGAGAAATAAGGTTTTATTATTATCACATGTACTTTGACCATAAGGAGAATAATATTTGTATATGGAAAGAAATGGATAAGAATCAATCAAATAAATATAAAGGTATGAAATATCAGTTTCTAGTTAGTGAAAAGGGTTGTAAAATACAATTTGGGGAATCTCTTACCAATACCATAATGTTTTTTTGATGGTGTAAGTTTAGACATATGGGATGATATTGTAATGAAAAATATCCTAAGATTATTCCAAATAAAAAAACTGTAAAGTGATTCAAATGTGATGATATGTGTTATTATGAAAATAAGTTCCTAAATAAAAATATGAATGATGGGAAGAATCTTTATTATATGAAGAAAGGTGAAGTGGGATCCTTTGTAACTACATCAGCATTTGTTGGGCCATCCAATTAAGTGGTATAAGTTACTTTGTATATTTACATAAATTTTTATAATATCTTGTTTGACATGGGGGCTACACATTCCATTATTTTTGAGAATTTTTATGGTAAATTTGGAATTTCACCCAAAAATGAGACTGAATTTTCTTGTTAAAACTTATATGGGAAATATTATATAAAATGTAATTATATGAATCATAATATTATTATCTATAGAATTAATTTAATTGAAACCCTTATTGTTTTTCCCTTAGTAGAGTTTCATGTAATTCTGGCTAAGGATTGACTTTCTATTTATCATGCTAATTTTGATTGTAGAGATAGAGAAGTAATTTTTCAGAAGTAGTTTCAGTTTTTATACAAGAATGAACCCACACAATTTATAACATATTAGGAAGATGAGAAAATTTTTATAGAGGGAAATTTTATTTATCCTTCTCATTTTGTTGAAAACATGAGAGCTATTCGAATTAATATTATGCTTGTGGTGAATGAAAACCTCGATCATTTTCTTGATGAGTTACCTGATGTTATAACTGATTGGGGTGTTAAAAATCATATTGACTTGGTTTCGGATGCTAAGCCAATTTCAGAAACCCCTTATCAAATGGATATAATGTTATATCTTGAATTGAAAAATAAGTTGTAGAGTTTCCTTATAATGGATTCATTCATCCTAGCACATCAACCTGGGGTGATCCTATTTTTTGTTAATAAGAAATATTTTTCAATGACACATAACATTTATTATAGATCTTTTAATTACATTACTATTATGAATAAGTATATTTTTACTAAAATTGATGACTTGTTTGATCCGCTCCAGGGAGCTCAATTTTTGTCCAAGATTGATTTGAGATCCAAGTTCCATCGACTGATGGTGATGTAGAATGACATCCTGAAATTAGTTTTTCTTACTAGATATGGGAATTATGAGTTTGATATTATTACTTATGATTTTACAAATTCCACTACCATAATCATGGAAATTATGAATAGAATATTCCATGAATATTGGGATGTGATTTTGGTATATTATTATTGATGATATTTTTGTCTTATAAAATTTTTTATGAGGATCATGAAATAAATTTCAGGATTTCCTTACAAAATATCAAAGAAAAAGATTACTTGGGAAATCTAGAAAATTTGATTTTTGGTTGAAAAATATTTCATTTCTTTTTCCCAATTTAAATAAGGATGGAATAATAGTTAATCCAGATTTAAAAACATGTATGATAAATGGACAAGGCATATAAATTTTATATATATTCATAGTTTTCTTAGATTATCATGTTATTACAGATAGTTTGTTAAAAACATTTCATGGTTATCTATCACACTAACTATGTTAACATGAAAATGGGTTAAATTTATTTGGATAGAATAATGTGGTGTTTTTTTAGAAATTGAAGAAATGATTGGTGAGTGATCTCATTTTGTACCTTCCTTCAAAAAATGGTGAAATTTTCATCTACAGTAATGCTTCATTGAAGGGTCACGGTTTTTCTCTAATGTGGAATGATTAGGTAATTACTTTTGATTCACTCCAATAAAAACCTCATATGTTAAATTATCCCACATATGTTTTGGAATTAACAGATGTGGTTTTTTTCTTTTAAAATATGGAAGAATCATTTATACATAGACAAATGTAATATTTCTATTAATAATAAAATATTGAAGTATATATTAAATTACAAGGAATTAAACATGAGGTAGAGAAGATAAGTTGAACATATAATGGATTTTGAATAGACGATCAATCAACAACCATGAAAATAATACAATGTGGTAGATTTGTTGAGTAAAAAACAACAATCATAATTAACCATGTTAAGTTTGTAACATGAACCTTTGATTATAGATTTGATGAATTTTGGATTAGAATTTTATATTACATGAAATTCCTCTATTTTGTTTCAGGTTTCAATGAAGTTATCTCTACCATATAGAATTAATAAAGTGTAAAAGGAAGAAACTTAGTTATAGAAAAGGGTATAATTGTTCAAAATGGGTATATTTCCATAATTTTACCATTACAATGATTGTGTTTTTACATTTGGAAAAAGATAATGTGTGGTTTGTGATTCCAAGATAAAGAAATAATGGTTGTGTGAATCTCATATTTCTCTATTTTCAATTCATCCTGATTGTACAAAGATATATAGGGACCTTCATTAGTATTAGTAGTGGGATGGAACAAAAAGTGATATTGCTAAATTAATTATGAAATTTTTTACATGTCAACATGTCAATGTAGAAAAAACACACTCAAAGGGAATAATTCAATCTTATCTAGTTCTAGAGTGAAAATAGGACAATATATCCATGGAACTCATGTTAGGACTACCAAAGAAATCTCGAGGTAACAATTCAACTTTGGTAATTGCTGATCGACTAACTAAATCATCTCATTTTCATCCCATTTAAGATACCAAGTCTTTGGATATGCTATCTCGAATATACCTCAAATATATTTTTATGTTGAATGGATATCCTCATTCTATAGTATTTGAAGAAGTTCCCCAATTCACTTCTATCTTTGGGAATGGAATTCCGAATATAGTGGGAACAAAATTAAATTCCAACACTTCTTTTCATCATCAATATGATGGATAAACTGAGTGGAAAATTCAGACAATGGTGGATATGATAGGAGCTTGTTCAATGTATTAATATGAAGTTGGGTTCAACATCATTTTTTGTGGAGTTTTTTTATAATAAATGTTTTTATTTTAGTATACATATGATTCCTTTTGATTCATTATATGAGAAGTGGTGTCGAACTCCATTATTTTTTGGTGAAGCTGGGGAATGGAAGTTGATGGGACTAGAATTAGTAGAGGAATTGGATGAGAATGTGATAATGATCCAGAAACACATGAGGTTATATTAGAGTAGTTATAAAATTTATGTAGGTGATAGGAGGAAAAAATTTTCATTAGAGGTAGGTGATCTTGTTTTTTTATAGAATATCACCATGGAAAATTGTTATGTCTTTTTGTAATAAAGGAAATCAATGTCCACAGTTCATTTGAAATTACGAAATCTTTGATAAATTTGGAACATTCCCCAACTAATTAGATTTTACCACCATTTTTCTCAGGTACAAAATGATTTTCATGTTTTGATGTTGGAAATTATATGCTAGATTCATCTCATGTTTTAATCCTAGTTGAAGCTCAGTTGGTAGAGAGACTTTCTTATAAAGAGAAACCTCTTTATTTTCGTGATCAAAGAAATAATTTAATGTGGAATAAGGTAATCTTCCTGGTTATTGTTTTTTGTAGATACAATATGGTTAAAGAAGAAATATGGGAATATAAAAATGCTACGAGGGAAATGTACCCTAACTTTTTTAATAAGTAAATAAAAATTACGAGGGTGAAATTTCTAGATGGTTGGGAGAATGTAACACCCCAAGTATTTACAAATAAATTTAAATATAGAATAAAATTCATGAAACATTGATTCTCTATGTAATGAAACTTTTTATTAAGTAGATGGTTATATACAATCCATTGAACTAATTTTTTTTCACTTATATGTTTTGATTTTAAAAAAATAGAGATACACAGTTGCAATTAGTAAAATATTTAGTGTTTGGTAGGATCAAAAAAAGTTTTTGATTAATAGTAACATGACCCTAATAAATAGTTATATGAACTATATGAATAGAAAATTGTTTAAATGGATAGTAACTTCATCCATGAATGTATAAATAGATTTTACAAATCTTATAATTGATAATATGATTATAGTATAAGTGTTGGTATTTTTTTATGTCAAAAAAATTTAATTACAATTTTATGATAAATTTAATAATTTAAATATTTTTTTTCATTAATTGAAAACATAAATTGTTATTTTATTACCTTAAGGCTATAATATTATTTTATGAGTCCTTGAATAATTTTTCAAGGTGTTACAAAAATAGTTATTATTTTAAAATTTTTTTTTAAATAAATTCTAATTTAATTTAAATATTAAATTTCTCATATTTTGAAAATTATTAAAAAAATAGTTCATTTTTGAATTTTAAACATTAAATAATGATTAGAGTGATTTTGTTTGGATTTTTCTGAAAGACATGAATTTTGGTGAATAATGAAATATAGTAATTTATAGTATATATAAATTATATGTTAAATACACTCTTACTAATGTCATGGATAATGTAATCACCCTTGATTTGAAATAACTTGATATATTCGGTATTTTTAGACACTATAACAATTAATTTTTCTTATTTGGAAAAAAAATAATATAATGATTAAAATAATGGATATACCATCCTCTCCTCCACTATAAATACCACTATCACCACTTCTTATGATAACAACTCTAAAGGTTTGATAACTTAATAAATTATTCCCATACCTCTTCCTAATCCACTTACCCACATATATGAATTTATGGTCTCACCAAAAGGAAAAAACCAAAGGCCATAAGGAGGATCACAATGAGAAGAGATCATGGGATAAAATTCCAATTTATTTTTCTTTTAAATTATTTTAAATTCGTTTTTACTCACTTCAGATAACTGAATTTAAGAGGAATAAAATATAAAGTATTATTTTTAAACTGAAATTGTATCATGTTTATGAAAAAATAAATCATCATACTTCCTCTCTACCACATTTTATTCTAAAAATAAAACTATCGACCATTGTATGTCAAAATTCCAACATTGTGAAAAATGTGTTTTCAATTTCCTATTAATCCAACAAAGATAGTTATAAAAAATTATTAATGGAAGAAACAGATATAAAATTTTATGATATAACCTTTTTCATGTCATAGAATTAATATATATATATATAAAATATTAAATTATATAACAAAAAAAGTTCGTGATTATCGAATAACAACCAAAATGGTCTAAACGAATATCATTAATGTTTTATCTAATGATTAATTTAAATATATGAAAACAAAATGACTTATGGTATCATTTAACAATATAGAAACATACTACCACCATTTAATTACACTTTAGTAGTTTCTCTTTCATTCATCAAGAATATAAATTACGAACCGACCATGGAAATAAGGTAAAACACCCCCGAAGCAATGTATATAAAAAACAATAGATTCTTGGAAGGATTTTATAAAATAACAATATAAGGTTTTATAAATATGAATATGTTTTTATAAAATATTAATAACATTCTTTTAAATATAATAGAAGATGATTAAACATGTTTTAATTAAAAAACCCCAAGGTAAGGGAATTCTTAACCCAAATTCCATTTTATGGGTTAGCCTTCTACTTCATTGAATATGTGGTACTGATATTATTTTTATAATTATTTTTTTATATTACATTTATAAGTTTATTTACATTATAAATGCATATTCTTTTCATTCAATTAAATCTCACATAAATTATATCATATTTTAAGGGAAATTTATTTAAAAATCCTCTTTTAAAATCTATTTTAAAAAATTAAAAAATTTTTTTTTATGAAATTATTTTTTCAATATGTTCTGTTATTGGGAATTTTTTATGATGAATGGTTGGAAATATATCTCTGTCGAATGCATTGGGTATTTGTTTGTCTGTGGTCAGCCGTATGGTTACTCCAGGTGGAACTGCGATGGTTACACCCTAAGGTAGTCCTGAGGGTTACACTGTAAGGTATCCATGAGGGTTACAAATCATAAGGTAGTCGTTATGGTTAAAATATTAACTAAGTAATGACCTAATAAACCATTATGATTTTTTATGTTTATATGGAAATATAATGTATCAAAAAGTTTGTATTTGATACATAATGGGTGAGAATCATGTCTTTTTGATTTTATATGTTTATATGTATTCATGGAAAAAGGTTTTCTTTTATTTTATTTTAAAATACATTACTGAGATTTTTATGCTAATCCAATGTTTCTAAATATTTTCATAGGTCATAAGTTTGTGAATGAGAATTAAATAATTTAAGATAAATTTTATGTATATTTGTCAAAGAAATCATGTTTTATTTTTAACGTTTCATTTCTTGGATGAAATGGATACTATTTCAGTGGAACCAACCTTGTATTCATGTGGGTCGATATGTATGAATTATGTCATAAAATTCTAAATCCTTAAACCAAAATGATCAATGGAAATATAAATAAGTAAATTATAAAGGAATTTTCTAGATTATGAAGTGTTTAAGGATGGGTCCTCATAACAATGGAGACTCGACCCTCTCTTCATACCAAGGGGTGTAGTAATATCCATTTAACAAGATAAAAATATCTATTATATTTTCTCGTAGATTAAAAATATGGGTGGAAATAAGTTAATGAGATGCACCGACGTAAAATATTGCAGTCACTAATGAATAATATATAGTAATGTAACCTCTAATATTTTCTAGACTCATGTCTGATTCTGCAGGAGACTCTTCCATTGTGTCATGTAGCTGGGTTTAGGATTTATATGCTTGGAACTGTTATAATTTTGAATAATATGATTTCTATATATTTTTAGGAGTATATGAGGATCTCATTCCATTATAAAGAGTAGAATGTAAATTTAGAATATATGTAAGTGTCTTCGACATCCGCATGAGATACAATTCTTGGGTTCCTTAGTGCATACCCGATTAGAATGCCCTGGATTACCACAATTGTTGAAAATAAAAGGAATTACTAATGGAACAGTATGAGGTCTAGAATGAATTTACCATCAAGAACAACTACATGAATGACAACTCTTACATTTTACTTTTAAGGAACTCACAATACAACTGGGAGAGAAAGAAACTCATGAAAACCCTAACTTGCTAGCCATGTCCATATTGACCATCATCACCCTATCAAGTTTGTCAGCACAAGTGGGGATAATTAAGAAGATAAAATGATAATAAATATCTGATAAATGTCCTAACTAGATCCATTAAAACATCCATCTTTTCATTGGATATAATCTAATGCACAAACTGTACCGGCTTATCAATGTGATTTGAAAAATAAGACAATGTTCTATCAGCCTGCCCAAGATTGAAAAACCACACACCCTTGGCTAAAACCATTGACTCTAGAATAAACTAGTTGGTGAAAATTACCTTGATGTCTTTACACCCTAATACCTCATTTTTCTTCATCGTCACCATCATGTACCACAATCTCCTACCCAGTCCTTCCTGTATGAAGGTGTCATACTTTACCTTGATCTCATATGATGTCTCTAAGAACTCAAATAAAGTTATATTTTACCCAACAATTCCTCATCACGGTGGGGATCAGTAGATCCTTTTAAAACTTGTGGTTTATATAAAATGATCTCTTAAGAATGATTTTGATGAACATCCCCCCGAGGATACCCAGCTAGATCCTAGATGGGGACTAGAGGTGGTGTATATTCCAAAGTAAGGACATCACGTACAATAAACTCAACTAGATTTGGGTCCACTAGAAGATTCACCCACTATGGTTTAGTAATAAATTATTTATGGATTCGATTTATATGTCTTCAAAATGGTATGATGCTACATAACATTAGTATATAATGACTAAGACATCAGACTAACAATCCAACTGAGAAAAAACGAAAATTATTCCCAACAAATGGCACAATGAGATTTGGACTTCACTCCATCCAAATCACAATAGGGAAAACATTAGAACCAATACACAAAAAATCCTTTATTAACCAAAACTGGAGAATTAAGGTTCACTATAGTAAGATATAGGTAGGAAAAAAATCCGAACAACCTCTTTAGTCCCAAAAATATTTCAACTGTATACTAACTTTAAGACAAATTCTCAACATCCTCATCTAATATCACAATGTTATGAACCTACCAAGGTACCCTGTTAACCCAACAAAAAATCAATCCCTAACATATCCTGATGGGAATTTATAATCCCAATGGGTTGGAATATGACAGTTATCATTGTATAACATGAAAGTGGGAATGAATTTTCCACAAAACATAGTGGAATCCAAAGAAACAATCCAGTATTCACAAAAAAGGAATATCCACTAAGATTAATGTACAAGAAGTCAATAAGGAATTAAATCCAAATGTATTAAACCCCATGTAACACAATAGTTAAAAAAACCAACCATTTGAGGACACAACTCACCCTGTCCATGGTTCAATAGCTGAATCCACTTCCAAGGGATCCTTCCCGCTTTCCCGACACTGGAATATGATAATCTATGAGCACTAGAATACATAAGTTGGGTGTACGATAAAAGAACTAGTAATATCTCACCAATGATTCCATATTAGTTTCCAAAACAATATTAACCAAATAAATGATTTCAATTTAAAAAAAATAGGTTTTTTATTTTAAATAATACTTAAACAAATCATGCTATACAAAATAAATGATGTAAAAAATACTTTATGAAAAGGATTTACATGTGATGGAATATTTCAAAAAAATTATCATAGATAAAAAAGTTAAATAAAATAGTTTATGTACATTTAGAAGGAATGGAATGTAGTTAAAAAAACATTGGCATAGATTTATATCCCAAATTTAAAAGTAGCTAACAACATAGTCATCTAACAAATAGGTACAATAGTATTTTCGGCTATATAAATCTGCACTCTCTAAGTGATCTCTATAATATGTGTGTACACACATCCCTCTAACACTATCCAAAGGTGACTCATCACCCTCCCATAGGGCATGTGACCTGCTGCATGTATATTTTATAACGTTTTTATAAAACATAATGATTCCAAACAAATCCCCAACTTCTTAAGTGTTATATGTGATCTATCATAGTCAATTCTGGGAAATTTACATCAGCATTACTTAAAATAAAATTAAATCCCATAATTCCATTTCAATTCAAATTTTACATTTAATACCAAAACATGGTTTATGTCATGACCCAACCCAATGGTGCTCGAGCCACGACTCCCCAAGCCCGCCTCTAATAGGCTAGGGGCTGTCGACCAGCCCCGAGTAGGCTATCACACACATGGGAGGCATTAACCTAAGGTAACTGTACACAAGCACCCAAAAACACCTCCATGAAACAGTGCAGTGATATAGAAAATGAAAAGTAAATGCATGCATACAATCTATCAAAAACCAGAGTGCAACAGAAAATGTACTATAGGGAAAAATAGGGCCCAACAAAAGAAAACTACAAAGCTCGTCCAAACTGCTCTGAAGAAGGGGAACCCTGCCACAAACACCCATAGAAAAGCTCCCTCAACACAGCTCCGGTAAACACCCCGGTCAACACGCTCACTAAGCTCCGCCTGCTTCGAGTCCTTCTGGGACTCTGTCGAATGGCTTGTGGTATGCACAAGACACAAACATGTGCGGAAAAGCCCGTGCAAGGGTGAGTATAAACCTACTCAGTAGGAATCCCAAAACCCAAAACCAAAGAGAGTAACTGAAAGGCATCAGTCCGCTCATCCCAGCCAGAGGGAACCCAGACGATAGAGAAACTCTATCTTGTGACCATCCTTGGCTAAACACAACTAGTCAGCTCAGCTCAGGTGTATGCCCATACATACACCTTGAACAATCCAGATATACTCAGCTCACGCAACAAAGACACAAGAGGTACCAACCTCATCACAAATAACTGTCCCCAACCAGGAGAGTACACCAAATGAACACTGTCATACCAGAAGACACTCATCCGAGAGATACACTCCATCGGGTCCCAAACAAACATCTCAGACGCTCACCCGAGAGACCATGCTCGTCGGATAACATCACTAAGGAAACATCGCTGAAACAACATAACTACCAAACTCATCGGATAAGGGATCGCCGCTAGGGTCCACAAGGGGATACCAAGACCCACTTCGGTATACTTAGCTCATAGATAGGGGATCAATCCCAGGGTCCACTGGGAGATACCACGACCTGATCTGGCATATGACAGAAGCTCAACACTCTGATAGAGGATCATCGTCCATATAAAGGTGGTCACAACAATACCAGAACCCTATCTGGTATAACTTGCGATGTAGGGGATCGAACTGACGATGCCACAACCCTACCGAAACCACGCGCTGACTAGGGGATCGCATAACCAACGATACTGTAACCCTACTGACACCAAGCGCTGAGTAGGGGATCATATAACCAACAATACCGCAACCCTAGTATAAACTTCATGCTGAGTAGGGGATCATATACCCAACGATGCCACAACCCTACTAGGCAAGACCCACCACGTAGGGGATTATATTCCAGATGATGCCACAAACCCCACGGGGTTAACCTACTAGATAGGGGATCATCTCCCGTGAATCACAGCGATACCAAGAACCCGATCTAGGGTAAAGATGCTAGAGGATCCGCTCTAGGCCCACCGGAGGGATGCCACAACTATAACAGTTAAATCATCCCATCGAGAGGATCACAAACCCCTACGAAGGTTGTGATGCCACGCAAACCCTTGTAGGAACGAACCATGGGAGAACCCTCAACCACTGGTGGTCCAAACGTCGCTAACCCGAGCGACCCGCCACAACGCCACACTGCGCACCTCCTAGGCCAAAACCAAGGCCACCATCGCGTTCCACATGGAAAACACGCAGGATAGGCTGTTTACTCACCTGAAATGGAGCACAGGTGAAAAATGCATTATTCACTTTAGCTAGATCGTGTGGGGCCCCACAACTATCCTGAAACCCATCGAACGGATCACACCACGACGATCCCCTCAAAAAAAAACAAGCAGAATCGACTACTCGCTTGTCCGAAATGGACACCAGGTGAAAAAGGCACTATTCACCGAAGGCCAGCTCGGGTGGGGCCCATGCCTGGATTCCAAAACACATTGAATGGATAACACCATTTCGATCCTCTAGGGAAAACACACAGGATCGACTATTCATTCGCCAAAATCAGACTCCTGGTGAAAAAGCTGCGTTTCTCCGCAAATTCCAAAACCTGACCTCATGGGGCCCGTACCCCATTCTCAGTCCCAACACCCAAAAACCATCAAAAAAATTTCTTCATACCATCGGGGTCTAAATGCCACTGACGTCACGTCAATCAGACGCTCCGGGTAGAAGTTACAAAGACCCGAAGTCGTAAAATAATAAAATAATATTATTTTATACGACATTTCTAGCTCCCGGACAATGATCCCAAACCTTTAAACCCTTGAACCAACACCAGAGGGTTTGCATTATCGTCAGGGTTGTGTTTCCACAAATGGCACATGAATCTGACTCCCGGATTGCAAGATACGGGGGTTTAAAGACCCCCGTATAACAATAAGATGCCGGACCGGCCTTGACCGGCCGGTCCGGCCGGCCCGGACCGGCCCCCGCCGCCGGCCCGCCCTAGCCGACGGCTCTCCGCCGCGCCACGCCTGGCCTCGCCGCGGGCTACCGCGGGCCGCCGCGCGCCGCCCAAGCCGGCGCCGCTGCGCCGGCGCCGCGCCGACGAACCTTCCGAGGTCCCTCGGAGGCGCCTAGGGGGGTCCAAACGCAAATCCGGAAGCATCTGCGTGCCCCTGGGACCCGATCTACCCATCTGCATTCTCAAAATAGATAAAAACACAAAAAAACAGGATCGGGGGGTTAAAACTAAAATCGGCCTACCTCGCGGGCGAAACGCCGACGTTCTACCTTAGATTCGCGCTCCAAAGCTTCTGCTGCATGCTCCTGGAACATTCGACACAGGATTCTGAGCTCATGGGCACTTCGTTTGCTCGATTCGGCGGAGCAGTGGAAAATAACGGCGAAGAACGTTGAGAGGAACGATAAAGGGGGGGGGGGGGAGGGGGCACTAATATTTATATCAGCTGCCCGCCGGTGCCTAACCCGCCTCGGCCCCGACGCCCGATGCGAAAAAAAGTAATGTCACCCCTAGGGTAAACGCGCCGTTCTAAATGCAATAGCGGACAAATATTTTCCATCCAAGACTCCATTCAAAATCTATTTGAGCTGACCCTCACACACTAACTTCTCCACTTATTTACGAAAACTCCCCTGGTGGCGTTTCTCACTGCAGGCCCGCGCCCACAAAGATTACACCTCTCATAGGGTAAAAGGCATGTTCCAGACGCAACCATGCCCTCATATTCCTGATCTGAGTTACCGTTTAGGAGATATCACACCCCCACCATGTGCATAGTATAAAAATACTTAATATTTTTTATAAAATTAATTTCGGGAACTCCGGGTCTCAGAATCGCACACCGTCTTCGTGCATAGCTCTGGAATTCATCATAGAAATAATCCAAAGTATGACAGGGCCAGAAACCCGAGTCGCTACATCCTCCCCCCCTTAGAAATTTTCGTCCCTGAAAAGACCTAAGCACAAGGAAAGCGACTGGACTCTCAAATGTGTCTCTCACACCAGCGAGTTCACCCACCAATTACCATTCCCGAACATAAAAGTCAGAGGGAGTCATCCACCACACCTCGATACTATCCGCTTTGGGCGGCACTGACACGCCTACACGGCTTTATTCGCCTCACAAAAATGTGTCTCGGTGTGGGAAGGATCACACTTCCTCACGCATTCGAAGCATTTCGAACAACACCCACACAGGGTCTTACCAATGCCCTGAACAAAACTTGAGCAAGCAATAAAAGGAAATAGTACCGCTAAACAATGTCTATCAAACTAATACAGAAAGTAGAAAGGACACAAGGCATACCTATATCCATTCGCGGTGCCTCTGGGTCAATAGCCTCCAGGGCATGCAGCTGTCCTCGCCATCAGCCACCAGCTCCTTAAGCTTGGCGTGGTCCTCCTGGGGGTGGGGGTGGTGGAATCATCGAGAATATGATCCCCTACATGGTGGGTCTTGCCTAGTAGGGTTATGGAATCGTCGGGTATACGATCCCCTACTCAGCATGAAGTTTATAGTAGGGTTGAAGTATCGTTGGTTATACGATCCCCTACTCAGCACTTGGTGTCGGTAGGGTTACAGTTTCGTTGGTTATGCGATCCCCTACTCAGCGTGTGGTTTCGGTAGGGTCACGGCATCGTCGGTTCGATCCCCTACATCACACGTTATACCAGATAGGGTTCCGGTATCATTGTGACCACCTTTATATGGACGATGATCCTCTATCTGAGTGTTGAGCTTCTGTCGTATGCCAGATCGGGTTGTGGTATCCCCCAGCAGACCCTGGGAGTGATCCCCTATCTGTGATCTACGTATACCGGAGTGGGTCTTGGTATCCCCTAGTGGACCCTAGCGGTGAACCCCTATCCGAGGAGTTTGGTGGTTATGTTGTTTCAGCGATGTTTCCTCAGTGATGTTATCTGACGAGCGCGGTCTTTCGGGTGAGCGTCTGAGATGTTTTTTTGGGACCCGATGGAGTGTATCTCTTGGATGAGTGTCATCTGGTATGACAGTTTTCGTGTGGTGTACTCTCCTGGTTGGGGACAGTTGCTGGTGATGAGTTCGGTACCTCTTGTGTCTTTGTGGCGTGATCTGAGTATATCTGGATTATTCAAGGTGTATGTATAGGCATACACCTGAGTTGAGATGACTAGTTGTGTTTAGCCGAGGATGGTCACGAGATGGAGTTTCTCTCTCGTCTGGGTTCCCTCTGGCTGGGATGAGCGGACTGATGCCTTTTAGTTGCTCTCTTTGTTTTTGGGTTTTGGGGTTCCTATTTAGTATGTTTATACTCACCCCTGCATGTGCTTTTCCCGCACATGTTTGTGTCTTGTGCAGACCACATGCCTTTCGATGGAGTCCCAGGAGGACTCAGAGCAGGCGGAGCTTAGTGAGCGTGTTGACCGGGGTGTTTATCGGAGCTGTGGCGAGGGATCTTTCCGGCGGGTGTTTGTGGCAGCGTTCCCCTTCTTCAGTGCAGGTTGGATGCGCTTTGTAGTTTTCTTTTGGTGGGCCCTGTTTTTCCCTATTTTACTATTTTTGTTGCACTCTGGTTTGGGATAGATTGTATGCATGCATTTAATTTTCAGTTTCTATATCTCTGCACTGTTTCATCGAGGTGTTTATGGGTGCGGGTGTATAGTAACCTCAAGCTAATGCCTCCCATGTGTGTGATATCCTACTCAGCGCTGGTCGCTAGCCTCTGGCCTATTGGAGGCGAGTTTGGGGAGTCACGACTCGAGCCCCGTTAGGTCGGGTCATGACAGGTTAATAAAAAAGCATGCCTCTTTCTCAAGATAAAAAAATGGGGTTTTATTGAATTTTGTAAAAAAAATTCAAAATAAAAATTAAATCCAATAAAAAAATTCCATCCATTTTATAATTCAATTACACAATTATAACTAAAACATTAATTGGAATAACTTCCCTCAAATCGAAAATTTAAAATACACAAATTTAATTAACAAATTTTCATAAACATGTATTATGCAATTGAGTTAGATGTTTTCCATGTTTCAATACTTCAACTAATTAAAATATCCCTATTCAATATAAATTAGTATTATACTTTTAATTGAATGAAATCATGAGAAATTGGGATTAAATAAATAGAAAAAATACATCAAACAATATATGTTTAATCAATTTGTCTAATTTGGATGAAACTACATATATTTTTCTTAAACGCAACACTTGTAATTAAACCAATCAATGAGAATTAAGGTATAGAAGACCTCAAAGCACAACCTAGAAGAAATATCAAACACAATAGGACATTGTTCCATCAATTTCAGGATGATCAATTGAAATCCCAATGGATAAGAAATATATAACGATGCAGAATGAAGGAGAACGCTTACCCGGGAATCACACTATTAGCATAATGGTGATCGAACGCCAAACAAGAGGACCCTGAAGGGTTAGATATATTTTAGAACACATGGGGAAGGAGTTTGATTAATATAATTTAAACTGAATAGGATATGAAAAGATATCTTATCCATGCAACCCATTTAAAAAAGAGTAATATTATTTCATAATGAGTAATAAAATTTCACTTCGTGAAATAATTATTTTCTAAATCTTATAAAAAAACGTAATCTTAAAATAAAAATTTCCTTTAAATAACCCACAATGTGTGAATGCTAGTCACGGCCTATAACCATCATAGAGTAAATCCTTTCATGACTTACCTCCATAATTCCTTATAAGTAGTGTAACCTAGTTACACATCATGTAACCCTCCTACAACCAATTATATTGGTAATAGGATGTTACAATCTAGAAAATATTTAAATACATCTTACAAAAATGTGTAAGATCATAGGTGGAAACCCATGTTTATTTGTCACATGAGACCTACCAATACATCAAGGGGATATTGTGGGATCCAACCATAATATATGAAGTCCAATTCATTTACCAAAAGAAAGTGGTTAAAATTAATTACCCAAATAATTCTTTTTTAATAACTAACATATGAAATATTAATAATTACCCTAATAAATAGACATAATCCTATAAAATTTAGTGTAATATGGATAATGGTATAAATATATTATATCCCTTGTAAAACAAAATATAGACCACCCATAAATTTTTTATGTATTGTTTTATTACAACATATTCATAATGAAGAATAAGTAAACTAAGTATTATTATCTTCAGTGAATAGAAATACCATATAAATAACAATATAAGAATTATTGAGGAAAATATAATTTAAAAATTCAAAATAATTGTGAAAAAATGTATATAAAATATTTAATAAATAATTTAATATGAAAATAATCATTGAAATATATAATGGATTCATTTTAAAATTATGTGGCCATGATGGCAGGAAATTCTATATATGATAAAATAATGATTCATTTCACAGTATTTATAATTGAAAATTTTGAATTATTTTTAAAATGAAATGATAATTCCATTAAAAACATTTTTTTAAAAGTTAAACCTGTGTAAAAATTTATTTTATAAATAATTTTTGATAAATAATATCATTTCATAATTTTTTTAAACAAAATTTGTTATTTAAGAAAAAAGGTTATCCGATCGAAGAAATAAATAAGGTTGGATTTTCATAATGCTATTTTCTTAATATTTTTTTATACCAAAGAGAATAAAAATGTTAATATTAATTTAAAAATATCAATAATAACCAAATTAGTGGAAAATTGATTTAGTTAACTAAATATCCTATAATTTCTAATAGGGAAACTTAAATATAACAATCCAGAATAATGATGATATTGTGAAATAAACCTTCACCACATTTTCTAATTTTGAATCATAATCCCCATAAAAGAAATAAATCCAAATAAAAAAATATAATGAAAATAAATATATTCATTATATAGCATATTAATTGTAAAATTATAAATTCCAAAAAAATTTATTAGTGGTGAATATAACATATGTCTCAAAAAGTAAATATTAGAAAAGAAACCTTAAATCATATTTTATTTCATTCATATATGTTTGTACCACATGAATAGAAAATGTATCATTATTATATAACTTTTAAAAACCATTTTTATTTATATAATAAAATACATGGTTTATTTATAGTCTTTAATAACCCATTTTTAATAAATTATTGTTAAAATAAATTTTTTACGTGATAATTGTTACGTGGTTCATGTTTCTTTTTATTTGGTATTTTCGGCCTTTCTACATTGTTCATGTTTAAATAATATAAATATTTTTTTACATTGTATAAATATAATAAAAATTCAGTATATATGTTTTTAGATTAATCCATAAAATTGTGATATAGAAAGAGGTCTGCACTATTCATAGAGATTGTAAGTCATACATGCGAATTAACGATTGTTCCATTTTCTCGAACAATAGATGAAAAGGAAATTGAATTTAACTAAAAATTATAAAGGATCATTATATAAATAAAATTAAATCTTATTAAATTCCATGTAAAAATAAAATGAAAAACATTTTAGATCACTATGTGGATGATGTGGTCCACAAAAACACAAGAGTGACATTATCGTTTCTTAAAGGATTGTAATGTAATAAGTGGGATCTTGTATTCTATTTAAATAATTATTTTTAGGTCATAAATAATATATAATTTAATTAATATTATTCTTACTACCATCAAAATATATACCATGAGAAAAATGAATCACAACACTCTGTGGGGAATTAGTTTTCAATATAAAAAAGACATTCATGTATCTCTCGTAGAATTGAAATTAATACGTTATATATGTTATAAAAATTAATTAAGTATAATAATGTCTTAAATATCATAAAAAATTTTAAATCCATTATTATTTTCATCCATTAAAGGTGGTTATGAAAAATTAATTTCAACGATTTGCGGCACGATATTCCTTCATACACTCGATCGATGGTTTTGTTTCCATTTTGATGGATATGGAGATGGATTTTCATTATTACAATAACATAAAAAAATATAATAATATATGGAATTTTTTTATTATATTACAGTAATATTATATGATTATAATGAGGTGGAATATGAAACAAAACAAATACCTAGGTTTTTGAATTTTACCTCTTCTTTGAAGAACCTCTTTCAGTATATACTTAAAGAAATCATTTTAGGTAATACAAGTAATAATAATGACTATAGAATATGTGGATTGAATACAATAATAAATGTGGGCCGTTAATTTCTGAAATATAGTGTTTTTGAAGTGTGAGGTGGGTAGGAGGGGTCTGTCCTATTATAAGTGTGGGAGATGACACACATTGAATTTTTGAAAAGATAATGTGATACCCATTTTTATCTCATTCCACAAAATCCAGAATTGGTATTTTTTGAAATTTGGTGGTGATAAGGAATAATATTTGACATACCAATGGGTTTTTGAAAATTTTTAGGTCATATGTTATCCTTAAAACTTTTCTAATTCCACAAAAAATTTCTTTTCACTTTCAATGTGATAATTAATTTTTAGTGTTTCCACAATTCATTTTAGTTATAAAGTAATTTACCGTTATTAAAAAATATTTATTATTATGATTCAAAATGTTGAATAAATATTTTATAATTAAATTCTATTGAATGTATGAATAATAGTTTAAACTAATCCCACTGATGTGGTGAGAAATTAATTTTCAAGAAATATATTTTTTAGTTAAAAGATGGTCATATTTTTACTATACGAATATAAAATAAATTATTTAAATTTAAACATAAAATGATAAAATTATAATCTATACATTTCATTTAAATTATATATCATCATATGTTACATGAATTAATTATAATAAGGAAATATTATGAACATTAAAATAGTTTTCAGAAAAATGCGTTTAAACCCTAAAATAACCTTACAATAAAATATACTATATTAGAGTTTAAAATGTAAATAATTCTATTCAATATTAAAAATAATTCTTATTTTAATTGAAATAAAATTAATATAAAAATTTTCCATTTAAATTATTCATTATATAGTAAATAAATGATATTATTTTAAAAATCACTATTTTCACTATTCAATAAAAAGATAGTATTTTCTAAACAATAAAAAAAACTTCACCAAAACTAGATTTTTATATGATGATGTAAAAAATTAATTATTTACAATTAATTTTCATTATATTGGTAAATAATTATATAAAATATGTGATTGAATCAAGACTATTAATACTTTTAAAAGATATTGATTTTAAAATAACACTTCTTTTTCATTCAAATGTTTTTTATTTTATTTATAATCACATATTACCATAGATCTTATTTAAATTTTGTTAGAACAAATAGTTTTTATAATTTCACATGTCTCATCCATACCCACTTATTTACTTGAAATGATATAATGACATTCAATATTACATTTCATTAGGACTTATCATTGTGTATTCTACAAGCTATAGAAGAGACTGAATTTAGTTAAAAAGATAATAAATTATAAAGTCTCAATGTGTTACATTCTATAATATTATTCATGTTTCATTCATATATTTATTATAAAATCATGTTACACTCAAAAAAAATCACAGTGTTATCAATATCTATATCATTTTCCCTCTTTAATTTTTTTTGATTAAAAATAAATTAATAATTTAAGGGTTTTTGTTAACTCACATCTCTTCATCAATTTATAATGACTCCTCTATATCTTATTTCATACAATAATGGGTTATTACACCATTATAGTTTACATCATGGATCATTATCTTCCACTAAATTCTAAAATGATATTTTACTTCAAAACCATTACCTAAATAATATTATATTCCCAAAAAGAATACCATTTTTCAGAATAATTATAATCCTCTTTAATAATGGTTTCCCCTCCCTGTCCATATTTTTAATTAATAGAAATTGTAAAATTATAATCATAATTATGTTTTATCAGATGTTACCACTATAGTTTTTATCCTCCTTAATAAATTAAATTTTCATACTCTTTTCATAATGTGAGTTCACAAAAACAATAGTTAGTATTTGATAATGGTTCTGTTATATTTAAAAATTAAGATAGTTATTTTGGATATTTATCAGGAGAAAATTTTTGATAACCTAAGGGATAATTATAAGGGATAATTAAATATATATTAAAAATCATAAAAGATTTGGTAAAGTATATATTTTTTGGTTTCATTACCAATTATATTGTTGTAATGATACTTGAAACAAGATAAAGTTGTTAAATAGTTACAACTAGGTGTAATATCCAAAAACATTGATGGTTGATTATAAATTCCATCAACACTCTGATGCACAATGAGTTGGATTATGACTTTACATATAGTTACACACTCATAGGGAATATTGTATGGTCAACTCAAATTTACTATAGTGAACCAATATTAATGATTTTAGTCCGATCATATGTAATTATTTTACAGAACCTAATATGAATAAGAATGAATATAAACATGGATTGATCAATGTGAGTTATATTTTTAAGAAAACTTATAATATGTTAAAATTTAATGATTCATAGGGGAGTTTATATTCAGATCACTGGTTTCGTATTAATTTTTTTAGATTTATTTTTTTAAAAATGATAACAAAAATGTTAGTAGAAATGTATGTATCTATAAATTCATTCTATCTTATATGGAAGAATATTTAAATGGTTGATAATATTTTCATATACATGTTATTTTTAAATTTATGAGTTTCATATTCTTACATTAGGTAGTGAGGTTGATTTTTTAATAACAACTAATTCTTGATACTATTATCTATT
Organism: Viscum album; assembly: GCA_963277665.1. Taxonomy (NCBI): domain Eukaryota; kingdom Viridiplantae; phylum Streptophyta; class Magnoliopsida; order Santalales; family Viscaceae; genus Viscum; species Viscum album. The sequence goes on along the minus strand of OY728152.1, from coordinate 1,409,638,633 downwards.
TTCATCACTGACCAATATTTATCAATGATAATATACTATGTTTAAAATGATTTTGGGATTATAATAATCATCTAATATTTATTCTTATTTTTTTTCTACATTAATAGTTTAGAAACAAATATAAAATGGTAACAATAACTACAGAAATCAGTTTTTTATGTTTTTGGGTATCTATTGATGAAAATATGTTTGAGGGTATTATAATAATCATGTTTAAAAGTGTGGGTTTTTTTGATAAAAGTTAGTTTGATAGTATTGATAGACATTATTTTTATTAATTATTAATTAAAAAGTGATTCATGATATTTTTAGTGATGATTATACCACTTTTTGGATTTTGATATATATTTATTAATATGTGATTTTATGAACTATTTGTTGAAGATAAGATATAACTTTTTGATGAATAAATGATTTCATTTTGGATTAAGAACATAGAGATTCAAATAGTTTTCTGAAAGGTATGTTATGTAGAGTTTTTTCTTTTTATAGATACATAGTTGGGTATAAGGCCATATGAATGTTTAATATTATTGGAGGAATTAATGGGGTAAAATGTATATAGGAAAGATTGTGAATCCTCTAAATTGGTATTAATATTGATAGATTATGTCATAAGAAACACTAAAATAATGAAACATCTAACTTAAAAAACAATGAAATATTATATTTATACGAATAATTTTATCATTAGTAAAAAAAGGATAATAGTAAATTAAATTAAGTATATAATATTCTATTTCATTAATAAATAATTAAACAATTGTTCCATTCTATGAAAAATATTAAAAAGGGGTATTGAATTCAACATCAATAAATTAAATCGACCAAAGATTATAGTTTTATATATTTGTTAATATTTATATTTATAAACTATAGTTTCAATATTTAATAATTTTAAAATTTATATGAAATAAAATTTAAGATATTTGAAATTAAAATTTTATTTTTATTTAATAATATAATCTTATCATTTTATTTTTTAATTTAATATAAATAACTAACTATATAATTTGAACTTTATAAAAATAACATCTATTATTAATCTAAAATTTTTAATTAGTATTAATTTTTTGTTGAGTGTAATTATTCTAATAGAATAATAATTAATAACCTTTCATTTTTTTCATTTATGAAAAAATAAACATAAATTTGTGAATAGTTTGTGATACCACCTCAACAAAGAAATGACTTATTTTTTTCATCTTTGCATATATTCACTAATTATAAAATTTATCTTTTGGAATTAAAATAATATCTATATAATATAATTATGTTTATAATGAACTATAATTTCCTATCATTCTTCTATAAATTAAAACATTTACCATGCATCGTGGAACCACAACCTCCTTTAAGTAACAATCACATTTTTCATCTATATTCATTATAATTTAATATAATACCATCAAATATGACTCAAAAACATAAAATAGTATATATAATATAATTATTATTCGGTTATTAATATATTTTACCTAATGAATGCAATGTACTAATCAAAACCGTCCATTAATTTTTGAACGTTCTTGTTTAGGTTAGTCCAACCGGCTACATGAATGAGGATATAAAATAATACCATTGATGACTATGAGAACATAATTAATAAAAACATATGATACAATTATGAAAATAAATACTTTATTTTTTTATTTGCAATAGTATCGTTATCATTATCTTTATATACTTTTTTCATTTGTTAAAAATCACTCAAACATGTTTTCAACCGATTTCAACTATGAGAATCATAATAAAAAGGATTTAACACCCATTACTCCAGTAACTTAGATATGGTGACTAATTTATTAAAATTTTAGAAGATATAAAGAATCATTTCTCAAATGGCTGAATAGTTTAGTATTCTTGTCAAACAATATACATACAATATTTCCATTTTACATATGTATAAACAAATTACATAATTTGTTTGAGATTTTTAGTATTCTATTTGGAATATTCGTACATATAATTCATAGTACACATCCTGGATTCCATGGAAATGAAAAAAAGAAGATCTCATATTTTGACAAAGAGTTACATAATTTGGTAGATATCATTAGTAAATGAAGAATTATCAATTTGGAAAATTAAATATAAAATGGTAAATGAATGAATAGACATTTAATTGAATCAATAAATTCACTATCCTTATTATATTAGGGATCAAAAAATATGAATATGTAAATAATATAAAAAACATTCCATTTAAATAACTTAAAAATAATAAATTTATATGAAACAATCAATATAGAATGTTAAATAACTGAAAACACTTTTTATTTAATCAATAACTGAAAATGAAATTCATATAATGATAATAAAATTCTGAAAATATCATATATAATAATGATAAAATAATTAATAATTATTTCAATACATAATTATTGGGCCTTATTATCCCATTAATCATGATACCTCTACTATCAAGACCTTTCAAAAGACAATTTAGAACTGGACGTAGAAACCCATATATTGATGGATTATTAATTCACATCATGAGAATACTAATGAATTTATGGGATATATATTCATATTCACCACACATCACTATATTTCCAAATCATTCCCTATATATATATGAATCCATTTATTTCATGGAAAATGGGCCTTGACATCAAATATCATTATTGATTCATCATTATGGATTTATCAATATTTACCCAGATATAAAACAATTTCATTATTAATTTTTTTGGAAAAATTAATAATTATTTTAATCAATTAACGTATAAATGATATATAATATAGCTATTTAGGTGATATATAATTCCGAATGATCATAGAAAAGTAAATATTTTGAGGGAAAATTAATTACTACAAAATGACATAAGATAGTGAATTTAAAAATTTTGAATGGTCAAAATGATCATAAAACATCCATATAATTAATAATGATGGAATAAATTAAACATATATATAATTTTAAAACTATATATTTTGTGTTTTTTTAAAATATAACATCTATTAAAACATCCTTTAAAACATTATCAAGGAAAATAAAAATTACAAATTGAAAAGGACCATTTAAAACTAAAATTTCAGTAAACATTTGGAAAATAATTTTATTTAAATATTAACTTATACTAATAGAAAATAATCATTAAAAAATATTAATGTTCATGATGGATGTAAATTATGTTCATTCCATACACATTAAAATAATTATTCATTTCAATTATTTTGTAAAACCCAACTATTACTTGTTTTTTAAATTACTTGAATCTTCCACTCCATTTTTTAATCTGTATATTGTGTAAAATGTTATTTAAAAAATAATAATTTAATGGTTTGAAAACATTTTTTATAAAAATTTTATAAAAAAAATTAATTTTATGAATTTGTTTTCGATAGAATAGATAAATAGTTGGACATCCATAAAAAAATATTAACATTTTTTAGTAGAAAGGAGTAGTGAAATGATACTATCAAGTGAAAATTTCATGAATTACTTGAGGGGAATAAAACAATAATTTTTGTATAAAATTATAATATAATTTCATTTAATGTGAATTTATTCCTTTACATTTTTGAATAAAATGAGATTGTGATGTAAACATTTAAAAATATAATAATGTTAAAGTGTAAATTGACTAATGAATCTGTTATGTGTATCAAATTAAAATACATATGAAATATTTTTTATGTATAAAATAATATTTTCAATATTGATTAAAAAAATTAACATATAATATCAAAGACAATGGATAATTAATATATCCTTAATAAATGAATGTTAATTATAAAATTCTTTGCCACTGGATAAATTATAAGTCAAACCCCAATGGATAAAACAATTGAAATTAAATCTTAAAATACTAATAATTATTATTAAATAATGATATTTCATGTATAATGGGAATTACGTGCCCCATATAAAATAAATTATGTCCGTAACATTACAATATTCCTCAATAAAGAGAAATTGAGATGAAGTCTGTTATCGCTTTGGTAATAATATCAATCACAAGTGCCAATAAAGAATAACATCATATGAAACATTAAATGTCATGAATATTAGGATATTAATGGTATATAATTTTAATGTTTTAGTAAAAAAACAAATAAAAGTTACAAGTGTTGAAAATGGAATATGCCTCTTAGAAATAAAAGAGATAATATAAATCCAATATCCCATGAATTATTTTGGTTAAATTTACATTAACCTTATGTATAATGGTTTTATGTATGTTATTAATTTATTTAAAACCCATATTTATATTTAAAATAACAAATTATATCCTATTATATCATTCTACAATCGTTTTGTTAAAAATATTTCATTATATTCCTTGATACTAATGTTAATTGTATTGTTTTCTGATGATTTTTTTTTCCAAAAAGTCCATGATCTTATGAATTGGATATATATAAATAATATCCATTATTATATTAATGATGTTAATATTATATTTAATTAGTATTTAAAATTTTATAACTATTTAAGAATTTTGGACATGGAAAATAATTCACATCGCCTCATCAAGACAATAGTCTATATATACAACTGATTGATGATATCATTATATTAATGGGGAAAAGGTAAGTAAGTGGATGATATATAAACATTAAATAAGTAATATCATTTCATATGAATCATATATATCCATAATTTATATAATTATTAGTATATATTTTTTTTTTATGGAAACAAAATAAAATTGGTTCATAAGGCTGTAATCCACCAACAACATGACAAATGAATTTGTTTTCAATTAGACATAGTGGGAGATGTTTAAATATTAATTTTTATAAATAATAAAATATTATTATATGGGATATAATGTTGTAATTATATTTTATATTTTAATACAAAATTTATGGTTGTAAAATAAGAATGAAAAATAAAGAGCATAGTGATGCCATTTACCTTCTATGAGAGAAACATCATTTGGACCTCTTTCTAAGTACCTTGTTGTTAGTATTTTGGGATTAAAATTGGCTCTATAATGTTTATAAGTATGATTTGGAATCATATTTTTAGGTTTAGGTAGTCAATATTTATTTAGAAGAGTGACTAAGTGATAGGAGTGAGTAGCATGATATAATTGGGGAAAATGGGCCTTCTTGTAAATTACATGATTATTTCAGAAGACATTATAAAATGATAATTTGTTTCACATGAAAAATGATTATAAATCACACTATATTCTAAAATTTAATGTATAATATGTAATTAAATCCATCAAATAATAATTGGGAAATATGTTAGGTTATTTAATCTCTTATCTTCATAGTTTAGCCTCTAGTAAATTAGTTTTTCCCTTAACTAAGGTAATTATTTTATAATTCTTTTAGAATTCATAATGCTAAAAAATTAATATTATTCTATTGTATAATATGTATTATTTTAATTAGAATTATTCAATCACTTTTTTCGAATTAAATTTTCATTTTTGGAAGATTCCATTTTAAAATTACATCCACAAAAGTGACAAAAAGAATAATTCCAAAGAGAAAATGCTCATAAGCATGGATGGAATTATTTTAAAAAATAAATATTAAATTTATTTAAATGAAATAAATTAGTTAGATTTTATTATAGTTGATCTAATTATACCTTAATACAAATTATATATTTATTTTATCATTGTAAATAATTTAAACTAAATGGAGTATAATACCCCCAATTTTAAGTAAGTAAAGATCCATTTATTTTTTTAAGTATATATAGTTATTGGTTGACGTTTATGAGTGTTTTTTTACATTTTTATAGGGATTGGATCTTTTATAAAGGGGAAATATTGGTTCAAAATTTGTGTAAACCATGGAAATACTCTAGGAAATAGTGAACAATAAGACATAGGCTATAGGGAAGGTGCATGTACAGACCCATAGTTTTTACAAATTGAAAGGTTGCCTAGGAGGAACCATGAAACATGAGATAGTGAGATTTGGAATGGTTGGAACATGTTTTGGAAACTACCTAGGCCAACCACACAAGGTTTCTACTTGATACCAAAGTATCCACAGCTTTTTCTCACAGTTTTCCTAATCATGCTACTATCCTTTCTCAGATTAAAATCAAGATCGCCAAAACATTGATCTTGGTTGGTTTTCTATTTTTACCCAACATTTTCCCCCAAATCTACCCTAACAACATATTTTCACTTCCCAATGGTATTTTAGGTTTCTCTCATTGATCTTTTGGTGATAAGATGGATTCTCTTAGGGAATAGAAGCCTGATTCTCACGGTATGTCATCCTTCTAGGCAGGTTTCCTTGGTTTTCCTCAGATCTACTTCTCCCTGTCTCTTAGTTTATGAGATATATATCTTATTTGGGTAGATATATGATATTTTATGTGAAATAAGTTGATATTTGGATTTTTTTGATGATAGGGTATGAGGTCTAAGGCATGTTTTTTGTGTTTCCACAAGATTCATTAGATGTTTTTGTACCGTTTTCTGTTTTCAGTAAGTTTCTTGAGGTAGGTGGATTCAATATTGAAAACAATTTTATGAATATGATGTATTGATCTCAAATAGATCTTTTTACTTGAAATTATTTTTTATATTGTTGTGAATTCATAGTGGAAACCTTCTTTAATGATGGATTTTTAATTAGTGGAATTTTTGGGAAAAATATTGTGTGCTTTGATTTAGAATGATGATTTTAAAATAGTTTACTTGGTTAGATTTATGAAAAATAATTTATGGAATGGTTTTTAATATTTTTTTTATTGAAATAGATTTGGGACAGTTGAGTTTGGAATGGTTTTTTCATGTATTTGTTGCCTCTGTTCATATGCATTGGGATCAATAAGGGCATGATGTACCGCCATCAAAAGCTTGGGAAAAAAATGGGAGAGAAGTACCCATATAAAAATGGTATACTATGTGAAGTCTTAGTGTATGGATGAATAACCACTCTTTAGTACAGGTATGTGCATGGATATATGCATGGTTGAATGTCTAGTTAATTGGAATGAAATGTATTGAGTCAAAATGGAATTTTGGAATATGGTTACTTTACATAGAACTCGATATTTTTTTTGTGAAAAGTTCATGGTTATTGATCATTTTTATATATTGATATAAAAAATTTGGAATTATTTTATAAATGTTTTATATAATTGTGATAACATTCTCTATCCTATTAGCATGAGTATGGAAAGAATTTGGGTAAAACATATTGATTTTTATAATCAACTCAGTTTTTCCCTTTAATTCTTTTGAAGATATCATTTACCAGGACATAGAAAAAGTTAAATTTTCAAAATTCTCTAAAGGTGCTTAGTAATACATGGACTTTTTGTGGAGTTAGATAATGGAGTGTTTGGTGTTTGTGGGTTTTATTTAGTGTCTTTGAGTTTGATAGTTTTGTAGTTTTCCAATGTGTACATGGTTTTTTGTAGTCTTCTATAATGGTACTAGTTTATAGTTTTATTTTTATATAAATGGTATTCTTTGAGTTGGCATTCATTGATATCATGCATCAAATAGTGGTCTATTTCGTTATTAATTTGCTAGTTGGTTGTGTTATTTAAAAAGGAAAAATCATACCAAACATGTTCATAAAACTCTTTGAATAAATTTATAGAATTTGGAATTTTAGGGATGTCTTCGAAGTCCTAGTATTGTCCACTGTAATTATCAATCAAGTGAGGAGGGGTGGGATGTTATAATTGGTGTTATATTGTTCAGTCCTTTCCGATTAAGTGGTTTTTAGTATACATAAAATCAGAGTTGATATTCATTTATGTCTATTCTCTGTTTTGGTTTTGTATATATAAGCAGGATCATCGGGATATAAAATGTATAGCATGAAAAGAGGTAGATAACTTAACGAAATATTTCTAGGGAGTTGGGTACAAAAGTGTTTCAGAGACACTTATAAGATTTGTAAATCTCATTATTATGGGTTTGTCTAAGGAGATGAGCATGACATGTATTATAGAAATGAATTCTCATGAGGAGTGAAAATCTCATTTTTTTAGTAATGATTTGGTGTAAATAGACGATTTTTTTTAAAAATGACATGTTTTCAAATATATGATTTTGAAAAGAGTAGTGTTGTAGAATATTGAAAATCAATTGATTGTGAAAATAATATAGATATTTTTCAAAAATGGTTGAATTTGTAATGAAATTTTGTGATAGATGATGTGATAGTATTTGAAATGTAAAACCTTTCGGTGATAGATAGTATGACTTATGGTGTGATTAGTTTGTATAGAAAATGGAACTCGATAGGCATCGTAGAAACCTACTAGTGGAAGCATATGAAAATGTAGTTTCACAGGAGCCATAGGTGAACCAAAATCCATTTCAAAGTATTTTCCATGAATTTTGGGATGTGGAAAGTAGAAACAAGAGGGATGATCCAGGGCATGTGGATCATTCTAAACAATTCTCGAAGCAGATCCCACCCATCATTCAGGGTGATGTTGAACTAGATAAAGAATAGTTGTGGCTGAACATGTTTAATCAAATATTTGATTTCATTGGGACACCGGCAGAGTTGAATGGCAATCCAACGATGTATATGCTATAGTATCCTATAAACTAATGGTGAGATTTAAAAATTTTGGTTGAATTAGTCTATGGCCTTTCATGGGTGGATTTTGGAGAATTTTCTAATGAACTACTCTATCCACACATGTTAAAAATTTATTAAAAAAATAGATTTATTCTTATTGAAGAAGGAAAATATTTCCATCAAAAATTATGTGTCTGAATTCATGAATTTAGTTAACATTACACTCTAAATAGCTACTAGTGTGACATTGAAGGGACATATCATTGATTCTGGGATGATGCAGGAGATTAACATGAAGATTATTATACTTTGTGTTATAGATTATATCAAGGTTGTCAATAGAGGGACAATGCCTAAAATGGAAATCCAAGAATCTACAAGATGAGGAATTATGTTTATATCCATGGGAAATTGTGGTAACTCTAATGATATGTGAAATATGAAAAGGGGAAGATATTTACAAGATGGATGCATGAATCAAAATCAGACAGTAGTATCAATAAAACAACATCTATGTCCCAAGATAAAACCTGGGTTTTTCCAATGTGGTTATCCTGAATACATTAACTAAGAATGTATGGGACAACATAGACTATGCCAAAACTACAATAATAAGGGGCATATTCAACTCAATTGTTGTAGTTCTCCGAGGTCAGGTGTTCATGACACTTCTTAGGTGTCGCAAGTGTCGTATGCTTTGATGGGACGAGGGAACCAGAATCAATATAATCCATAGAAAAGAGGAAGAATGGGGATTCCAATAATACCATGACTTCTTGGGTAGTGGAATCTCATCATGGAATCAAATAACATAGTAAAACAATAAAAAAATTATATGGAGTTGATCAGATTATTGTGGCTGATCAGTCTTGACAATTAAATGTGAAAGGTATGATTCTTTTGAATTATACCCTTTAGAAAGATTATTTTGATATTTCCGCATCCCAATTATTTATTTATTCAGGTGTTGTGGATTTTATTTATTTAAATGTTATGATTATGGATTCTATGTTAAAACATCAAACTATTTTTTTAGATAGAATGCCAAGCCTTTGTGTATAGATAATGTCCTACAACTATTGATGAATCTGAGTAGATTTTTGACTTTTTAGTGTTGTAGATGCTAGTCTATTATATAATATTGGGTTTGGATTGGCTAAAAATTATCAAAGATCATATCGTATGTTATACTAGATAGGTATGTTTTATTACTATTGTTGGCAACAAGAATATATTTCGAGGAGACTCGAGTATAAAGGAAGGTGAAATGGGCTTATTATCATCAAAAGTTGGAATGATCTTATACCAGATAGTGGTTTTGTATTTGAAATTAATATAAGAGACCAAGAATAAACGTTTTCTAGTAGAGGAAGATCATTTTCTAGATGCCTATCCTAAAAAAAATTAGCCTTACCACCTAGAAGGTATTTCGAGTTTATGATTGATCTCCACCCGTGTAGAAGTCCCATTTCTCTTCTATCAAATCAGATGGAACCGAAAGAATTAATGGAATTAAATTTGGTGTTGGAGGAGTTAGAATGAAATGGTTTCATTCATCTAAGCATGTGTCTATGGGAAACAGCAGTCTTATTTGTCATGAAGGTAGATGAAACTCTTTGGTTATATGTATATTACCAAAAGGATAACCAAGTTGCGATAAAGAACTGGTATCCAGTTAAACAGATTAAGGATTTATTCAATTAATTGAGTGGGAATCAATATTTCTCCAAAATTGAATAGTTACCAGGATATCACCAATTGTGGGTTCAAAAATATTTTATTAAAAAGACATGTTTCAATAGTAGATGTAAAATATCTAGATTTTGGGAAATATTTTTTTGAATAAATTTATGATTATGATATTTTTCATTTCACGCAACACTTAACATATATTTTTTATATTAAAGCACTATGTTTGGTGTGTGTGACACCATGTTATCTTTATTTACACGGAACATACTATTTAACATTACCTACACGTAACATATATTTTAGCGTACATTACAAGCATGACTGAATTTCCTTGATTCAATTTATAACACACAAGATAGAGTGTTACCAAACTATAATATATTAATAAAGTTATTATTATTTAATATAAAAAGATACTAAACTAGACATTATATTTATGGTTATGAATAATATTGAATAACATAGGAAATTAAATTGATGAATTCTTTATTTACAAGTAAATTATAAATGAATATAAGAACCAATTGAATATAAAGGGAATTTTTGTATAGAAAACTATTATTATGCTCATAAATATATTTAACCATAATAAATTAAATTAATGGAAATTTTTGTGGGATATTAATTTAATATATTTTATATATCAGTTGTTATATTTTTTACATTCATTTATTAGATTTTATAACCATAAGATTGGAACAAACCCAATATCATATATAAAAACCTATATTTTTATTAAGACACATTTACCTTCTTTTTAATGGAGATTTTTTTAAAAATACAATTAATGAAATTTTAAAAAAATTATATGTAAAAATAAAAATAAAATTTTAACAATGGACATAAAAATTAGTTTAGGGGTTTTTTTTGTATTTTTATGTGATGTTTCATATATTGATGAATGGTTAAAAATATAGAATTTTACATCAAAACTACATTTTCATCAAATTTATTAATATGGTAAAAGTTTATTTAGAATTTTTTTTCAAGTTAAATTAGGTTTAATTTTTATCAAATTATAGTATTATAAGATACTTTTATAATTTTAAATAGAAATTTTACATAAAAACATTGTAAATATTTGAAATTTTTTACTTTAAAAACCAACATTGTCATCCCATATGCAGGATTAAATTTAAATTAATTTCTAAAACTTTCTTGATTGTAATTTGTAAACATGGATTTCATACTTGTAATAATAATAATTTATAACGTTTAATATGTTCAAAATTTTTTTTACTGAAATTATTATTTAATGTAATTGAAAATAATTACAACGAATAAGGAAAAATTGAGGTTAATAAGGGAATAATCAATAAACATAATGGCCAAAATATCCTATACACTTTTCCAAATCCCATTTTATAGACATTATTCTTATATGAACCTTAAATTATTTTTTCAGGGTTTCTATGACTTTTTTGTAGTAAAAATGTGGGTACACCTAACTTATTTAAAATAAATACCATGTGTATCATTTTTATCTCTTATAAAAGGCCACCAAAAATTTCCCTTCCGCACACCTATCAAAGCACTTAGGTTTGGATAATATATTTCAAATAAATTTCAAAAAATCCCTCCATCTTTCCTTGATTACTAATTTTGGGAATAAAGAAATTCAAGGAATCCCTTTGGTGAAAACCAAAAAGAATAATCCAACCAAGTGGTAATATCCTCCCTCAAGTTCTTTTATATTATTTTCATTATCCACCCTCTACAAAAACCTTATTCCATTATTATAGAATCACCCTTATCCTAAATATAATTTTATTCTTTTACTGTATGGGTTAAACCTTCAGATACACACATTTCAATCAAATTGGTAAAAAACATATTGTTTATGTGTACAGAGAACTACCGCCACATGAAACAATTACTGTTCATTTTTACATTAACGCATCTGAGGGTGGGAATTAATATGGATAATCTATTTATAAATAATATATATGATACTTAAAATTTATTTATCCTTATTTAATTATTTTAAAATACATATCATTATACTTTCCATTTTGTGTAAACACGATAATTTCATTTAAGGAATTGTAAACAACCAACCCTAGAAAGTGATGTGATTCATAAACACACTAAATGGAATGTATTATGGATTAGTTTAGTTAAATTATATGATATATAAGAAATAATAATGAAACTATAATTATATTATATAAATATATAAATATATTTCATTTTCTTTCTTTCTTTCAATATGACATTAAAATTGAAACATTGTTCATTGATATGTACGACCTACCATCTTCATGAACAGTGTATTACATTTGATAATTATATATTATATATATTATTATAATAAACATATATTTTTATAAAATAAATTAATTATATGGAATACATTTTGGAAATCATGAAATTAGAATAAGGACCAAAGATATACAAATTAAGACACATGCGAACAACGAACCAGATATTACCTGAAGTGAAACCCTAACATATAATTGTTAACAATAAGGTAATATAGAGTAATAATAAAACCATATATTGTATTATATATTAAAATATTTTTATATGATATATTTTTAATAAAATTATATTTACTATGCATGAATCTTGTACGATTATGAAGACATTCAAGACATAAGGTAAGGGAATTTCCTCTCAGTTTTTATTTTGGTGAGATTCAAGCCTTATTCACCAATCATTTATTTTTTGTGGTTTATATAGTCACCATTAATTTATTATAAAATTTGGGTACTTAAACTTATTTTTTTAAATATCCATTGTATGATCATTATTTTGTGTGTGTTATGTTTCAAATGTTGTGAAATTGGTAATGTAATTTTGTCTCAATTTTCCTTCTTTGAGAGACATGAAATGTTATGCACCTATATTTAACTATTAAGTGTTTATAATTACTTTTTAAATGGTATTTCATGAAACTAATTTTTTTTGTGATATTTTATTCTTCATTTAATTTTATTCTTTCTATTGATTTATGATCCAATGTTACCAAATTATTAGTGGTTTATAGATATAATCTAACTGTTTTTCATTAATTTTTATGAATAAGCTCTTATTGATGAAATAATATGATATGTATCTAAATAAAATTCATGATTTTTATTAAAATTTTATGATTCATGATATATACATGTAATCGTACCATTTTTACACACTTTGGTTAATATTATGATCAATAAAGTGTTTTTAATAGAGTCTACCATTACCAATCTCATCCATCTAAAATCTATGCTCTTCAAAACATTGTTTTCTAGGAAATTATTTCAAAAAAATTTCAAGAAATATATATAATTTTTAATGTGTTTTAAAATAAACGTATTCAAAAAAAATTCAATTATTAATTATATTTTTGAAAATTGTTTTCAATGGAATGATTTTCACATCATTTTAAGTCTTTTTTTATATATTTTCAAATAATTTTCAGTCAAATGGATTTAAATATTTTTTATGATTTATTTATTTTTATTCAGATTGTTCTAGAAGATTTTTTTTAAAATGTTTTGATTCTTATTTTATATTTTTCTTTGTAAAATATGATTAGAAAAGTTTTTTCAACATTCTTTTATCAGTTTTCAAGGGAAACCGTTTTCAAAAAAGTTTTCAAGATCCTTTAATATGCTCTAAAGGAAATAGTTTTCAATTTTTTTTACTATTAATAAATATTATTTAAAGGAAAACGTTTTTCAAAATTATTTCAATACATCTTACTAAGTTTTAAATTCAATTTAAAATAAAATTGTTTTTCAAAAGGTGTTATGTTTTAAAAAGATTTTTTTTTCAAATATGAAATGATATTTTCCTTAAGAAATATTTTTGAATTATATATCAATATTATTTTCTAACTATGATGACATATATTGATGATTACTCATTCCTTAATATGAAATGATCACAAGGTTCCTTTCATATTCCTTCATGAATGTTTTATATTTTGTTGGAATGATTTTTATGATGACCATTTCACTTCCTTGAGTAAAATGATTTTTAACATGATTCATTTAAAAGGTTATAAATTTATTAAATAATTATTAAATCTATCTCTTTTTCATAGTTTATGATGTTATGAAATTCCAATGAAATCTAATTCATTTAATGGTTGATGATTTGATGTTTATAAAACTCATCTCTTTTCATTGATAAATATATGATGAAAGTTTTATTTTCTTGTGGAATATGAATGTATGATTTAATTATGTGATTAGTGGCACTTATATCTCCCTCAAATTCATTGAGTAATTATGGATGACTCATGATTATTATTTTTATACATGTACCTAATTACATGTTCACAATGTTATGAATAGACGTGGTTTCTTGTCTATAAGTTTATATTTGAACCTTATTGCATGTTCCAAATATTATAGTGAAATATATTATGTGTTAATAATGTTATGTGTGAACCTTATTACATGTTGAAAATGTTATGTGTTGATCAGGTTTCATGTTCATAAGTCTTTGGAGAACCTAATTACAGGTTTACAATATTATCAGTGAACTAGATTGCATGTTCAAAAAATTATGATTGGAACTGGTTTCATGTATATTAGTCTCTATGAGGGCATCATATCATGTACATAACATAATGAGTGAATCCATTTTCACTTATATATGTTCACGATGATATATATTTAGGTATATTCCCCAATTGCATGTCTTATTCATTTTTTATGCTTCCATATATTTTATTTCAGATTATGTTATGATTCATTTCATATGAACATATAATATTTATGTCATCAATCATGTTTATGATATTTGATATGAAAGGTATGATATTAAAATGGTATGATCATGTTCTTATATAGTAATTATCACTTTATTTATACGAATTTCCTTGTATACCATTAATGAGCATCTATGTTCACCTATTTTTATGTTTCCTTCACTAGGTTATGAAGAAATGTTCTCATGTAGAATTATTAATTGGGATCTTTGTTGTACAGACTGATGATATTTCACTGAGTTAGAATATTTATGTTCCAATTTTCCAATGAAACTAAAATAATGAGGTCTTCGAGAATATCTTCTTTCAGTGTATTATGTAATTCACAAAAGTTATATATTTTCAATGTATGTTAATTCTACATCACTATAGTTGGTATTAGAGTGATGTGTTAGTCATCCATTAGAAACTATGATGAGAAAAATATAGTGAGATCAATATGTATATTTCTATGGATATGTCTAGGTTTGTCTCTATGGATAAGTATAATGATGAAATAACATTTTGGAAAATGTCCTAAAATTTTGGTAATGGATAGAGTGAGTGATTTCCTAGAAATACATCCATATCTGGATACTACAAGTGGAGGCGGTTATGGAACATATGTCTATAGGGTTAAAAAATATGAAAATATGTGTCAAGCTTGAATTTTTGTAACCTGGTATATGACGATGGGATATAATACACACTTGGATTGATAGTGTCGAGGAATATGCTATGGAAATTACAAAAACACAATATTTAGAATCTTACAGGATTTATATATAATATGAATATGAATATCCTAGGAAACACATAAGGTTTTTCTATTAAAATACAAGTGTCATGATTTATACATCCTATAATTAAATTATTATGATGTTTTCATCTATGATATGAGTTTCTAACACTATTATTTATAGTTTAAGTCATTGGAGAAAACTAAAAGGAACATGGTTAATATTTAGTATTTTAGTTGTGGAAAGTATTTTAATTATATAAATTTATTTTACTAGTGGAATCTCGTGTTGAGAATTAAGAAGGTGGTATGAGTATTGGTTATACTACTAAATAAAAACAGATCGCAATCTACATGTGGACGGTATGTGATATTCTTATTTTATTTCTTACATTAAAAATAAGAAGAATGTTTATATTGAGTTTGAGGATCCTTAACACATGATTCAAATTTTTTATTCTATGAAATATGTATTAAGAAATTTGTTGAGGGAGCTCTTATATTGTTTTAATAATCTAGAAATATGAATTAAGTGTTTGTGTATTGAAATTAAAAGATTATGTTATATGAATCAAGAAATATATTTGTATTTTCATTATAAAGTTTCATAAGGTGTATAAAATGATATTTTTAATGGTGATGCATAATTATAAAATTAATCTTTTGATTAAGGGAGATTAACCCACTATGTGAAAAATATGTTGGGTAAATAGTGTTTAGATTTGAAAAATAGATGATTTATTTTGATAAAGTAAACTATATACCACTGATTACCCAAGATCTGATTACTACTTTGTTGAAAAATTTATCTACGACATCATGGATGATGTTTAAAACTTATTCAATTTCATAAATATATCTAGTAACCATATTCAATTTAAGAAATATATCTAGTAACCATAGGTATAAGGTAACATGAATGTTTTCAATAAGGATTTATGGAAATTCATTTCATTGATATGTTTCAAGAGACTATATATTGAGGGTATTCACATGTTTGGAATGAAATAACCAAGAGATATTTTTTTATATATGATGGATCAATGTTAAGATGATTTCTTGACAATATTTCAATTGTTTTGGATTTTAATATATTAAAATTGTTATAAGGATAACCATTCATGAAATTTATATGTTAATCCTTGGAGGTATTATTTTGGTATTGAGATTTTATTTAAAATACTGGTTAATAAGATATTTAGGGATTAACCTTATTTCAAGGATGTTCATCATATTTTGCAAATTATATTAGTGTGGTTTTAAAAAATGAAATCATTTATGTTCAGTGAAAAAAAATCATATTTGGCAAGTCCATGAGTCTTGAACCAATGAACGAAGGATGATAAGGGTTTCGTTCCTACCACCAGCCTACGTGATGTCCACAATAATGTGTGACTAATTTTGAAAAATTAATATTCATAATGAAATAGTAGAGTTAATTTTTATGTTTAGATATTAATGTATTAACCTTATTGATATAAATAATTATTTAGAGAAAAATATTTAAACATTTATATCTTTTATGGGTTTGTAGTTTAATACTTCATACATAAATGCTGATTTGGGGAAATACATTTTTGAAGTAATTGATGAATTAAAAATTGGAAAAGACACAACCAAATAATGAAAACATTCTTATAAAAATATATCAATTAAGTATATATTAATTTATATTCTTAGTACATAAATTAATTACTCAATGTTAAGATGGTGGAAAAAATGTTTTCTTAATACCTTAATTTTTGTTGAATTGACGACCTTTTAACTCATCACATATTTATAAAGTTGAGTCCCTCAATATTTCATTGTTAGTTCAATTTTTTTGGATTGATGAGCTAAATCAATCCTGATGAATATTTACAACTTTTATCATATTCATTGTTTCTACTTTCAACCTACGTTCTCCTATGTTGAAACCAAGTTATACATTACTTTGGGTAACCATTATGTTTCCAAAATTATAAATTTTAAACAATTTTTAGGATTCATTTTTTAAATGTGTGTTTCTATTAAGGAAACTTAAATGTATTAATCCATTGGTTTCCCAGATGAATTTTGAGGGAGAAATTCATTTTAATGGCTATATAATTTAAAACCATAAGATTTAGTGAAATATATATTTTTTGAATTAATTTAATCTTATGATATTTTGCAATTCACACAACTCAATAAATAATATTTCTATATTAAGGAACTATTTTTCGCTTTCACAAAAACAAGTATTCATGATCTACATCAAAAATAATTCTTACCATTATCTATATTTAAAACTATGGTTAGCATACATTACACGCAAGATTGCATTTTCTTGATGGCTAGTGTAACATGCATGGTTGACTATTTCCAAACTATAATACATTATTAAAAATAATTTTATTTAATATATTATGTTATATCCTCTATGTTAGTTTAATGGTTGTGAGTATTATTAACTATATTATTAAAATACATCATCTAAATCATTATTTACAAATGAATTAGAAAAGAACATAAGAACTAATTTAATATAAAGAAAATGTTTTTATAGAAAACAACTTTTATGCTCACAAAGTTGTTTTATAAAAATAAATTAAATTTATTACAATTAGTGAGTGATATTAATTTAATATATATGATATATACAATGGAATATTTTTTATACTGATCTAATTTTTTTGATAAAAGTAAGATATGAAAAAACCCAATTTCCCACATAAAAACCTATATTTTTATTAAGGCACTTTTGCCGCCTTTTAACTGAGAAAAAATATTAAATAAAATTGTGGCACATTAATAAACCTTATATGTCAAAATAAAATTAATATTTGAAATAGAAACATAAAAATTTGAATACAGCGATTTTTTGTAATTTTTTGTGAAGATTTATATTTTGATGAATAATAAAAACTACTGATTTTTAATTAAAAACTACGTTTTCATCTAATTTATTTATACTGTTAAATTATATTATTCATAAATTTTAAGTAATAATTATATTAAATTTTTATCAAATAATAAAATTTAGGATATTGGAATCAAATTCACATTGAAACTAAGCATACAAACATAAAAAACATTTGAATGTTTTTACATTACAAACCTGCATTGTTGTCCTGTCTTTAAGGTTAAAGTTAAATTAATTTCTAATACTCATGTTATTAGAATTTATAAAAATTAATTAAATATTTTAAATCATAATAATTTATAATTTCAAATAAGGTCACATTATTTTTTGACCAAAAATATATGGCATTCCACCTTTTTAATACAGAACTTTTCATTACATTTTACAAACAGAGGATCTTTAAAGTCTAGTGTCTTGGAAATCAGGAAAAAATAGAAATTGAAAAAAAAACATAAAAAATTATGATAATAAAATTTTAAGGCTTTATCATAAGTTCATACTAGGTATAATTACTAAATTTCATAACCTAGAGACATACATCAAAAGAAAGGGTGAGTAGAAGGCTCAGTAAGGAAAATAAGTGAGATAGTTGACATGTGGCCTTAAACAATAATAATAAGAACATGATAAAAATCATAAAGACATGTGAAATGGAAGAATAGTTTTATCATGATAAAAATAGAATTAACTATAACATGAATATTTACTACAACAGTTCATTTAGACATTCATGAACATATCACCAAGGTTCATCCCTAAGGTGTCATAAAAATTTACCAAGGTCATTCACCAAGGTATCGTGAAACTTGTCATCTCTAGAGATTAATTCCTTACCAAATTCATTAGAGTGATATCAGGGAACACACTTAAAATATCTTTACTATCATGTGAGACACATATATCATAATCAATCATTTCATAAATATCCCATAGATAATAAATGAAATGGGTACATGTCAAAATCGTGACGTTTTAAAAGTTCTTAAAAATAAGATCGTTATGTCATTTATAACCCATGGAAATGGAGTGAGGGTTAAATGTATGTCAATTCCAGAATAAATTATATCATTTTTATAACTATTAACACCCATATAAAAAATAGTTATGGGTATTCACATATCTAAAAATAATAATTTCTTGAGAAAATGAGAGAGAAAATTTGAGACGACATTTCTGCAGCACAACGGCTATATAACGTGGTTTCATAAATCAATATAAAGAGAGGGGAAAAGGGTATCCCATAAAGAAATTAATCATTTTATAATAGAGGTACAAAATATAAATAAATTAGATCATGTTGTGGACAATTGAATGACACACCACCTGAAAAGGAAACTTGCAAGGAAAGATAAAGAACAATTTTTTTTTACGAAAACTCGGTAGCCTAACGACGCCACATTAAAATTAAGAAAAATCAATTGATGAGAGCGGAAATGGTATCTCATAATTTGTATATGAAATGTAGATTAGAAAAGATATATAGTAACAATCCTCCTAATAATAAAATGAAACTAAAAGACATAACATAAAGGAGGTCATGACTTAAATGAGGAGGGTAAAAGGATCCCTTACCATGAAAAGTAACTTAGAAAGCCTGAAGGTCAGGACCATGGGAGGCTTGAGGGAACCATGGCCAGAATCCTTGGGGGATAAAGAGACCAGATCTTCTTTGAGGAATTATGAATGAAATAGATGAGGGAATGGTGTTGTATTTATAGGAGATGTGAGGGAACAAATTATTAATTTCTAAGGGACACCTCATCGGTGGTATTGGAAAAACCATGGGCTAGCCCATGGTATTTGCCTTTGGTATTGGCCACTTGATACACCTCATAGAATAACTTACTATTTATAAGTCGACCAGAATGATTACATAATTACTACATCCTTAATGATATCATTAATCACCAGAAACTCAAAACTGTATTTTAACTATTCACTAAAAAATCAATTGTTTCAAAAAATTTCCAAAAATTCACCTTAATATAAAATCGATGCTATGAATTCAATAATGAACTCCATTTTATGAAAATATTTTCCGAAATAATTTTAATTTAATCATTAAAAAAAACTATTCACCTGAAAAAAAAAATACTTTACTAATAATTTATGAAATAGTTATTTACTTATCTTATTGAATCACATTACCTAATCAAGCATCCTGAAATATTATAATACTTTCTTATGTGATATAAACATTCCATTTAGTCACATTACTTTTCATAAGCGTAAAATTACTATTCATAATTTATTGTTCACCAATAATTATGTTGATTTTATTAGACTCTAAATTTCATACTGAACCTAAATGAAGAAGACCATTTTTTGAAAATCATTACACATTATTAATTATTTCAGGTTTACACAAATATATTAAAATATCCCTTTTTGAAAAAATAATCATCAATAATGTACATCCTATATTTATCTGGATATTTTAAATTTTCGAACTTTACAATATAAAGAAATAACAATTTTATTTATATCAATGGATTACACAAAGCAGCTAAGTTCTCATTACATAGCCCCTTATAACACCAGCATAAGAGTACCTACTACCACATCATTCGGAGCTTCAACATCAGCTGTCATGATATCAGAAGCATGAACTTTATACCTTGGAATTTGGTGAGGCTGATGGGGGTTCCCCTCTATTGGACTTGGATTTGGACAATGATTTGCAAAGTGCTCAAGTTGTCCACACTTAAAACACAGGACATCAGGTAGGGCCAGCACCATCTTCCCCTTATCGTTTGTGTTAGGAAGTTGAGGTTTCACATCACTACGACAATTGCTCATAATATGGCTATCTCTTCCACACTTGTAGAATTTCCCACTCCTGAGAAAGTAGTTCCTTGAATTCTTCTTCCCACATTTATTACACGTGGAATGTTGTACTTGCTTGCCTCCACTTCCCTGATCAAAGGTCCTCCCTAAGATGGGTTCCATCGATCTCTTCTTTTTGTTCGATTTATGAGACCACTATGTCTCACCAAACTCTAGCTTGACTTTCATCGCACTCCACATGATCTCCTCATAGCTATCATAGTCTCGATTTGCTAGATTATTCCAAAAATGAGGTATCATTACACTGAAGTATCTATCAACCTCACCACATGGATCCATGACAATGATAGAGGTGTAATGTGAAAGCCTTGTGAAGTTCATCTCGTAGCATCCCACAGATTCATTCCCCTTTTGATTCAACTCGAGAAACTCCTTCTCCTTTCTTGTTATCATGGAATAAGGGAAATACATATTGGAGAAGATCATTCTTAACTCTTACCACTCCATAGATTTAACCTCTACTCTTTTCCTTGTGTATTTAATTAGTTCCCACCACTGATAAGATTCTCCTTCTAAGATATAGACAACCTGGGTGACCATCTCTTGCTCTGAACTGTGGAGCATAGAAAATATCTTCTCAATAGAGCTGATCCACTGCTCAACAATCAATGGGTTAGCCGATCCACTAATTCTTGGTGGTCGTTGACGCATAAAGGACTAAAAGGAATGTTGTTCCCTACACAGTAAGATCAGTCTCTCTACTTGATTCAAGTTATTTAAAATAAATTGAGTTAGTTGGTTATTCATTCTCATGAATGTGTCCATTCCAGCTTCCATCAGAGGGCTGTAAGTGCATGGTCCATTGAGGTCACTATTTTCATGGTTCCTCCTATAGCCCTTCATTTTATAAAAGAGTAAAACCTTAGTGGGAAACTTATTTCATTTACGAAATTTTTAAATATAAAAGATTTTCTATCTTAAAACTTCTTTCTTAAAAATATTATATTTCTCTATAATTCCTTCATAATGATTCATAAAAAGCTTGCGATTAATAAAACGTAACCCCCAGGAGTGTCGTAAACAAGAGTCTAGCATGACCTATTATCATGTACCAGTCCCTATTCGAGTCTAGCTCAAAGCGGTGTTTTCAAGTTTTACCCCTATGTACATCTGTTCCAGATCCACCTCTACTTTCTCATATATAGACCGGGAAGTATTTGATTGATAAATAACTTAATCAATACTCACAAAAATACCAGGTAGTTTTCCTATATTTAAACATTTCTATAGATTTCTTCCTAAAATTTTCATATACCCATTTCTATAAATAACTAAACTATCCTTTGATACCAACTATGTCATCCCACATTTTTAATACATAACTTTTCATTAAATTTTATAAACAGAGGATCTTTAAAGTCTACTGTCCTCGAAATCAGGGAAAAATAAAAATTGAAAACAACATAAAACAATATTCTAATAAACATGTAAAAATTTACCCTAATTTCATCCTAAGTACAATTATTTCATATCATAACCTAGAGACATACATCAATGGAAAGGGTGAGAAGAAGGCTCAGTAAGGAAAACAAGTGACATATTTGACATGTGGCCTTGAGAAATAATAATAAGAAAATGATAAAAATCATAAATACACAAGAAATGGAAGAATATGAATATCATGATAAAAATAACATGAATCACAACATGAATATGTGGCTACAAAACTTCATTTATATGTTTATGAACATATCACCAAGGTTAATCCCCAAGGTGTCATAAAAAATTACCATGGTTATTCACCAATGTATAATGAATCTTGTCATCTCTAGAGATTAATTCTTCACCCAATGCATTGGAGTGCTATCAGGGTGCACCATTAATATGTCTTTACTTTTATGTGAGCCACATAGATCCTAATCAAACATTTCATAAATTAAAAATAGATAATAAAATAAATGGGTTCATTTCAAAATCACAACGTTTTAAAAGTTATTAATAATAAGATCGTTATATCAATTATTACCCATGAAAAGGGAGTGAGGGTTACATGAATTTCAATTCCAGAATAAAATATATCATTTCTTATAACTACCAACATCCATTAAAACGAAATATGTATGGGTATTAATATATATATAAAAATAGAATTTCTTGAGAAAAAGAAAAAGAAATTTTGAGATGAAATTTCTACAGCATAACAGCTATATAAGATAGTTTTAGAAAATAATATAAAGAGAGGGGAAAATGGTATCCAGTTAATAAATTAATCATTTTACTGTATAGGTACATAATAAAAAGAAATAAGATCAGGGAGTGGAAAATTTAATGACACACCACATGAAAAAGAAACTTGCAAGGAAAGAGAAAACATGATTTTTTATATGAAAATTCGACAGTCTAACGGTGTCACATAAAAATTAAGAAAAATTAATTGATGCGATCGGAAAGGGTCTCTCATCATTTGGAAATGAAATGGGCATTAGTAAAGATATAGAATAACAAGACCCCTCATAATAAAATAGAACAATAAGACATAACATAAAGAAAATCATGACTTAAAAGTGGTGGGTGAAAGGTTCCCTTACCTTGAAATGTAAATTCAATGGATTGATGGTCGGGACCATGAGAGGCTTTAGGGAACCTTGGGAGGACTCCTCGGGAGGTAAAGAGACCATAACATAGTTGAGTTGGATTTTGGAATGAAATGGATGTGGGAATGACTTGGTATTTATAAGATATGTGAGGGAATAAATCATTAATTTCTAAGGGACACCTCATCAGTGGTATTGGAAAATCCTTTGGAATTCCTAAGGTATTTCCCCATGGTATTAGCCACTTGGGACACCTCATAGAATATCTTACAATTCATAAGATAACCTGAATTATTACATAATTATTACATCCTTAATGATGTCATTAAAAACCCGAAACTCAAAAGTGTATTTTCACTATTCACTAAAAATTCAACTGTTTAAAAAAATACCAAAAAGTCACCTTAACCTAAAATTGATGAACTGAATTCCAAAATAAACTCCATTTTTTGAAAATAGTTTTATGAATAATTTTAATTTAATTTCTAAATAAAAAAACTATTCACCTAAAAAAACTAATACATAACTAATAATTTCTGAAAGTGTTATTTACTTATTTTATTGAATCACATTACCTAATCAAGTTGCCTAAAATATAATAATACTTTCTTAAGTGATATTAATATTTCATTTGGTCACATTACTATTCATAAGTGTAAAATTACTTTTCATAATTTTCTATTAATCAAAAATGAAGTTGATCTTTTTATACTCTAAATTTCCTACTGAACACAACCGTAGAAGACCATTTTTTGAAAATAATTAGGCATTATTAATTATTTAATGTTTATATAAATATTTTTAAATATACATGTTTTTCAAAAAAATCATCAATAATTTACATCCTCTATTTATCCAGACATTTGAAATTAACAAACATTACCATAAAAATAAATTACAATTTTATTTATATCAAAGGATTACACAAAGCAGGTAAGGTCTCATTACATAGCCCCATATAATACCATTATAGGACATAAGTGTAAGGTGTGCTAAGGTGATATAATCTTTGGGTGGCTCAGTCAACATTACCAGAGTGGTGACCTCTATGATCTTGAAATTTTTCCATAGGCGATTCCGTTCAAACTTCACATGAAAATGTTTGGCTTGGGCTTGGTCTAGAGAAAATCCCGGTGGTGCTACCCTCTTCTAAAGTTCCATCTTATTAGATTTGAACGTCCCAAGTCTACTGGATGAGGCTATAAAATCTTTTTTCTGTGTTAATTAACCAAGATCACTTGTATATATAAACTAAAATTGTAATGTTAAGAGTTTAGCTTCCAACGGTTATATCGACCAATAGTCATATAACAGTCGAATCCCAACAGTCTCATTTAATTATACTCACTTCATTAATTAAATAATATAGTTTTTTAGTATAAAATAAAAAAACACACGAAATTAAAAAACAAATATTAATAAAAATTTCGTGTTAGAAAATATTAATTAAGGTATTTAAAATTAATTACAATGATTGATGAAATATTAATCTTAATAAGGGAATAAACCTTAAATAAAAGGCCAAAATGACCTATAAACATGTACAAAACCCATGTGATAGAAACTATTTGTACGTTAACCTTTAATTATTTAGTTTTCTATTCTTTTAATGCCTTTTGGTAGGTAAAAATGTGGTTACATCTACCTTGTTTTAAAAAATACAAAGTGATCCATTTTCCTCCCCTATAAAAGGCCCCCACCTCTCCCCTTCCCCATAATACCGAAACACATAACATTAGACAATATCTTCCAAATAAACTTTCCGAAATTCATCCGTTCTTCATGGAATACTCCCCTTGGGTAGAATTAAATAAAAGGAATCTCTTTGGTGAAATCCAGATGGTGTTACCCAAAGAATATGTAACATCAACTCTCAAGCTACTTTATATTATTTTCATTCTGCACCCCATCCACTATCCTTATTCAATGATTATAAATAAAAAAATATCCATTATTTAATGAGTTATTTTTATTATAAGGGTTTAACTAAAACATACATGCACTATCATCTAATGGGTATCAACTGTTTTTTATGTATAGTGAACTACCACCTCACAAAATGATGATTATTCATTTTTCCATTATTCTCTTTCATGGTGGGTATTATGTTTCAAACAATATATATATATAATATATATGATATTTATAATTTCATAAATCTTTTGTAATTATTTTACAACACATATATTTATACTTTCATTTTTTGTAAATACAATAATTTCTTTTGAGGGAATATGGACCACTACCCCTCAAATCGGTATGAGTCATTCAAAAACAACTAGTAATTTATTTAGGATGTGTTTATTTAACTTATAGAATATATATAAAACAATTATTAAAATTTAGTTATGTTTTATATATATACACATTTATTCCATTTTATTTCTTTCTTTCAATAGGATAATAAAAAAGAAATAATGTTTTAGAGTATGTACGACCTACCGCCTCTATGAACAGTGTAATCCATTTCATAGATATATATTCTATAGGTAATTATAATACAAATATAATTAATATAAATGATATTTATATCATTTTTTAATTCTTTTAATCATGATATAAGTATAAGGACAAAAGATATAACAAATAAAACACATGTGAAGATCAAATAAGAGATTACCCAAAGTGAATCAATAACATAAATGTTTTAACAAGATCGTAATATAAATTGATAATAAAATCATATATTTTGTAAAATATATGAAAATGTTACTCTGAAATATATATAATGAACTAGTATTTACTATATAGTATGCTGGTACAAGTTTGAAGAGAGTCATTGCAAAAGGTAATGGAATTCCATCTAACTTTTTATTTTCCTGAGATTCATGCCTTTTTCATTACTCATTTATTTTATATGGTATATATATACTAAACATGAATGTTTTATATTATTCTTAAAAAATGTAATTATATTTACACATCTATTTTATGATCTTTATTTCATATGTTTAATGGTTTGATGTTTTCAAATCGGTAAAGTAAATTTTCCTCAATTTTCCTTCTTTGAGACACATGCCAGGTTATGAACCAATATTTTCACATGAGGAGTATATAATTCCTATATAATTTTATACCATGAAACTTATTATTTTCAATATTTTTTATAATTTATTTAATTTTATTATTTACATTGTATTATGATTCATTTTTACTAAATTGGTAATGGTTAATTGCTACAATCTCAAATTTTATTGAGATTGTTTAAGATTAATCTTCAATGGATGAAATAATTTGATAAATATCTCAAAAACTATCATTAATATTATTAACCACAATTTATTAATGTCACATCCATTTCATGGTATCATTTTTTCCACTCATTGTTAAATAATATGATAAAGCTGTTTTTAATAAATTCTTACTTTACCACTATATTCCGTCAGATATCTATGTTCCTTAAAACCTTGTTTTCTAAGAAATTATTTTATAATTGTTTCAATGAATTATTTATATGTTTTAAAAGTTTTTTAAAAGAAATTGGTTTCAAAACGTTTTCAATATTTCTTTATCCATTTTCAATTTTTTTAATGGAATGGGTTTTAGAATTTTTCAAGCATTCATTATATGTTTTGGAAGAATTTTTAAATAAATGGGGTTCCAAACATTTTCAATATTTATCTAAAAAATTTTAATGTTTATTGAAATAAAAAGTTATTTAAAATATTATGAATATTGATTTATATATTTTTATGTAAAAAGGATTACCAAATATTTCTCATTATTCATTTATTTGTTTTCATGGAAAATTCTTTTCAAAAATGTTTTCATGATTCACTTATATTATCTAAAGGAAAATGAATTTGAAAAATGATTTTAAGCTCATTTTATTTAATTTCAAGGGAAATTGTTTTAAAACTATTTTCAGGATTCATTTATATTTTTTTTCGGGAAAGGGTTTATAAATTATTTTAAGCATTTTATTATATTTTCAATGAATTTTTAAAGAAAATTTTTCTTATAATGTTATTATGGATTTAATTTTTTTTTTCAAATAAGAAATGATATATTACTCCTGAAATATTTTTGAAATATATTTCCAGAATATTTTCCATCTTATGATGACATCCAGTGATGATTAATAATGTCATTCTAGGGAATGATCCAATATTTAAGTTCATATTCTTTATTAAATGGCTTATGTTATGATGGAATGATGCTTATAACAACAATTACTCTTCTAAAAATTATATTATTTTGAAACCCAATTCTTTTCACAGGTTATAAATTGATGAAATGATTATGAAACATATTTATTTTTCACAGTTTATGATTTGATGAAATTCTAATGAAACCAATTTCACTTCATGGGTTGTGATTTGATGTTTATAAAATCCATTTCCTTTTATATTTCATGATATGATAAATATTTTTCTATCTTCTAGAACATTCATGTATGATTTAATTTTTTGATGGATGGGACCTATATATCTTTCTAATATATTGTGTAATGATGGATCACTCATGAGTATAATTGTTATGCATGAAATTGATTACAAGTTCCCATGGTTATGCATGGACCTAGTGTCATGTCTATATGTTTATGTGTGAACGTAATTACATTTTCATGATATTAT
Organism: Viscum album; assembly: GCA_963277665.1. Taxonomy (NCBI): domain Eukaryota; kingdom Viridiplantae; phylum Streptophyta; class Magnoliopsida; order Santalales; family Viscaceae; genus Viscum; species Viscum album. The sequence goes on along the minus strand of OY728152.1, from coordinate 1,409,610,201 downwards.
AAGTAAACATTATTATTTATCCATAAGGTTATGTGCGAACTTGATTACATGATCAAAATGTTACAGATTGAACTAGTTCAATGACCTTGTGTTATGTGTGAAATTGATTAAAGGTTCACAGTGTTATGCATGAACCTGAATACATGTTTACAACATTATGAGTGGACCTGGTTGCATATCCATAAGTCCGTATAAGGGTGCAATTTAATATCCTTTACTTATTGAGTGAACCTATTTCTACATATACATGTTCATGATGTTATATATCGATTTTTATACCGAAATTCCACATATATTTATATGCAATTCTTTCAGGGATTATGTTCTTTATTATATTATGATTCATGTCTCTTGAACTCCTAATATTCATGTCACGATTCATGTTTAAAATCTTTAAAAGTCAGGTTATATTCTTCTAATGATATTATCATTTTATCATAACCTAATGTTAATGTTACACTAATGTATTTTCTTTTTTACCCTTACCGAGCATTCAATATCACCACTTTTTCAGTTTCTTTACCCTAATTAAAAATAATGGTTCTTGTGTAAAATTACTAAGGGGAAATCCATTTGGAGGACACATTGAAGATCTTTCACTGAGATGGAATATTTTTTTCCTCATTTATAATATCACTAATCTAATATGGTATTTAGGTGTCTATCTAGGTAATATATTATGCACATCCAAAAAGTAATATAATGTCAATATAAATTAACATTAGGTTAATTTATTAGATTTAGCCATTATGAATATGTGGTAATGCCTATCAGTCATACGAATGACCCTGTGGTCTATATGGAATTTATGAATAGGATACTTCATTTGTATATAGATTCATTTTGGTTGTGTTTATGGATGGAGGAAAATGACTAATCCTGAGAAACACCATGCGACAGTGTGGGTAATCATGAGGGATCATCGATTTCATGCCAAATTATCAATGTCTGTTTTTTGATACAATAGGTAATTTTTTTTGTCCATGTAATTTTTGAAAATATTTTTTCTAAAGATCCAAAAAAGATAGAAACTATTATATCACGGAAGCCTCAGAATATTATCTTTGAGATACATTGTTTCAATGTTCAGGGTTATTACCTATGAATTGTTCATGATTTTTTACTACTGGACTCACATATGAAAACATTTACAATGAATAATGTTCTAATCCACTAGACTGAATAATTTCATAATTCTTTTCAAGAGCATTAATTTTTCCTTATATCGACATCAATATTTATTTTTATATAATCAGAATAGTGTTATGTTGTGTATTATGATGTTTCGTGATCCTGACTGGGTTGTGTTATTATGAAAGGATACATTGTTGATACATATCTCTCGATATAGTTAAATGTTCATGAGAAGTACAACCCAAAACATGATTTAGAGAAAGATTCTCTATTTTCCATACTTTTTCTACTAGGCTCAATTACCTCTTTAATGATAAATTTACATTGTCTAGAGATCACGAGATCTTGAAATATATTTTCTCAAAAAAGGATTTTAATTTTATAAAATTTTGATTGATGGAGTATCCCTAACATTTTTAATCTCACATGATTTATAAACCGGGATAGGGATATTCAGTGGTAGATGCATTAAGAATAAAAATCATATACTCAATTGGATAAGGAAGCATCAGAGAAGTGGTAATTGTTATCAGCACAATATTACATACTTTTGGAATGTGAATATGGAGGAAAATCTATGGCCTTCCTTCCAATTTAATTTTTTCCTGATTTGGTAGAGACGGTAAATTATGAACTGACATAAAATTAATAATATGGGCCTATGTGGTAACAAATCAATGCCGAGGAGACTATTGAGTCATAGAATATTGATGAGTGTTTAGTGTTATGGTTGAGAAACTAGTTGGTCATACCCATATATTTTCAGGAATAACTTCTTCATTTATACCACCCTTAAAAATGGTATGTTCATCCTAGAATAAAAAATGAATACGGCCTAGAAAAAATATTTTTGGTGTCTCAGAATGAAAATAAAGGTGGTTGAGTTTTTCTTAAGATTCTAAACATGTAGAAAAGTTATGGAAGAACATCAATTAATGACATGTATGTTGCAGTGTTGAGTAATTACTATTTGGAAATGGGAGTAAATATCCATTTATTTTTTAATATGTCCCCCAAAAATGGTTTGGAAACATAATTCCATTAGGGGTATAGTGGATCAACTCACAATGTTAGATCATTCCATCCCTATTAATGAATCACATATAGTGGTGAACTTATAAAAAATATATATATATGAAGTTTTCAAGAGGAATGTAATACTAGTTTCAATCCTATAAAACAAAGATAAGTGGTTTACACATCATTTATTGAAATCCAAATTAGAAATCCCTTGGGACTAAGATGACTATGTGTATAGTGTATATTCCTCAGATGGAAGACCAATATGAACGGTCAAAACAAATTATGAAAGACTAGCTGTAAGATTGTGTAATGGATTTTAGTGGATCATGGTATGAGAATATTCAATTGATGTAGTTATCATATAATAACATATCCTAGGCCTAGAAAAATATTTCTCATATTGAATATTTTTATGGGAATCCTTTTTTCTCTCAATTTTTTTGGTGGAAATAGATGATACTTCACAAATTGGGTCGATCAGTGTCCCAAAAACAATGAATAAGATTCAATTGGTTAGGAAAGAGATAGTGGAAGCTCAGAGTTGTCCCAAATCATAATTGGATCATTTTTTATAGTCTTGATTATATCCGGTGAGTTACCACATGATCTTTAATATATTTTTAGATCTTGGGAATAATCATTTTGTAAAGTATGGTATGTTATATCCTAAACCGATATTACCTCTTGATATATTAAAATGGGTTGGTAAGGATGCATATCGGTTGTAATATCTACTACGATTCAGTGTTGTGGAAAATGTGTTCCATATATCATAGTTGAAAAAGTATCATCCTAATACGTACCATGTGATCGTATGGGATCACATTGACATATAGTTTGATGCATAATTAGTGCATGTGCTTGTGTAGATTTTTGATATGTAATAGGAAGTCTTCCGTGGGAAATGCATTGATATTTTTCGGGTTTTTTTGGAAACGTGGTCATATACAGTAAGCAAATTTGGAATGAGCTATGGAAATTAAATTGAAATGACCATAAATCCTTCTAATAAATGATGGTTTTAGAAATTCTATATAAGGAAACACCAATGATTAGGAGATTTAATCATCCCCCAGTTTGAAGTATGTAACCCTTATGTTATGTATTATATGCATCTAATGTGTTTGGGTTATGTTTAGGAGGGTTATGAGACCTTTTGAAATGTTTTTAGAGATATTATAAAGGTGATACATTGAAACATGAATAGTGGAAACTATGAAACTCCTCCATTAAATAGTGTACAATAAGACAAAGGATGAAAGAAAGGCACACATGTAGGCACATAGTTTTCCCAAACTGTGCGACAACACTGGAGAAACTATGAATCATAAGAAAGTGGGATTTGGTGTAGAAATGAAAGAATTGGCACATAGTTTGGAAATTTTTCGAGACATCTATGTGAGGATCCTTATTGAGATAGAATCTGTTGCATGGTTAGCACACATTTTTCCTAACTAGGTTACAAACCTTGCACATGTTAAAAATAAGATCCAAAAACTGGATCTGGTTTGGTTTTTTGTTTTTACCATTGATTTTTTTCCAAACCAACCCCAACTCAATAATTTCTCCCCCCAATGGTATTATAGGATTCTCCCTTCGATAAAATAGTGATATGAAAGCTTCTCTTGGTGCGTTGATGATGGGTTCTCACATATTGTCATTATTCTTGGTGGTTTTCCATGGGTTTTCTATGATATACATATGTCACTCTCTTTGGTTTTAATATAAATATAATATGTGGCTAGATAAAATATAGTTGAATCGGTATTTGATGATATATGGATGTTTTGATGATAGGGGAGGATATATAAGGCCGGTTATTGGACTATCAACCCGATTCCATGGACATTTACATACCATTTTCTATTTACGAAACGTTTCCAATGTAGGTGGCATCACTATTGACTCCACTCTTTATAATTTGAAGGGATGATTTCAAATTTATCATTTAACTTGATTTTTTTGTTAAATTATTGGGAGAGAGTTTTATAAATCGTATTTAGTGATTATGTTTAGATTTTGTGGAAGTTATTGAATTGTTGTGTGAAAATTATTTGGATTTTTTTTAAATGATTATTCTAAAATCAGATAATTTTATGGATTTATGAAAATGGTTTTATGGAACAATTTTCAATTAATATTTTGTTTTATAGAAATGGATTTGTAAAGCATGGGTTTAGAATATGTTCATAATGGTTTTGTGGTGTATATTCATATGAATTGGGATGGATAAGGATGTGAAGTAACCGTATATGAAGTTTTTGACAGATATGGGCATGATGTACCCCAAACAAATGTTCTAATATGTGACAGATTAAGGGAATATGAATAAACACTTGAGATTATGTGTATTTCCATGGTTTCATGCATGGTTGGATGTGTGGTTAATTAGAAAGGTATGTATTATCCCAAAATGAATTTTATGAAATGGTATTAGAGAATTTATTTAGACTATATTAATGAAAATCAATATTTTTTTTAAAAAAAAAAATTGTTATGGAACTTGTATAAATTCTGATATAAACTATTTAAAAATTGTGTTATAAAAGATGTTAAATATAGTTGTGATAAAATGTTTTGTACACGTTGCGTGAGTATGGATTCAACCTATGAAAACTGACAAAGTTTCAATACTCACCCATTCCTTGTCACATTTATGATTTTTCAAATATAATTTAATGTGACACAGTAAAATACAATGTATAAAATTTCTCTAGAGGTTATTTTTAAAACGTCAGATATTTTTGGGGTTGTAGCAAGGATGAGTTGCTCCTATAGAGTTTTATTTAGAGTCTTTGAGCTATGTTGGTTTTATAGTCTTCTAATCATTACTTGGTTATTTTATAGTATTTTAATGTGGTACCCTTATATAGTATGATTTCAATATAAATGGTATTCTTTGCATTGTCTTTAAATAATATCATATAACATATAGAGGTCTATTTGGTTATGACATGTTTAGTTTGTTGTGTTATTTACATAGGGAAAATTGTCCCGCACATGTTCATAAATCCCATGGAATTTATTCCTAGACATTGGAGTCTTATCGATGTCACCTACAGACATGTAATGTCCTCCTACGTTTTCATGATGATAAGGGAGGATGAGTTATTACTATGAGGTTTCCAATAAATATCAGTATTTTACTATTCATTCAAAACTCAAACTTGTGAGAAAAATACCAAAAATTCACTCAAAGAAATTTTTTATATTGTTATATCAAAAATTTTGTAAATTTTATCATATAAGTTCATATAATTTGCAAAAAATATTTTTAAAATACACGTGTAATGAATGACTATACCGTCTATTATAAAAAAGTTAGTTTTATAGGAAATCATTTATTTTTCCTTTAAATGATTCATATTTTATTACTAGAACATGAGATAACAATATTTTTCAAAATTCAATTACTGGTATTTATACCAACTAATTTAATTTCTATTTTCTCATGGTATACTATATTATAATTTATTTAGGCTTAGGGTTGTGTGTTTCACAAAAAATCGAAGTGATTAAATTTAACAAATTATACCTCATTAGTTATTATTCTCTATCTTGTGTGTCACATACACTATAGAATAAAATGTTACTATTTTATAATATTCGTGTATTAAAATATTCACACTTAAATAAATTTCATCCACATAGTTTGATCTTCAACTCAAAAATGAAGGGTTTCATATTTAAAAATTCTATTATTGAAAACCAACTACGTAGAAATAGGTAATAAAAAATCATATTAATAAGAGTGGAAATTAATTAAAAGTTAATCAACAATAAAAAATATCGAGGTTTATATTTTGAATACTATTGGTTGCATGTGAATCTATGGATATGAAAGAAAATAATAAATAATTATTAAGAGTTATAGAGGCCATTAATCATAAGAAAGTAAATGATTAATGAAATGTTAAGGACCTTAAAACAATAAATAATTGATGATTTAGTTGACCATTTGTTTAATTGGATATGAATATATTTGGATATTTTATTTGTTTTAAGATGTAATTAATAATTAATATTATTTTTATACTATATATGAAAATAAATAAATATACTTCTTTGACACGTTTTAATTGCGTAGGAAAAATTGCATGATTTGGTTGTTGTTCTAATAATTTCAAATTCATCATGTACACATTGAAATGAATATCCAAACATTATTTTTTATTCTTAATGCATTAAAATTAAAATTTGATGGATTTTATGATCTAAAAAATAGTAAATTGTATTTTATTCAATACCTATCAATCTTCTCAGAAACAATATTGTTAGTACAATTTATCGAATATAATACATTAATCTCTAAACATAAGTAGTAACACCATTGTTTAGTCATTAATATTTTATCATAGAATCATTTATGTAATAAATTAATTATTAACTAGTATATCATGTAGGTTTTTGGTAGGTACTTGGCTATTAACATCCTTCATTTGTGGGTTCAATCCCCACAGCCTTGCTAGATGTGATAGGTTTCCACCCAACATGTAAGTTGACCGTTTTATAAATCAATATTAATATAATTCATATAACATTTAAAAAGTGTAATAACCCATTTTTTAAAAAATTTAAATGATTAAATAAACCATAATTCTAACCAATATCATTAGTACCTTTCAGAAAAAGTAATGGTATTCCTCCTTAAATAAATTATTTTTTACTAAAACATATACTAAACGAATGTTTTGTCTTATCATATATTTCAACGAGCATATTAAAAATATTCGTATAATCCAATCACATAATACCTGAAAATGGGTGTTTTATACATTGAACATATGATCAATCTTAAACTCATAAACATGTGATGATAACCATAACACTGATGTTAATGATAAGATATATTGTTCTAAAATATAACACAATCCATATATGATTCATAATTATTATCACTAAAATAACATATAAAACAAATACTTCTATAATATAATTATATCACCCCAATAAAAAACATCAACCATTTTATATCAACATAGGTCTTTTATTGGACTGTAGGATGTGGTAAATAAGAGGGAATTTACTCAGATAGTTCCTAGATTCCCAACATTTAATGAAAATAACTATAAATGAGTCCCCCAAATGAGATTTATTCCATTCCATCATAATCAAATTTTTTTACCAATATTATTTACACTATTACCTTTTTTAATCTCATAAAACATTTTACAATTATAATTATAAATATTCATGGGAATCACTTTCCACATTTAGAGCATGATGGATATTGATCCTTCATTTATCCATGGTCTCTACCCTCCAAGATCATGGAGAACATCATCCTTATATTATTTGGTAAAACTGGGTGTTGGTTAAGGTTTAATTTGATAATAATATTCTATTATATCTAATTATGAATAATCTCAATTTCTTTTACTCCAACCATAATCCTATTTGTATTCTCATTGTCATGAAATTTTCTTTATTGTTTAATGTTGAAATGATTCTGTTGTGTTCTATCATTGAATAAACCAAAAAACATAGTGTGAGATAAAATAGTCATATTAGGAAAACCATACAATCATTTATAGGATATCTAAATCCTGAAACCTTCTTTTCAATCTTGTACTTTATCTTTTTAACCATGTTCATTCATTGTAATCATCTATTAAAATCCTTTATAATGTTTTTGTAATGAAAATTCAAATTATAATATTCATATCCCTCGGTAGTGTCACTAAAGTGGAATAGTAAGGACCTATGTAATACACTAGGAGATGATTAGATCAATTCAAATGTATTCTTTTTGATGATATTATCCCCAGGAACAACATTTATATAAACACATACACTTTTAATATCCACACAGGTATGTGTTTCTTGGAAAAAACTTAAAACCAATTTTGAACAGAACCATTAGGAAATTTTATATGCTTTTCTTTTTGGAATATCAAGGGGTTAATATTCATTAATCTATATTTTCCTATGTCTGGTTACATAGATTTCTATTACACATCATTTGATACAATCTATATCAAAACTGAATCTAGTATCCCAAATATAATGTTTAGTTAATTACATTGGCATATGAAATATGGAGTCACATGCCGAATTACTGAATAGTTTAGAAGTCTTGGTAAATTATACATATACACGATTCTCACAATACATTTGATTATAAAAATTACAATATTATTATTTTTTGATAATATAATTATTCCCAGTATTAGATCCTTTATATTATTTGTAGTACACTTCTCAGATTCCGAGGAGAGGAATCCCAATAAGAGTGAAATCAAATTCTCAATAAGAGTTACGAAAACAAATTATCAACATGAATAAATGAAGAATAATCAATATGTAATATCATATATAGAAAGATAAATATAAGAAAAAATGTTCCATTTAATCAATTACTTAAATATTTCGATTATCCAAAGAACGATAAATGATTCAAGTAATATATCTTAACAAACATTCCATTTAAATAACATGAATATAATGAATATATAACAAATAATAAATATATAAAGGTACAATATTGAACAAAATTACATTTAATAAATTACTAAGAATTAATTTCATATATAGATAACATAATTTTTAAAATATTTTTGATAAAAAATCAAGTAATTATCAATGAATAAAATTCTTAATTATTTTACTATAATATTTAATGAATTGTGATATAACTAATATCATTAACTTTCCGAATAAAATATAAGACTACCGGTAGAAACATTTTTAATTCTAGATTACTATATCTCACCATAATACTATAAATACATTAATGGTCTATAAATTTATGAGCCCCATGTATCAATTCATTTTTAAATCATTCCTTATATATAAAATCATTTATTTAATTGATGAACTATATTCCTTATCATAAAATTTTTGTTTTGAGTAAGGAATATAGGTTTATCAATATTTACCAAGATAAAAGGTAACATTCAATGGAAAAAATATATATAAAAATAATTTATGGTGTATGAAACAATCATATCCATTATAAATAATATGGATGTTTAAGTGAAATTCAATTTCCAATTATAACTGGAATGTAAATGTTTCAATGGAATGTAAATGTGGAAAAAAATGAATGAAGACACTAAATTTTAGTACATTACTTCTTAAAAATGATAATAAAACATCCATATAATTACGTAGGATTGTATCAATAATAAATATCATATATGGAACATAAGTATAATAATGGTTTTTTTTTGGTGGATGAATTGAAATTATGTGAAAAGTTCTTTTAAGAAATGTTTTAGGAAAAAATCAATAAAAATTGAAAATATACATTTCAAATTAAAATTTCACAACACATCATGAAAATTATTTTATTATAACATAACATGTATAACATATAAGTGAATATTTAAGATATTTGAGTGGTATGACTTCATGGAATATAATTCACTTTGTACATGTTAAAATAATGATTCTGGTCATCGATTTGGTAAAATCAAAATTCTATTTATTTTAAAATTGAATTTTAACTTTCATTAAATTTTTTTATAAGAAGTAAAAAAATTTAAGAAACTCATTCGAAAATATTTTTTAAATGGGTAAAAAATTTCTTAATACATTTTTAGAAAATATAGAATTTGATGATATATGATTTTTGACCGAAGTGATAATTAACATAAATTTACTTAAAATAATATCTCAATTACATTAATTACCAATGAGTAGTAAAATTTTCATATAATTGAATATTATTTAATTATAAGAGTAGAATAAAATTTAAGTAGTTTATTCAAAATTGATTAAATAATTTGGTTCAATTGATATTCAAGAATTAATAATCCTCATTAAAATGAAATTGTGATGTAAAACCTTAAAAATATCAGAACGTAGAAGTGAAAATCAACCAATTAATTGATTTTATGTATAAAATTTAAATCTACATAAAAAGTGGAAATACAGAATAATATAGTCATAATTCATTAAAATCATAATTTTATAAAATTTCTGAAAATTAGGTTTTATTATATCCTTGTGAACAGAAATTGGGTTACAAAATCCATTACCAATTGGTAACTTTTATATAAAGTCTCCATGGATGCAATGATTAATATACAAACATAAAATAACATTAATTATCAATTAATATTGATTTTTCTCATAATAGTGGAAGTATATACACTATATAAGATAAATTAAATGTATAACATTATAATTTTCCTCAATGAAGTAAAATTGAGATGAAGTCCCTTACCACATTATAAATATTTTACCTCAAAATACCCAACAAATAATAACATAAGATGAATGTTCAATATCATGATAATAATGATATTCATAAAACAACATGTCAAATGTTCATTACACAAACCACCTAAATGAAAATCAGTTGGTGAATATGGTATACATCTCCTAAAAATAAAAATATGACTAGAAATCCATTACAACTTGCTTCTTTTTGGTTAAAAAAGATTTAAACACTTTTATAATGATTTTAATAAGTTTATTAATATATAAAATAACTATATTCATGTTTTTATTATCATATAATATCTTACCATATAATTTTACCACATATTTTATAAAATTATTTCATTATCATCATTGATATGGGTGTTAATTTCCTTATTCTCTCAGGCATGTTATTCCATGAATGTCATGGCTCAAGTGAATAGGATATATATAAATCATATATTGAATAATATTAATGATATAAATACAATATTTATTCATTATATACATTTTTAAAAACATTTATGAAATATTGATATGGATAATGATTCACATCGCTTCATGGAGACAGTAGGCCCTATGTACGCATGTGAAATTATATCATTCCCTTAATTGGTTTAAAGGGTAAGGAATTGGATGATATAATAATATCAAAAAAATAATATAATTTCATATATATAATATATGTACCAAATTATTACTTTAAAAATTATTCATTAAGGTCAAATAAATGACACCAGTTTGCATTGCTAATTTCTGTCATATAGACGAGAAGTGGATTTGTTTTCCAATTGTTGGAGTGATAGATAGTTAAATATTATTCCACAAAATTAATGAAATATAATTATATGTAATAACTTATTGTTATTAATATTTATTTCTTAATATATAATTTAAATCTGGAATGGATTGACGAAAAACAAAGTGCATAATGAAGATGATTACCATCGCTTAGAGAAATGTCCTTTGGATGTTCTCATAAAGACCCTTGTGTGGGTATTTAGGGAGTATAAGAAACTTTAGAATGTTTTCAAAAATGTTGGGGAGGTAAATTTTTATTCCTTTTGTAAACTATATATCTTAAGAGGTGTGAATAAGTGAATTGTGTTGTTTCACTTTTTTTATGTGTGAAAGGGGACATTCGTGGAAATTACAAGGAAATTTCCCAAAATATTCAATATTGATAACGTCAGTCACATGAAAAAATCTTCCAAATAATAAAATTTATGATTTTGGATAAGATAAGGTGGAAATATTTCCATCCAATACTAATTAGATAACTTTTAAGGTCATTTTATCCACTATCTTCTTAGGTTATCCCCTAAAATTTTGTTTTACCTTAACAGTGATAATTAATTTTTACCTGTTTTACTATTTATAATAGTTAAAAAATTGTACAAAATAAAAATGATCCTGAACACATTTGAACATCTTTTTTGTTTTATTTTTCAAATTTTCATAATATATAAGTAATTTCATCATGATGGAATGAATAGTTTAGTGGTTCTGGTAAACTGGATACATACTTGATTTTTCTATTACATTGGAATATAAAAATTACAACAAATAAAATTCAAGTATAAAATTAGTCCCTGTTGAATTTACATTCACATAAATCATATTAAACTGCATGGAATCATGTGAATTGAGATATGATTAGGTTTTGATCAAATTATCAATAATTTTTAAGTACAATGAATGAAATCATAAATCAATAAGCATATCAATGTTTTAAATGTAAATAATTGAACAATAATTCCAGGTATTCAAAAAAATGAGAAGGAAGTGCATCCCAAGAAAATATCAATAAAACTATATCATGGATAATAATAAATATGTAATGTTTAATAAAAATTTATATTACATTTATCAATAACACACCTATCATAAATGGATCAAGTATAATAAATATGTGATTTTAAATTATTGAACACACATGTCATGTAATAAAGAAATAAGAATTAAATGAATATAGATATAATATCATTGAAAAAATTACAAGAATAATAATAACTGAATTCATGATGAAGTAAATTATTAATTAATTGTCCTCATGAACTTAGGATCATGATACTTCAACCATAAAGATCTTTCAAAAGAGTATTTACAAAATTATGGGACCAAAATCATCAGGTTTGGAGAACATATATTCTAATAGATTATTGATTCAACCAATGAGACTATTGAAACTTTTTAGGGACATCTATAACTAGACCCTTCCCATGTCTACATGTCTAAAGCATTCCACATATATTGAGGAATCAATTTAACACACGAACAATGTAATTTACCATAAAAAATTTATAATAAGAAAATATTATATATAAATCAATATTATCAAAAATAAAAAATCTCAATGTAGAACACAAAATTTCAAATAAAAATAAAATTTTATCAATAATAATTTCCATGATAAGAAATTTGGAAATTTTTTAGTATTTTAATGTCCACTAGATGGAGAATAATTTAGGGGAAATTTAAGGAATGAAAAATGAATTAAGGAAGTGAATTTCAATAAATTATGTTGTAAAAATAATCATAAAATACCAAGTGTATGAATAATTATGGTATGAAAACAACATATAACTATTAAAAAAAATAAAATGTTGTTTTAAATGAGTAATAAGAATACCAAAAAAATTTCTTCTAAATTTTTTTATGATAATAACCTTTTCATTTTGAAAATATCCTTTTAAAACTAAAAGAAAAAAAAATATTTTGAGAATATTTTTTCATTGAAAAAAATACTTTTATCTTATAAAAAACAAATTAAAACATTATGTTTGCCTTGATAGTTGAAATTCCATTCATTTCATACTCTTTAAAAAAATATTTTATTTCCATTTTTAGTAAAATCTAAATGAGAATTTTTGTAAAAGTACCTGAATATTACCATCAAAAAATTTCAAAAAAATTCACAATTTATTAAAATGTTATTTATTAAATCAATTGAAAAGGGGTGAAAAATGACATGCACTTTTTAACAATTTTTTCTGGAAGAAATAAATTTCAGACCGAATAGATAACTATTGTTTGATATTCATAAAACCATATTCTTAGTTATGTTATTTACAAAAGTGTTTGAAAATGGTATTATTACATGGAAATGTCAAGAATAACCATAGGATGATAAAATTATATGGTTTTATTATAAAATGATCAGTTATTTTCCAAAGATTTATATTCAATATTAAACAATCTTGATGAGAATGAGATTACGAAGAAACCCCTAATGATAATCATAATGTTAATGTGATAATTGGAAAATGAATTTATTATTTGTATGAAATTTAAATCCACATAAAATAGTGCAATTAAATTATATATAATTAATATTATTTACCTAGATAATCATAGAATATCCATGATGACAATGAAATAATATAAGATAACAAAAAGAAACTGGTCTATGAAATTCTTCAGAACATGGTAACTATTAAGAAAAATCCCCATCGATCAAATAATTTAAATTTAAATATAAAATACCATATATTTTTAATCAATAATAAAATTAAATTTAAAATGGTATCTTTATACACAATATCAACAAAGTTAGGTGCATATCCATACAATATGCCTCAATGATGAGAAGTTGAGATGAAATCCCTTATCTCATGCTCCATTTTAGTTTTGAATGCATTAAACTCATGTATTGTTGTTTGAAAATTGTTATTAAATTATTTTAGAACCATATTAATATTTATAGTATCTTTTATGATGCATTAATAACATTTTATAACCCTTTTATTAAAAATATTCTATTATCATAATTATTTCTAGTGTTTATTACATTGTTTTCCCATTCACAATTTTTATGAACGGTCTCATTACATTTCATATTGCATAGTTCAATCATCTATATAATAGTAATATAGAAATAATTATGGTATTTTTATATCAATTTTACTTTTGAAAATAATAATTATGTATGCTTATGAAAAATGCACCATGTTACAATCATGGAGGAGGAAGGTCATACATATAAATGAGTAATGTATCCATTTTTAATGATTTTTATGGAAAGTAGATATATAATATTTTAAATTTCTATAATTATAAAAATATCATATATAAAATATTGGTTCTGTAAATATACTTATATATTTCATCCATGTGTTGTGGTGATGAAAATATAGTCACAACCCTTTGTGATGGTGGTAGTGTACATGTTCTCCAACGATGCTATCATCATTAAGTGAGTTAAATGGTTTGAAATGAAATTATTAATTATAAATTAAGAATAAAAAATTTGTAACTAATACAATAACTAATTCATTTATATCATATATGTTAATTGGAATTATTTTTATGACCTTCCATATTAAGCGTTAGTGAAAAATGATTCACACCACTTCATAATGCGGTAGTCTACTATACACACCGATGACGCCATTTATTCCCCTATATAAGGAAAAGTAAACTACTATATATGACATAATTACTCTATAGGTATATTTATTATATAAATTTCTTATATAATCTTTATATACATTAATATACCAAACTGTGGGAATTTATAATGGAAGAACGAATGACATCAGTTAGCAAGGTGGTATATAGTTGTACACATGAATGATTATTTCGTAACCGATTATATAGATGTGGGGTTGATTATAGGTCATTTTGTTAACATAACTATATTTCAATATATGGTTGATAGTGATTCTTTTCTATTAAACTGGTTTAATAATAATATAGGGAGGTTGTGGATGAAATAAAATTAAAAGATCGTTGAAGAATGTTACCTATTCTTCGAGTAACCACATTTTATATAAAACTAATGCCTTCCAAAGTCAAATTTCATCCCAAAATAAGTATTATATGATGAGGTAAATTATTTTGGGATGTGATTTGGGTATTTATAGGATTAAACAATATAGTTTTAATGTGAGCATAAGAGAGGATAGTATGTGGCCTTTTGTAACTGATGAGGCCAATAAACTTGTAACATAATAAATGAAAATATTTTAGCCACATTTCTCACAGAAGAAAAGGCTAAAAAATGAATTATTGTGGATTCATAAAATTTTAATGTCAAAATTTTTCCATAAAATATATTTTAGGCATGTTTTATGTCATTTTATCAGCTTTTGTTTTTTAAACACATAGTAAATCAATTTTTAACTTAAACATAATAAATATTTTTTATTATTTTTGTATTCATTATTTTCAAAAAATAAATTTAACTTAATAGATAATATAATTTACAATGATTAAATATATTTAATACAATTTTCAAAATTTAATTCTCATAATTTTAAAAACTAAATATAATGTTAATATCAAATACATGATGAGAAACTAGGTTTTTAGTGAGATTTTTTTTTAAAATTTTACAATTTTTTATGTACAAATTGAATGTGAAAAGGAATAAAATTAAATAAATTTTATCAATAAATGTATAATATTTCATAAAAATAAATTCAAAATATAATTTATCTTTATAAATAATAATAATTATCAGTATTTTTCAATTGAAATTTAGTATTTTTCAGTATTCTTCAATAAATGAATTGTTTTAAAAAACCAAAATAAATAACCCTAATTTAATTTTGATATTATTATTTCAAATATAATGTTTTTTTCCAAAAATTACAATATATTATTAGTAAAAATTAATTTTATTCTATTTGAACAAATCATGACTAATCTGAATATTAGAAAATTACGGTTTTTCAGAAATAATTTATTTTCATTATAATTGATTCTTATTTTATTTATAATCAATAAATTTCCATTATTTTTAGATTTTAGTTGGAAAAATACATAACCCAAAACATAACATCTAGTTTATAATGGCATACTCTATTTTACGTCATTTCAAATTGGGGATTTATTTTTTGAGGCTTTCATAGAGATTACATTTAAAGAGATATATTTCATAGGTTATTTATGATCTCTGTTGTGTATCATGTACTCTATAAAATATAATTTTATTAAATTAGAATATTATATTTTTGTAGACCATATTAGAAAATGTAAGTTATTATAATTCCAAACATGGAACCGATTTTATAAACTATCATTTATATAAATGATAGAATCCAACTTTAAATTATACCTCAAAACATGATTAAAAAGAAGGTTTTGAAAGTAAAAATTCCCATATAAATAAAATGGTTTGTTGTAAAATTTCAATATGAATTTTATTACAATGAAATAAATTAGTATAATTTAAAGATAATTGATATAATTTTACTTAAAAAATTAAAATATAATTTTAACTAGAAAATTATTTAAACAAAAAAGAAATTTTCAATAAATATCATCATTTCTCACTATTTATTGAAAAATGAATCAGTACATAAAAATCACAAAAATTATCCCTAATATAATATTTATATTATGATATAAAAAATGAAGTTATTTTTGTAAAATATATTTTCTAAATTTGGTAAATATTTATAATAAATTAACTATGCAGAGCCAGACTAATAATTCTTTTAAAAAAATAAATCATTTTCTATAATTATTTGTTTTTATTTTAGATGATTCTTATTTTATTTATAATGAACAATTAGCCATATTTTTTATAATTTAGGTAGTAATATTCATAAACACAAATTTAATGGATTTATTATAATGGTGTACTATATTACGTTTCATTTATATGTGGGGTTGTCTGTTCAGAAGGCTATCAAACAGAAAAAAATTTAAGAAATTTATATTGTTGGTTTTCTAAGCTTCGTGTATCTTGTTACTTATACAATCGAATATAGTGTACATCATTTATAAATTGGTGGTGTTACAAACTACCATATAATGAAATTAAAAAATTTATAAATAATAACAAAAATATCAATTAGAGTAATTTGAATAATCTGGGAATAATTAACTTATGCAGTATAATGAAGAACATTAACAGTATAACAAATTTTTTTCAAAATGTCCCAGAATACATTTAAATGATATTCAAGATAGAAAATAACTATCTAAAATACTTATATTGAATAACTAAAAATTATTTTTATATAATCATATAGATATTAAAAACATTTTAAAATATATTATTTTCAATGTTATTTATAATATACAAGATTCATGCACATTAGTCCAAGTCATGAATTAATTTAATGGTTTACTATCTAAAAATTTCACCTAATCAATAGTATTTCCTAATATGAACAATATTTTCATTGTAATGATGTTTCTTCTAACTAATTAATTTCCATATTTATTTAATTTGTTTCTTTTGGAGATCTATATCATGTTTTCTCTTTAAATTGATTTTTATTTATAAGATATAACAAATAAAACATATTTTGTTAATATGACCACATCTATTGGGATTTCATGATTTATGTTGAACATATTTATTATTTGATGGGCTTTATTGATATTTATTATTTATTAAATAATTATTTTTCATCATTTTTTACATTATAATTAACTTATAATTCAGATCTATTACATAGAATTCATTTGTTTAAAAAAAATTATAATACAGGTCAGAAAAATTCACCTCCACTTTAATGGACGTTTCTCCTCCTTGTCCATATTTTTTTATTCCTTCTAATGTTGTCCAATATTTGTAAAAAAATTGTGATTTATTATTATTAACTCTTTATTTTCATTCTAACTTATATAAAAGGACGTTTTGTTACTCTTTTTTTATGAGTAATTTCATCAATAATATTTCAAAATATTTAAAAAAATTTGGCATCCTTTCAAATCTTATGTTTCTTCTTCTACCACATATTTACATTAATAACCAATATAAAATTTAAATAATATATTATTGATGATTATTAGTAAAATGTAAATGTTTAATAAAATTTCACTACATCTTTTTGAAAATAAATTTTGAAAGGACCAGTAACTTCATGTTTTTTTGATAATGTTAATAAAATGTTTAAAAAATTACTATTTTTATTTTACTTAGGTAAAAAAATACTTTAACTACCTTGTAAAATATATATGAACCAATTATAGAATCGAAAGAATGATGAATATTCTTAATATACAAGGGGGGGGGGGTGAATTGAATAAATTAAAAATAATTTAGGAACTTTTAAATATGGTAGTGTTTAACAATGTTAAACAAGGTAAATTCACAAAACCTCTTAGTTCTACAAACTTGATTGATTCTAGAAATGTGGTTTCAGAAATGAAACTTCAGAAAAGTTTACAAAGATAAGATTCTACCTTATTGTGTATAGAATCTAACTAATCAGAGTAAAAGTATAAGAAAGTATAAAATAGTTATACATTACTTAACAATCAAAATGCAGTAGAAAACTTAAAACAATATAAGTAAAAAATAGTAAATTTTTTAACCCAAAGAGAGGGGTATCCAAAAACCATGGATGAATGGTCCCTTGATTTATACATTCAAGAAAGTATGTCTTACCCAAACCAGGGTAAGACCTCTATACGAATAACGAAATCTGTCTTGCTATACCTACAAGCCATCGAACTACAAGGTAGTTGGAACCTCTCTCTTCCTATCCCCAGAAGCCCTCGAATGTACTCCACAACATTCGGAGACGCATGAAAAAATTCTGAACTAGATGTCCAGTATGCACAATGTAAGGAAGTCTCTCTCTCTCTAGAAATTACTTCAACAACATATAATCTATAGATTGATCAACAATGTTTTTGAGATCATTTAAATGATCACCTATTTATAGGAACATCATCAATTGTCGGCTCCCGCCTACAACAGTCATATTTTTCTTTGAATTTAGTTGGGACCTATTCAAGTGTCAGTCAAAAAATGGTTGGTTAGAAATAGATAGCATGACATCGTTTTATAACTGTAACAAGAGTATGAAAAAATATGGTCGCATAACCAAATCCATTTTTCAATGTGTAAGGGAAAATAAAAGTTCAGAGTCTAACCAAAAAACTATTCGGTGTCTATAATACATGAATAATCAGATTCTGTCTTCAAAAGAATTCGTAACATAAATTCTATAGAATTATAGAGTATGAATTTCATGGAAATTCGGAGTATGAACTCAGAATGTTAGGAGTTTGAATTCTGAGAATTCTGAGTCTGAACTCAGAAAATTCAGAGCCTGAATTCAGAGATTTTGGAGTGTGAACTCAGAATGTTTGGAGTCTAAATTCAAAGAATTTGAACTCTGAAATCAGAAAGATTGGAGTCTGAATTTAGAGAATTCAGAGTCTAAATTCAGAGTACAAGTATAATAAAGTATAAGATAGTTATACTTTCTTGGGCAATCAAAATGCAGCGGAAAACATGAAATAATACAACTAACAAGTAGTAAATATTTTAACCCAAAAATATGGGTATCCAACAACCTTGGATAAAGGTCCCTTGATTTTTACATTCGAGAAAGTCAGTCTTACCCATACTAGAGTAATCCCTTGATACGAATATCAGAATCTATCTTGCTATCCCCGCAAGCCCTCGAACATTAAGGTTGTTAGCACCTCTATCATTCTATCCCCAGAATCCCTCAAATGTACTTAGCCACATTTAGATTTTCACGAAGCAATTATGAACAAGATGTTCAGTACACACAAATAAATAAAATCCCTATCTCTAGAAATCACTTCAGTAGCATGTAATCTCTAGATTTATCTACACTGTGGTTGAGCTCATTTAATTTATCTTCTATTTATAGTCACATCTTTAATGGTTGGCTCCCTCCTCCAATAGTCATATTTTTCCTTGAATTTCGGAGGGACCTGTAAATGTGTCACTCAAACAATGGTGGGTTAGAAACAGAAAGCATGACGTCATTTTATAACTATTACAAGATTAAGAAAAAATATGGTTGCTTAACCAAATAAATTTTTCAGAGTGTAAGGAAAAACAAAGGTTCAGAGTTTATCCAATGAACCATTTAGTGTCTCTAATACTTGAATAATCAGATTCTCTCTTCAAAATAATTTGAAACCTGATTTCTATCAAATCTAGATGTTTGAATTTCAAGGAAATTCGGAGTCTGAACTCAGAAAGTTTGGAGTTTAAATTCAAATAATTTGAAGCCTGAACTGAGAATGTTCAAAGTCCAAATTCAAAGAATTCAGAGTCTGAACTCAGAAAGTTTGAAGTCTGAATTAAATATACAAGTATAAGAAAGTAAAATATAGTTATACATTCCTTAACAGTCAAAATGTAGTGGACATCATGAATCAATTCAAGTAACATGTACTAAATCATTTAACCCAAAGAGAAGAGTATCCAACAACCATGGATAAAGGTCCCTTGATTTATACTTTTAAGAAATTCTATCTTACCCACAACATGGTAAGCCCTCAATATGAATATCAGAATCTATCTTTCTATTCCTGCAATCCCTTGAACATCAAGGTAGTCGACACCTATATCATACTATCCACGGAATCCCTCGAATGTACTCAACAACATTCAGAGTCTCAAGAAGAAATTCTGAACAAGATGTTTAGTACACAGAAAGCCGTATAGTCTCGCTCTATAGAAATAACTTCAGCAACATGTAATCTCAATGTTGATCAACATTGTTGTGGAGCTCGTTCAAATGTGCTCCTATATATAGGCACATCTTCAACAGTCGGCTCCCCCTCCAATGGTTATATTTTTCCTTGAATTTAGGAGGCACATATACACATGCCACTCAAACAATGATTTATTAGAAACAGAAACCACAACATAGTTTTATAATTATAACAAGAGTAAGAAAAAATGTGGTTCCTTAACCAAACACATTTTTCGGAGTGTAAGGAAAATTAAAAGTTGGAGTCTAACCAAAAAACCATTTGGTTTCTATAATACATGAATAATCAAAATATGTCTTCAAAAGAATTCAAAACATAAATTCTATAGAATTCCATTGTCTGAATTTCAAGGAAATTCATATTCTGAACTCAGAAAGTTTGGAGTGTAAATTCAGAGAATTCGTAGTCTAAGCTCAGAAATTTCAGAGTCTAAACTCATAATGTTCAGAGTCTGAATTCTCGGAATTTAGACTCTAAACTTAGAATGGTCAAAGTCTAAGTTCAGAGTACAAGTATAATAACGTATAAAGTAGTTATATTTTCCTTAACAAACAAAAGTAAGTGGAAAACATGAAACAATAAAAGTAACAAGTAGTAAATATTTTAACCCAATGAGAAGGGTATCTGACAACCATGGATAAAGGTCCCTTGATTTATACTTTCATGTATGTCTGTCTAACCCACACCAGGGTAATCCCTCGATAATAATATCAGAATCTATCTTGTTATCCCTGCAAGTCCTCGAACATCAAGGTAGGCGGAACCTCAGTCTTCCTATCACTGGAAGCCCTCGAATGTACTCAACAACATTTAGAGTCATACGAAGTAATTTTGACAAGATGTTTTGTATGGATAAAGCAATATTGTCTCTCTCTCTACAAATCACTTCACCAGCATGTAATCTCACGATCGATAAAAATTTTGTTGAGATCGTTTAAATGATCTCCAATTTATAAGCACGTATTCAATGGTCATCTCCCTCCCCCAATGGACATATTATTTCCTTGAATTTTAGAGGGACCTATACACATGTCACATAAACAATGGTGTGTTAGAAACAGAAAGCCAGACAGCATTTTATAACTATAATAAGAGTAAGAAAAAATATGGTTACTTAACCAAATCCATTTTTCTGAGTGTAACGAAAAATAAAAGTTTGTAGCCCAACCAAATAACCATTTGGTGTATAAAATTCATGAATAATCGGATTTTGTATTCAAAATAATTTGGAACTTGAATTCTATAAAATATAAGATTCTGAATTTTGAGGAAATTCTGAGATTGAACTCAGAATGTTTGGAGTCAGAATTCAGAGAATTCGAAGTCTGAACTCAGAAATTTTGGAGTCTGAATTCAGAGATTTTGGAGTGTGAAATTAGAAAGTTCATAGTCTGAATTTAGAGAATTAGGTGTCTGAACTCAGAATGGTCGAAATTTGAATTCAGAGAATTCAAATTCTGAACATAGAAAGTTCAGAGCCTGAATTTCGAGAATTTGGAGCCTAAATTTATATTCTAAAAATAGAATGCTCTATATCTAAGTATTTATAAGATTCCAAGGTTTTAGATATTAAACCGAATTTTATATTTAGAAATAAAATGAGTAAGATTATAATATGAACAATGAAAACATGGTAAGGATAAATTTACTTAGGGAAGGAAAATTTTCCTTGTAAAAAAATATAGGGGAAATTTTTTCCCTTAAGATAGAGTGTTTGTTATTTTCAAAACAATAAGGAATAGAAAAATCATAAGGAATACTTATTGATTAAACACTAGTCCTTCTATATTTTGATGGACTCGAAAAGAATATATTTTTCAAATATTTTAAAAAAATATTTATTTTAAAAGGATTTTAAAATATGAAGGATATTTCATTTTTCTAAATTGATTTTTCAAAAACTCATAAATTGTTTTGCTGAAAGACTTCATTAATCCTTTAAATATAATTTATTTAATTGATAAAATTATTTAAATGATAACAATCATATTATAGCTTTAAAAGGATTATGTAATTTCCTCTTTTTAATGAATACTCTGTCTCTCCCTTTTTCATTCCTAGTCATCAACTTTGTTTAAATTCAAAATTTCATATAATGATTCTCCTATAAAATAATTTTTATTTCATTTATATGAAATAAGAGTGTCCACATGGAATCATCATTTGAATTTATTGAAGAAAATATAACATTATCAATATAACCTCTATCTATATATTTTAAATACTCAATAATTTACAATTTTGATTCTATTGTATTTAATTACATGTTACTCAATTTCTTTAGATACCCACTTTTTTAAATTAGAATTATTATTACTATTAATGTTTGAATTATGTAATTATAATTGAAAAGGACATGAAACCCATATTCCTTCCATGGGTAATTTATGTTATAAAATATTAAATGAATTTTATTATAATGTTTTATGAAATCAATTTTATTTCCATTGGTTTATTATGTTATTGTATGATGAATTATTGATTTCAAATTTAAGGATGATTACATGACCATTCCTATATCTCCCAAAATTTAATAGGTCAACTATTTATAAATTACGGGAAATGTGTTAGGGTATTTTATTCTATTCACTGATAATCATGGTAATTTATGTTGTATATTGTGGAAGGTATATTTTTCTATACAAATGATTATGAAATATATGAATAATTTTTTATACTTATTATATTTATTACTATTTTATCACGTCTCATGTTAATTTACTCATGATTAAACACTCTACAAATTCATTTGTTATGTTATATCTTGCCCATTTTCTATGATTTATATTCTATTATTTGTTTCTTTAAGTTTCTTATTTGTCCTGATTATACCAATATTCTTATCTTATTCACATAAAGGGTGTAGAGTTTTTATTGAATATGTTAATAATTACTAACCATATGATTTCACACATTTCTTATGCTTCCATTTCCCTAGTATAAAAAGATGATAAAATATTATTCTATGTATATATGGATTATAATATGGTTCAATTCTGCCTAAATTACCCAAATTACAGTAAGATTAATCTATTTTATATTTATTCCTCAAAGACACTAAACATCAGATTCATGATGTTTTGAGACTATTTTCCAATATTTAATATTTATGGTATATAGGCGACATAAATTAATGATATTTTTATGTTGGGATTTTTTAGTTTCACCTATAGGGGTAATCTTGACATGATCTTCAGAGTTTTACTTATTCAATTTCCTCTTCTCTAAAATATTGTACTTTTAAACCCATTAGTGATCAATGTTAGGGGTATTCATTATTATAATTCAAAGAAAATTACATGTTATTTTCGAAAGTTACGTGAGATAAAATTATTATTTGATGTTTAACATCAATTTAGACTCTTGATGTTTTTAGTTTTAGCTAGTATGAAAATATATTAATAAATAAAAGAAATTCCCATTCCCACATTGATAAATTGAATTTAGTGATTATTTTAGTCATTAGTTTCTTCTATTCATATTTTTTTCTAATATTTTACATTTTATTATCAATTTTATTTTAATATAAAATATAGGACTCAGTAAAATAAATTTTATTTTAATAACGACATAGTAAATATATATCTGAATATGGTCTTCACATCACCTTATTATTATGATGTGTTTTTTTTTCAATCTTTTATTAGAATATTTTTTTATTTGAGTGGCCTTTGGTAATTTATATAAATAAATAATCAATTACCATGTGTTGAAAAATTTTCAACTAATATACCATAATTGCTTCTATATGTATAAATCAATAGAAAAATGATCTACCACATATCTATTTTTTAAGATGATTGAGAATGCATGGAAATTATCCATTTGTGGATAATTATTTCTCTAACATGTATTTTTTGTTTATTAAATTATTTGTATTTCTAAAATAACAATACACTCTAATTCATTATAATTTTCTAAAATTTAAAAAAAGTTTGTGACTTCAATTAACTGATCTATTTCTACTTTGGGAAATTTATTATGATACACAATCTTGAAAAACAAATAATGATAGTTTATTGTATCCTGATCATAATAAATCATTTTTTAGAAACATAATTATTTCTATATACTAAAGGTAAATATAACAATGAGAAAATTAAACAATTATTATATTTTTACAACCATATCTATATTTTTATCATAAAAATATATATAAATAAATATTATAGTACCCAAAACTCTTTAAAAAATGGAATTATTAACGATTGTACAAATTGAGATTTTAATTAGAAAAAATATTTTTTGGGGTTTTTTATTGTTGATTGATAATTCAAAATATAAAATATTATGACTATATTGAATTAAATATATTATTATGACTATTTTTAATATATTTTTAGAGTTATAAAAATAATATATTATTATTATATTAATGATAATAAAATCATTATTTTAAATTTATGAAATAAATTTCATATGAAATTTATTAACTATATTTATTTTTTTAGAGAAAATTTGAAAAAAGAAATGTTAATAATGATATTTGAAGTTTTATAATTGATTTTCGTATTTATGTATTTAACTTAATAAAAAAATATATTTTAGAAGAATATATTATAGATAGTAATAGTTAATGGATATTTATAAATTTTTTAATAGAGAGTAAATGTTGATATTGAAATTTATATAATTTTTAATAATATATAGAGATAGTCTAAATAATAATATTTGCTAAATTTTTATGATATTTAAAATCTGTTGTGCACTTATAAACTCATTAAATTACATGTCTTATTTTCACTGATTGAATTTACTATAGTATAATGGATCCCTTTTGTTTCCTCTTATGGAAAACATTATATGTGGATAAAATTGATTTTTTCATTAATTTTTTAAAAATAAAAATTATAATAAGTGTATTATTTGGATATTTAAAATTTTAATACATATTGAGAATATGATAATCAAAAATTAATGATCAATTCAAATATTTCAACAAATATGATCCATCTATGGAAATATATTTATTCTTTTAAATCACTATTTCAATTAGAGGGTTTAAATAATTTAACTCTATCATGTATACCAATTGGATCCATATGTTTTTAATAGTTTCCCTAGGATATCTTCTAGAGTTTATATTGAAAAGCTATTTGATTTAACAACATTCAGTAAATATGTTTTATAACCTAATTGGAATAAAAAAATTCACCAAGGAAACACATGAAAAACACAATATATTATCTAGATTTTTATTTTTTTTATTACAATTCTTTTATGGGGAAGATCTTGGTAGAGTTCATTTCAGTTCATTTAATCAATATGAAAAACAAGAACAACATTATTGGAAGATAAATTTGTGGTTGAATGAAATTTGAGACATTAGGTGACTGAGTATCCAATTCCATGATAATTTTTTAATTATGACCTACTAATAAACAAAAAAAACTAATATAAATATAATCCCTATAGATAAATGATTGACAATGAGAATCAAAAAAATAAAAAATTTATTACAAAATCTAAACTCATTATTACCATATTATTTCTCTATAGGTGATATCATAAAACAAATATCTCAATGTGAGGTGAATAAACCATATAATTAGTGAAGAATCATATATTCTCTCTACAATAGTGTTGAATCATTTCCCTATATTACAAATGTAAGAGATATCCTAGTGAAAATCTTATACAGTTCTAGACTAATATGTATTAAAAAAGTATCAAAAATGATTTATATTTTTGTGAATAAATTAATGATGAAAATCATGGGATTTCATCTATATGATCAAATTAGAGAAATTGTTTGGTATTTTATTTAATTGTTTAATATTTTTCTAGAATAAGTTTTAAAATTAAAATGATAAAAATTAATTCCACTAATCTTATTTTAATTTTTTTCAAAAGTAAATGTGATGAATTTTTTCCTAACTATAAGTGAATAATGAGATAAAAACCTTTTATTGTTGTTATAGTTTATTTAATTTTATACTAGAAATATTAATAACTAATTTAATGGGCTTGGTGGTGCACATAAAACATTGGATTCATTTCATGGGTGCATAGAGTGATAAGAGATAAAATATTTAACTACTGTAAGTCTTATCAATATATTGTTTTTTTCTTAATCATCATTTTCTAAATAATATGGTGTTCTAAAATATTAAAATATTTTTTTATTTTGTGTGGATACTAGATAAATATGGATAGCCACCAAATTTAAATTTATAAAATGACTCTAAAATTTTGTATCAGAGTATATAAAGGAATAATTATTAAAGTGTGAAGAGGGAATGAAAAATAAAATAAAAATAATATTAATTTTCTCATGTTTTGAAAACAATTCATTATTCTTGGTTTCCCTTTAATTGGAATATAATATTGTGAATTAACTTTTAAATATTTCATTTTTATGAATTATGTACTAATTTTATGTTTTTTAATACCATATGTATATTGTTTTTCATAATATACTCTTATCCCTTTATTTGAGTTGTATATAGATATTTGAAACTCTAAATCAAGTGATCATGATTTGGTATTCCGAAACATGGTATTTTTCACATTTCATTTATCACCTTATTCTTATTAAAATTATGGTATTCACGTTGTTCAAATAAAAAATATCAATCACATAAATAGCACCATGAAATTGTAAATTTTTTCAAGGTGACTATAAAATTAAAATTATAAAACACATTTAATTTTTGGTGTGTTTATTAATGATTTTTTGTTAGAACTGTGGGTGTAAATCACATCATCATTGAAATGTGGTGAATCACATTATGTTTCCAATGAAACAATGAAAGATAAACTTGATGAAAATGAAAAACATTATATATCATGGTGATATAACCCATATAGAAAAGTTATTTGATCCATTTTTGAATTAATTAAGGATGAGCATCACAGTATTTACTTGATTTGATCAAAATCAACCAATTTTTAATGTTCTTATTTAATTTTTTTTTCACAACACATTCAAAAATTAAAAAAGTAAAACTAATCATATTTTTTTTCAATTTTATACATCAATAAAATTATTCCATTTTATCCCCACAACATTTAGTCCATGAGAGAAAACCTTTGGTGAATACTATAATATATTAATTTTTATCTTATAAAAATTAAAAATTATTTTGATACATATGATAGTTAACATAAATTTTATCATGTTATTGGAAAGTGATAAAAAGTATTGGTGTTGTAGGTTATAATGTGTTCCATGAGTGAATAAATGATTTTAAAGAAATAACAAATAGAAATTAATTAAAATAGAAGAAAAAATGATGTCAGAAGGGATACATGATGGGTTTAACATTAATAATATTATATATAATATAAATTTTTATAAAGGTATTAATTTTTATTTTGATTTATAAATATTTACATATTGTAAAATAATGTTTACTGTCATGACCCGTCCCCCGGGGATCATATCGTGACTACCCCAAGCCTGGCATCCATAGGCCAAGGGCTGGCGTCTAGCACTGAAGTTATAAATCCCTAAACTGGGAAGGAATTTCCTTTAAAAACTGAAACACACACAACAGAGTATGTGTTGGAAGTAAATCACTAAAAAAATAAGTAGACAAAAGAGTGCTGAAAAGTAAAGGGGCTGAAAATAAAAGCCCAATAGGAAAGTATAATACAACTGAAATGATAGTATAACTAACGAAAAGTAGAGGAGCTACTGGATCGTCCTCCAGGGTTCCTACCTGAAGGGTAGGTACATATGGCCTCATCAGTACTCCATGTCTGTCTATCCGCTCCATGCACTGTCAAGCCAAGTGGTCCATATTTGGGTACCGTACAGTCCTACTACTCTCTGTCTCGGTCAGTGCAGTCCATCGTCTGCAACCAACACAACAAGGTGTTGGCATAACCCGTGTAGGGGTGAGTATAACGATACTAAGTAGGGACCCCGAGACCCTCAAGGTCTCACAAAACCGAACAAGGATAAACAACAAAATATGAAATCAACAGATAAACATTACATAGTTATATTCTCATACATATACCTAAGTTATCTTGTAACCCATCTCAATCATGTGGAAAACACAAAAATTCATTAAATCAACTCAAACCAGGATTTTATTCTTGGGGGGTAGTATCATGTAACAACCCATGTCACACTGTCGGAACCTCATCTGATGGTGTACTCCTCCTCTATCGAGTAAAATGGGCCCTCCGCGTCACACAGAAGTTCTTTCCACAATCCTTGGTCTGCTGAGGAACTCCTCCTATTGAGTACTATGGGTCTGCTGCGTCACACAGAGGTGCTCCCCACCATGGGTGTGCCGTGCTCACATAGAGGTGCTTCCCTTCTTAGCCTACTAAGGTACTCCTCCTGTTGAGTATCGTTGGTCTGCCTCACTCACACAGAGGCGCTTCCCACCATAGTTCTTCCGCGCTTACATAGAGGTGCTCCCCATTGGGCTAGTCGAGTCACTCCGAGTTGAATCGATCAAGCAGTGGTTAGGTCTCAGGCAAATACTAGGTCTTCCTACTGTGTCTGCTCACTACTGGAAGGATCCTCTACAAGAGACACTATTCGATACTTCAACAATCAAGAAATACCATGTAAAAGTATCTTTTCAGTCCGCCTCGTCATAGGGGTCTCAATGCAATAGGGGATGCGTCAATCGGACACCCGGTCTGTGAGTTATTGACATTTCTGTCCCGAGGGACCGGTTGGATTTTAGATTCAAACCAACCTGAACATAATCAAACTATGTCCAAACCTCAAGTGGGGTATGAAAAAAGTACCATCTCGCTCTAAGATTTCTGTCGCTAGATATGGTTTGTCGATCAGACACACGTAGCCCAAGTAATGGGTGAAAAGGTGTATTCGGGTCAAACAGATTCAGAATGGGGTCTGACCCAGTCCGCGGGTCCGACCCGACATGAGGGAGTATCCCGGACTAAGGGCATCCCAGCCTAAGGGGGAGATCAGGTCTGAGGGCGGGCTGAACCAAGGGCAGTCCGGCCCGAGGGGGAGGCTTGGAGGCCGGCGTGTCCTGGCCGACCAGCGGTCGGCAGCACACTGCGGGGCCCGCCCTAAACATGTCCAGGGGGAGTTGCACACCCCATGGACTCCAGAACAGTTGAAACATTTGGGTGGGGACCAAACTGGCCCCAGGTGGCATCAGTCAATCTCACACGGGAGCCAGCGGTGTCCCACTCCTCCTGGCAGGTCGAGCGGCCAGCTGCTCCGCACCGCCGGTGGTCGGCCCGATGCCGGCTGCCTCAGTTTGTCCATCGTGGCCTACCCCGGCCATGGATATTCTAATCCACGTGGTGCGACGGCACCATGCCCTTCTGCAACGGCCTGCCCTGGCCGCGACTCTCCTCCTCCGTGCGGTGGGACAGCACTGCACCCTTTCGTCGTGGCTCACCCTGGCCGCGGCTCTTCTCCTCCATGCAGTGTGATGGCACTGCGCCCTTCCGCACGGCCCGACGGCCTTGCGATGCCAGTTTTCTTCAATTCCATCCAATCGCTGGCCACCGTTGATCCACTGCGGGCCACTCTTCAGGCGGCGCTGTTGTGCCGCCACCATCGTCAACAAATGAGGAAAACGAAAGGGAAAGGTCAGGCCGTGTTCGTGCGGCCCGGGGCTTCCACGTTATGGTGATATAAATCGGAAAAATCATCACCCAAGATTGAACGACAATGAGGATCATTATTCTTTGGAAGAAGAGGCGTTCTTTGTTGGGAGAATTAGTTCCTACAAGCTCTTCCAACCCCTCTCCCAATGCTCCACCAAATGGATACGCCAACCAAAAATAATGGGTAAAGCTGACCCATTATTTAATTGTTGGCCAAAATATTCAAAATATTTCAAAATAATTAATTAATGTCCCATTAATTAATTTGAGTTGATTGGAACATTTATGAGGGAAGTTCAATAGTCCCCCCCACTTATGGAGAGTTCAAGTGGTTTAATGCCCATGTGTTCCCCACCTCTTTAAATGATGAGATGTGTTTAGACCATGGGTTGGATCCACCACCATAACCTCTCATGGAAGGTTATGCTGTGGTGACCCCCACCTCTAACCTCCTATTGGAGGTTTTAAACACCAAATAAAAATAATCTACACACTAATTTTTATTTAATTTTATTTGTAAAGACTAACATTCATTCTCGATCAAACTGTCGTTGAGGTGAAAATCTTCTTAAGAGAATACCGACACCGCGAGTTCAACAGTGCCCCCCCGATTTCAGTTCCGAGTACCGGTTCAAGAGTTATAAAATCCCACTCATAAGATTACTGAAAGTACACGATAAAAACATTAGAAATTGATTTCTAGCACACCGAGCCTCGGAATCAAGCACCGTAAATTTTCACGGACTCATAAAAATCTCATGTATTTAAAAAAAATCATGGAATTTCTAGGTCTTTACATTCTCCCCAGCTCAGGGTTTTACATCCTCGTAAGCTATAACTCGAACTAAGGGAACAAATGGGGGTACTGAGCATGCATCTGAGCCTCCCACTCCCATGTATACTCCTAGAGGTTCCCGTGCTGCCCGTGAACGCATACCAGTGGTATCGACCATCCACAGAGGACCTGATCCTGTCAATCCTCAATATCCACCAGAACCTCCATTAAAGTCTCCCCATAATCATTGTCTATCTCTCCATGGTCAATGATATGGGATTGTTCGTGCACATATCTCCTCAACTGAGATACGTGGAATATTTCATGCACCCGGTGCAACTGAGGTGGAAGAGCTAAGCGGTAAGCCACCTTGCCTACTATACTGAGGACCTAGAAAGGTCTGATAAATCATGAGGTTAACTTACCACCTCTTCCAAATCTCCATATACCTCATTGAGGTGAGACCCGTAGGAAGACATGGTCGCCATCCTCAAGCTCTGGAGGTCTCCGTCTCTTGTCAGCATACGACTTATGTCTGCTCTGTGTAGTCTTCATCCGCTTTTGGTTGATCTACACCTTCTACATGGTAGCACATACCATCTCTGGTCCTACCAGTGCTGCCTCCCCAGGGTCTGTCCAGCACAAGGGGGGTCTACAAGGTCTTCCGTACAAGGTCTCAAAAGGTTCCATACTAATGTTTGAGTGATAGCTGTTGTTGTAGGAAATCTCTACCAACAGTAAGTGACCCTCCCAACTGCGACCAAAGTCGAGGACACAAGCTCATACCATTTCCTCTAGGGTCTGAATGGTCCCCTCAGTATGACCATCTTTCTGATGATGAATGGCGGTGCTCAAGCGAAGATGTGTCCCAAAAGCCTCCTGCAACCCCTTCCATAGCCGGGAAGTAAACAGTGTGTCACATTTTCAGATAATAGAAGAAGGTATTCCATGTAAACTCACAATCTCCTACACATAAAGGCATCCTAATCTCTCTAATGATCACTGATCTCTGATCGGTAGGAAGTGGGCCGACTTCATGAGTCGGTCAACGATCACCCATATCGAATCGTGACTCATGGATGTACGTGGAAGACCCATCACGAATTCCATTGATATCCCATCCCACTTCCACTCTAGGACCTATAAGGGATGAAGCAAGTCTGCTGGTACCTAGTGCTCTACCATTATTTGCTGACAAGTGAGGCATCGAGAGACAAATTCCTCTACCGACTTCTTCAAACCTGTCAACCAGCGTTGTCGACGGAGGTCCTGGTACATCTTCGCCACTCTTGGATGTACCTCAAGAGGGGAAGTGTGGAACTACCTCAAACCTTACTCCTGAAGTGCCACTGGTTTCAAGGTACGTCCTCTGAAGAGGATGAAATGATACCCACCTTCTGAAAATCCACCAGGGCCCTACCCTGTAGTTATCTGAACACATCGTGTCTCACAGTCAGTGCCTCCATACTGTGTCACCCTGACTCGCTGAAGAAGTGGAGGAGTGACTGTAAGAGATTGAAGGAAAGTTTCTCCATATCAGTACACAAAAGAAATATGTAATTCATATAGCTGCTCTATCCCCTCTCCTAGTAGTTTTATACCAGATCTCATACCGAGTGCATCTACAACAACTTTCCCCTTCCCCGGAGTATAGACTATCTCAAAGTCATAGTCTTGGAGGAACTCAAGCCAACGCTGATGTCTCAGGTTTAGGTCCTTATGGAAGAAGTTATATCTGAGACTCTTGTGATCTGAGTAGACTATGAAATGCGCACCCATCCGATAGTGCCTCCACATCTACAAGTTGAGGCTATAGTTGCTAACTCTAGGTCATAGTTAGCATAGTTATGCTCAGGATGTCTCATCTACAAAGAACCATATGTGATCATAGCTCTCTCCTACATCATGACACACCCAAGTCTGAAACCTAATGCATCACAGTAGACTACATACCCTAATCATTACTCTGGATGACTCAATATGGGGGCACTAGTTTGCCTCTGCCTCTACTCCTGAAATCTCTACTAGCATCTTTCCGACCACATGATGGGTTGAACCCTCTTCGTCAAGGATGATAGTGGAACTTCAACTCTGGAGAAGTATTGAACGAATCTTCGGTAGTATTCAGCCAAGCCTAGGAAACTCCGTACCTCCTTCACACTCTTAAGTGGCTCCCAAGAAAGTACCACCTCAATATTCACTGGATCTATTGCAACTCCAGCCTCCGAGATGACATGTCCCAAGGAGTGATCCTCTTGAATCCAAAACTAGAACTTCGAGAGATTACCATAAAGCTGGTGCTCTCAGAGTGTGTCCAGTACTTCCTGCAAATGGTAGGCATGTCCTCCGTAGTGGTCGAGTAGATCCGAATGTCATCGATGAAGACCATGACAAAGAGATCGAGGTAAGGCTAGAAGATCATGTTCATCAAAATCATGAACACTGCTGGAGGGTTGGTTACGCTGAAGGGAATAACCAAGAACTTGTAGTGGTTGTACCAACACCTGAAGGCTGTCTTCTGCACATCGTCATTTTGAAATCTGAGCAGGTGATATCCTGATCTGAGGCCTTTCTTCGAGAACAATTGTGATCCCTTGAGCAGATCAAAGAGGTCTTCAATCCTCAGGAGTGGGTACTTGTTCTTCACGGTCACCTAGTTTAGGCGATGGTAGTTGACACAAAGCCTCAAGCTCACATCCGCCTTCTTGGCCAATAGAATTGGGGCTGGCCAGGGAGAAACACTGGGACAGATGAATCCTTTTCCCTACAAGTCCTCTAACTGTACCCTTAGCCCACGAAGCTCGACGGGAGCTATATGATATACTAGAGTAGATATTAGTGTTGTCCCCGGGTACAAGTCAATGTAGAAGTCCACCTCTCTTTGAGGAGGTAGTCCTGGAACATCTTCAGGGAAAACATCCACATACTGTTCCACCATTATAGGACAAGTCAGACTATCCACATCAACTAATCTCAGGGTAAGGCAAGCCAAATAATGAGTGATCGGCTCCACCCTCCTCTGAGAATGTCTGTCCTGTGCTGCAAAGGTTCCCTTCTTGACGAAGAAGGTAAACCTGGTCCCATTCATGCAGACACACCACACTTTTCACCTAATACAGCCAATTTGAGCATGGAATGTAGATAAAAAGTCCATACACAAGATGACATCGTAAGGCATCAACGCCGCTACTAGAAGATCCCAATCAAAGCTCTCACCTCCTAGAGTAAGCTCGCACTGCCAACAGCAGTGAAAAATAGTCAAATCAGCTCTCGCAGGAGTCTCTAGCCATATGGATTGAATTAACAGATCCTTCAAAATCTCCGAACACCGAATGAGTGATATGGAATGGAAATAATGACTGGAACATGTGTCTATAAGAACTAAAACTAAGGTGGAGTAGACACAGATCATACCTCAAATCATCTCCGGAGCACCATGGTCATATGCCTCAGCTGCCTAAAGCTGAGATCTCCCATATCTACCTGCTCCCTACCGTCGGGGTGGTCCTCCTGGTGGTGCTGGCTGTAGCACATCAAAACGTCGTCCACCGCCAGCTGCTCGATCAGCTCCTCTTCTATGTCCACCTGTGCTCTGTGGACCACCTCGATCGAACATTTTTCCTCTATCTAGTAAGTCCCTCAAATTTTGTGTGATCATCTGAACGGTGGGTTAGACAGCCACAAGCCATGTGACCCTGCCCCCTGCATGAGTAACACTGCCTGCTCCTGGCAGGTAAGTCACTGCCCCAAGTGCCCCGTAAAATAGATCCTAAGCCATATAGTTGGCCACCCATGGGTCTGGTACTCTTGGACCTCTGATTCATCTATCTACTACTAGCTTCAAAAGTCTCCGCTGCATGTCGACCAGTAGAGGGTCTCACGCCTCGTGACTACCCAGTGAGGAAACTATCCACTAGGAGTGCTCTCTTTAACACCCCTGCATGCTTCGAGATGATGATGGAGATCATCAGTGCCCTGATCTCTTGCTTGATCCCTTGCTCG
The DNA here is from genome assembly GCA_963277665.1 of Viscum album. NCBI lineage: Eukaryota > Viridiplantae > Streptophyta > Magnoliopsida > Santalales > Viscaceae > Viscum > Viscum album. The sequence continues at coordinate 1,409,575,115 of OY728152.1, read as the reverse complement.
TAGGTACGTGCCCTAAAGAATGGGTCCCACACCATTTCAGTGGAGTAGTACGAGAGATCGGTGAACCTATCTAATTATTGAGATATAGTCACATTACCCTACTGTAGATGTAGTAGCTCCTGTATTCGTACCACTCGTAGGATTGCTAGAACAAACTCCACCCAGAACAAGCTTTCGAAGTCTGTCCAGAGAAGTGTCGCCTCTTCGTGGACCTAGAGCATCAGCCTCTGCCATATGCCTGTAGATGCCTAAAGGATACTCGTGGAAACGATCACCATGTAGTCCGCTGGTGTCCCTACTAGCATGAAGACTCTCACCACATCCTCTAGCCAATCCTCAGCCGCCTGGGGGCCTGTCTCTTCCCAGAACCTGGGTGGCCTCTGGTGCTATAACTCATGAAACTCGCTCAAGCGGCGTGCATAGTATGCTTCTAGGGCTGGTGGCTTCGGTGGACCAACGGGAAGTGGTACCGTTTTTGCCTCTACTGGTAAAGGGCCCAGCACCGAGGCCTCGTCGCTCAGTGGGATGTCCAAGCATATGGCTCTCGGGGAACTACGGGGAGGCATCCTGAAAGATGTATATGTGACACAGTCAAAATATTATACCTGGTGAGATGACCTGGTTGAGTTGACTTAAGAAAACTTTTAAAGACAAGAATGCAATTAGTGTTTTCGTGCACTAAGTCAGAAATCAGTAGTCAGGGTCTCGGTGTATGGATATGTTTTCCACCCGCACTAACACTGGACTCCTTGAACTGAAAACCACACATAGTACCCTTAATACTATTTCTTCACAAGAAAAGAACGATTAGAGTCCTATGTTATGTAGTAGAACCGACTTCTTTGATACCAATTTCTCTCGACCCATTCCCCGGGGCCTGTATCGTGACTACCCTAAGCCCACCTTCCAAAGACCAGGGATTGGCGACTAGCACCAAATGCGTAAATCCCGAAATTGGGAAGTCATTGAATTTAAAAACTAAAACACACACAACAGAGTAAGTGCTAGAAGTAAAACACTAAACAAATATGTATACAAAAGAGTGGTAAAAAGTAAAGGCGTAGGAAATACAAGCCTAATAGGAAAGTACAATACAACTAAAATGCTAGTACAATTGATGAAAAGTAGAGCAGCTATTGGATCGTCCTCCGAGGTTCCTACCTGAAGGGTAGGTAGAGGTGTCCTCCTCAACACTCCACATCCGTCCGTCCACTCCATGCACCATCACGTTGAGTGGTCCACCTCCGGGTACTGTCCAGTCCTGCTACTCTCTGCCTCGGTCAGCGCTGTCCATCGTCTACAACCAACACAATGAGGTGTGGGCATATCCCATGCAGGGTTGATTATAACAATACTCAATAGGGACCCTGAGACCCTCAAGGTCTCACAAAATCCAACAAGGATAAACCAAAAGGAATGAAATCATCAGATAACCATTACTTATGTATATTCCCATAAATATTCCTATGTTATCTAGTAACCCATCTCAATCATGAGGAAAACAATAAAATTCATTGACTCAACTCAAACCAGGATTCTATTCTAGGTGGTTTTATCAAGTAACAAACTTAGTCACACTGTCTTAACCTCGGATAATGGTGTACTCCTTCTCTATCTATTACAGTGGGATTACCGCATCACACAGAGGTGCTTCCCACTATCCTTGAATTGCTTAGGTAATTCTCCTATCGAGTACTGTGGGTATGCTGCATCACACAGAGGTGCACCCTACCATTATTTTTCTATGCTCACACAGAGTTGATTCCCCATATTAGCTTGCTGAGGTACTCCTTATGTTGAGTATCGTGGGTCTACCGCACTCACATAGAGGCGCTTCCCACCATAGGTCTTCCGTTGTCACACAGAGGTGATCCCCACTTGGCAAGCGGAGTCACTCCGAGTCAAATTGGTCAAGCAGTCTTTAGGTCTCAGCCAGTTACTAGGCCTCAGTACTCTATCCAATCACTCCTGGAAGGAACTTCACCACATGATTCTGGTAGATACTCCAACTGTCCCGAAATCCCATGTAGAACTATCTCAAAGGTCTGCCTCATCATAGGTGTCTCAACGCAATAGAAGGCATGTCAATCAGACACCCGGTCTATGAGATATTGACATTTTAGTCTCAAGGGCCTGGATGGATTTTAGGTTAAAACCATCCTGAACATACCCCAAATGTGTTCAAACCTCATGTGGGGTATTCAAGAAGAACCGTATCACTCTATTCGTTCTGTCGCCGTAGACGGTTCGTCTATCGGACACCCGTAGCCAAAGTTTGGGGTGCAAAGGTGTATTTCGGTCAAACAGATTCAGACCAGGGTCTGACCCGATCCGCGGGTCCGACCAGGCTCGAGGGGGCGGCCCGGCCCAAGGGTGGCCCGCCCTAAGGGGCAGCCTGGTGGACCATGTGGCTTGGTTGGCCAGCGGCCGACGACGCCCTATGTGGCCCGCCCTTGCCTCGTCCGGGGGGAGGTGAGAGCCCCCTGCACTCCCGAACAGTTGAACCATTCGGGTGGGGACAAAACCAGCATGAGGTGGAGCTGGTCCAGTTCATGTGGGACCTAGTGGGGTCCTGCTCCTCCCAGCTGGCTGAGTGACCAGCTACTCCACACCACTAGCGGTCGGCCTAACGCTGGCCGCCTCGGCTCCTCTGATGCGGCCCGCCCTAGCCACAGTTCTTCTCCTCCGCACGGCGCGATGGTGCCCCACCCTTCCTCTGTGGCCCGCCCTGGCCTCTACTCTCATCCTCCACATGGCATGACATCGCCTTTCCCTTCCTCCATGGCCCGATGACCTTGCGACGCCGGTTTTCTTTATGGTCGGCCCGTCGCCTGCCGTCGTTACTCCACCGAGGTCGACTCTTCCTACAGCACCATTGTGCCACCACCGTCGTCACCAAGCGAGGAAAACTAAGGGTGGTGGTCGGGCCATGTTTGTGCAGACCGAGACTTCCATGTTATGGGGATATCAATCAGACAAATCATCACCCAAGATTGAACGATGCAGAATGGAAACAAATTCAATATCAAATTTCCTACCTCGTATTGTTGTTCATTTGACGATGTTGTGGAGAAGGTGGATGCCGTTATGTTGGCATCAGAAAGAAGTTGAATAAGTATACGACAACATCATAACCATTCTTCAAGGATGGTTCTTCCCTTTCTTACACTGGTTGAGGATCGTTCATCATTGGCAGAAGAGGCGTTCTTCGTTGGGAGAATTAGTTCCTCCAAGCTCTTCCAAACCCTCTCCCAATGCTCCACCAAATGAATGTTCAAACCGAAAATAATGTGTTAGGATAACCCATTATTTAATTTTTGGAAAAAATATTCAAAATATTTCAAAATATTTAATTAAAGTTCCATTAATTAATTTGAGTGGATTGGCTCATTTATGAGGGAATTTCAAGAGTCCCCCCCCCCCTTATGGAGAGTTCAAGGGGTTTAAAGCCCGTGTGGTCCCCACCTCTTTAATTGATGAGATGTGCTTAGACATTAGGTGTGCCCCACCACCATAACCTCTCATGGGAGGTTATGGTGTGGTTTCCCCCACCTATAACCTCCCCTTCTAGGTTTTAACCACCAAATAAAAATAATCTACACACTTATTTTTATTTAATTTTATTCTTAAAAACTCTTAAGACTAACTTTCATTCCCGATCAACTACTGTTGAGGTGAATGTCCTCTTAAGGGAATTCCAGCCCCATGTGTTCAATATTTCCCTAGGATTTCAGTTCTGAGCACTAGTTCAAAAGTTATAAAATCATGCTCGCACGTTTATTGAACTTACCCAATCAAAACATCAGAAATTGATTCCGGGCACACTGTGTCTCAGAATCATGCACTGTAAATTTTCACAGACTTGTATAAATGTCATGTATTTAAAAAAAATCAATAGAATTTCTGGGTCTTCACAATTACTAGATTTGATTAGTGAAATTTACTCAAAAAATATATATTATATTTGTTAATAAATTTATATTAATTGACAAAAAGATGATTAAGAGTATTTGGTCCAATATCAATTCCTTGTTTATTTCCATGTAGTTTAAAAATATGAAAGATTTTTGGTTTTTCTATCATAACATTCAATATTCTAATTAAAACATCAATATTCAGTTTTTTAGTATTATTTGGTCATGGGGATTAAATTCATCTAAAAAAATGACATAACTAAGAATAAGAGCCTAAACATAATCCCATAGAGTGAAGAAAATTTTATTGTGGTAGATTTATCCTATCTATAGTTTTTAGGATATTACCTTAGCTATGATTATCCAATTTCTATAATTGAAATGGTTATGTAAAAATAAGTCAATGCCCAATCATCTCACAATAAAATATCTTAGTACCTTTTATTCATTTTAGTCATTCACATATAGGAAATGGAGTGGGAAAATTAAAGTAGTTAAATAACTTACCTCCCCTGGTCTATTGAATTATCATAAGAAAAACATGGATAAAATGCCATTAAAAATCACTCAATTTTTTTTAAATTCCGAAACAACATTTATTAATTAATGAAACAAATGTTTACATGAGACGAAAGGATGGGATTTTATTACAATATCATTCAAAGTGGTGAAGAAAATCAGCTGGTAGTGCATCCAGCCAAGTCATGTTCTGGTGGACACATTTGTTGGCAAGGGCATCAACAACAACATTTTCTTCACGGAAGACATGTGTAGCAATGTAGTCGATCTCCTGAAGCGAATTCAAGCATTTCATCCAACGCGTAGTAAGAGGCCAGACGAGATGAATAACTCCCTTCCAAATGGCTTGAACAATGGTGGTAGAATAACTTTCAATCCACAGTTTATGCCAACCTATTTGCAGTGCAAAATCAACATCATGTATGACTCCAAGCATCTCTGCTTCAATGGAGGAGGCAATCCTACACCCACCGTAAAAGAAACCACGGAAATGGTCATCAGAATCTCATTGAGACTATTCTAAAAACCAAGGATAAGGTTGTTCCATGATTTCAAGATTTATTTATATATTTATTCTCCCACAAAAGTAATTCTAAAACCATTACTCACAAATATAGGGTGTACCTTGTCATCATCTGGAGATCATTGACTGTGGTTTTTTGTAAGGTAACTGAATTATAATATTTTTACTACTATAAAACAATTGCATCTATTTATTCTCTATTTTTTATGGTATGTAAAAATATGATTTACAGGGAAACAAAATCTCATTCTGCCACACATGAAATAAATAATTGGATGATTTGAGACATGTTTCTAATCTCGATGTTATATGTCACGAGTGATCTTTTGGATTATGTCTGTTGATAAAATATATAATAAAGGACTCATGAAAAGTCATGCTTTTTAATGAGATTGAATTACACATCAAACTAAATCTCATCATTAAATCACATTTTTAATATATTGGGTAGATTGTGTCCATAACATACTTCAAAAATTATTTTATTTATTTTTAGTTGTCTTAATTATTCAATATCACAATTCATCAAATATTGGGTTTTATCCTTATATGAAAACTCATTAAAACTAGTTTTAATACTTATAAATCAAGGATTCAATGACCTATATATTATCCCTTGTGTTATAGGATGGTTGATCATCAATGGATCTTACACTGTATTGATTATAATATCTAGAGCATGATTATTTCATTTAATAAATAAGCTCCAATTCCTCTTTTATGCTCATCAAACCCCCACCTTATTGACAAAATTATGAATTTCATAAATAAAAATGATATCCAATTATCTAATCCATTGTTTACTAGTAAAATATCCTCAGTTACGCTACACTATAAATAATATAATCTTAAATACTATTTTGACATTTTTACGACATGTTCACAAAGGTTTGTTTGTTTTTAATTTTAATTTTATTGAATTTTATTCCCTTTATAGATAACATCCCAATATCTGGTGATTCCAAAACTGAGGTGCCTTATATTAGGATTCTATTATGAGTGTTAATAACCATTATGAGATATTTGAGATTATTATATACATGTCAGTTGGTTGAGAAAGATATGGTGCATCCAATGTGGGATGTGTATGCATACATTTATTTGGTATGAGGACATGGTTTAAGAGTGTTTTTTTGATGGTTAAACATATTGTAGTGATAAATTGTGATTTTCTAGTATTTTTTGGTTAGTATATATTTTTATTAGAATGGAAATGTGAGATTTTTTCTTATAGATATATGTGTATGGGATGATTCTACTTAAGACGAGTACTCTATGGTGAGTTACTTTAGTGTTCAGTAATGTTCAAGCTCAATGGGATCGATTGTTTAGGTTTATTTAGTTGTTCTATTTAGTGGGTCATAATATAGGGGACCATGAGTTCAAAATTTTTTATAGACTAGACATATATTATTTGATATATCGTGGTGACATCCAATTTTTATTTGGGATACCAGAGTTGAGTATGATTCATATATGAGATTTAGGTTATATTATGGGTAATATAGAGCCATGTGTGTATTGGTGGGTTGGATATCTAGATGAGGTAACATGTTAATTAAATCAAGTCATTTGATGTTTTAAGGTGTGGTGTTTGATGGTTGATAGAGCCATGAGATTTCATGGATCAAGGTTTTATAGGAATGGATGGGTTATTGGAATATAAAAATTAAGAAAGGCTCCTGGAATCGAAGATAAATTACAGATAGGTGGTTTCTCTTAGAACATCAAGTGCGAGGACTTTTTTTCATTTTGGCAGTTCCCAATGAAACTAATTACAATATGAGTGTATTTGGAATCATTAGGTCTCTCAAAGTTGAGTTCATAAATAGGGAGAGGGTGATGTATTTTTTGGGGTATAGTGGTAATTATTTTATTTCCATAGAGAATTTTGGGATATTCATTATGATAATTTGATGATATGTAGTCAGAAGATTATTTCAATGGAGTGATGTGGGTAATAAAGATAACTCAGTATTAAAAATCATTATTTCTTGTACTATATTTAAATGATAGATGGTAGTTTAATATTAATGTATTATATAAGGGAAGATGGGGTGATGAATGTGCTTGTTAAGATTTCTATATAACATCCCTAATACCATAGTCTAATATCCACTGATAAAAACATAATGTTTTCAATTATATATTTTATAAAGAAAAGAATGAAAAAAAATTAGGCATATAAAAAATGAAACATCATATATAAGTTTTTATTAATTTAAATATCCAACGTCCTTTTTGGTTTAGAGTTTTAGATAATTAATAGAAACTCTTACTTAATAATAATAATATCTTGAAGTGTTCCTATTTTCCCCAAAATCCATCCTTTCTTATTCTATATTAAGTATCTATCATCTACATATAATACCCTTATAGAAATATATTATGTAACTCGTTTCTATATAACATAAGGAAAATAAACATAAGAAGAGGGACCTAAAATGCTCAATAAGGGTAAACATCAACAAGATGTCCGTAAGGGTATGTGAACATATTCAATATTCTTGAGTAGAACATAAGATATATCATGCCCCTAAAAACCATAAAAATAAATAATGATATATGGAATAAATATTAAATAATATATGAGAAATATTGATTAAAAATCATATGTCTAGTGAATATTATTATTGATCGACATAAACATATGAAAATATTTTTTCCATAATGAAGATGTGATGGAATCATCTAAAGGAAAACATTACTCATGGAATAACCTATTGGGGATAAATAAAAAATTATAAAAATGAGTAACATGAAATAGATAAATCAGTATTATCCAAATTGATACACATATTCGATAGAATTGATCATATCTTGAGAGTAACAAACAACAATTAACTATTTTATCTCTTACAAATGACATACATTAGCTAAATCTGTCACTTTACCAAATGCATTAGAGGGTTATAAAAAACCCATAAATTCTTGAATTATTATAGAAACAACCTTCAATCATCCTTATATACTTTAAATTATGATATATTTAACCAAACATGTATAAACGTTTTGATTTCAATACAACAGGACTGAAAACAACCTTCATTTTTTTGCTTGACTAGCACAGAGCTTTAAAATTGGATCCTAGAAAATCACTTTAAATTAATCAAAATCCAACCAATGGTATAATAAAATTGGTATAATTGGGAAATATCCCATTTGGACCATTTGAAAATTATAATGTGTATATCTGTGGAGAAAAAATAAATTTAATACATCAATTTAAAAATTTCCTTAAAAACTGGGAAAATATCCTTCCATTTTATAAACAATTTAATGAAAAATTTAAATAAAATATAAAGATTTTACTATTAGAATATAATAATGTGGAATTTTATAGTAATATTTAATGAAATTAAAATTTTAGAGGTGACAATATCCATCTATCTGGGAAATGCAAAATAAAATATCATTTCGATGCTTTCGATAAAAACCAAAAGATCCATGTCTGGGAAAAAAATCTTTATACAACTATATATTCAATAAAACATTTATAAAATGAGTTTAAAAATTAATATAATCAAATAAATTTAATTTATTGAACACATTTTAATTATAATTTATATAGAAGAGTAAATATTCCAATTGATAGTGAGAAACAAGGATTGTTTTCCATAACCAATTTCTCTTTATCGTTTCAAGTAACAGGATGGAAAAAATGAGAGAAAATATTTAAATCCATACCAATAACCATATAATATGTATATATATTTGATTTATTAAATTTGGAATACAAAATATCCCCCATTTTATCCATTCATATTAAATATCCCAAATATAAATTTCATTGTAAATTAATTCATTTACTGTGTTGGTAACATTTAAAACAAAAGTAATTTAAGAATTAATAATATATGTACATATAAATCCAATTAATTACATGTATTATAATATAAGAACTCATTTTTTGTGTATTAAATACATCATACATTGAAAACATAGTGCACAATAAGAAATAAATCTCCTGAAAATTACATTGAGATAATCCAAACACTTGCATAGATCATAATGATTGAAGTTATATTTAATCAATTTTGAGATTATATGATTAAATATAAATTAATATAGAACATTGTTTTTTAAATTAAAAAATACTTATAGTACAATGCACAAATAATTATTGAAGATTAAAGTTAATGAATATGTTTTATAACCCAATGAAAAGAAAATGAGTCAAGAATCGCCTTATATCATGTTCTGAAATTTTTTGTATGTACATTAACTCATATTAAAATATATATAATTTATTATAAATTTTTAAGAATCATTTTTCTTCTATTATATTTTCATTAAACCATTTTTTATTTACTATAACTTCATATTTAATTATTTAATCTGTTAATTCTATGTGGGGGTGTTTTGAAGACATTTTGACCATAATTTCAAAATCATTTTGGATGGTTGGTCTTGGTAAAAGTGTTAATTTATCCGTAAAAAATTAATAATAATTAAATATCATTCATTTTCATTCAAAGAATAATATTTTAAATTCATCAATAGAAATATGTAATGAAAATCAAAATATATCAACAAATTATGTGGTAGTCCGCACGTACACAAAAATAATGTTGCGAACCACCCAGGGTTGACCCAAAACCTGTTACTGGAGCCGATTCATGACATGGCCCAGTGGGAGTTCCTGATCCCAACAGGATAGAACCTAGTGTCAGGCATCAATATTTTCATCCAAGAGAACGATTCCCCTAATGAAAATAAATAAAATAAATAATAGAAGGATGAACTAAGTAGACCCGATATATAAATAATTATATTTTAAAAAGTTGAAATGAACAACCAAACAATACAATAAAACCCAAAATGAACCCTGGACACCCAAAATCTCCATGAGACCCTAAGGGTCACTCTCTGATACAAATAATAGCTATCTCCCATAGTGACCAATATAAAGGTGAGACCTATACCACAAGCTTAAAATATGAGGAAACTGTAGGATTAAGTATTAAAAATCAGTAGGCATTACCTGAACAAATCTATAACCAATGAAAATAATTTAAAAAAAAGAAACATAAACTTCAACATTTAAATAAAATATAAAAAGTAATATTTTTCATTTATTTTCAATTTTAATATAAATTAAATACCATTTCCCATACAAAAAAATAAACACACAAGAAAAAACAACACACATGAAAAAACCATTTCCCTTTCTTCCATTCAAAAAACTAGATTCCTTTCTATTAAAGAAAAAATAACATTCTTAAGGGGAAAGTGAAGATTTCATTTAAAAATAGCAGAAATTTGTATAACACACATTTACATTAATTTTTGTTTCATAATTATTTGGAATCCAACTTAGTAGTTTCCATGAATGAAAACCTACATTAGGGCATTATAATCATCTCTTAATAAGGGAAATGAAAATAAACACACAAGAGTAACCAAATATCTCAATCATCCATCAAAAGTAACTAAGTTAAAATAGGCATTGGTGACCCTGAAAGATCATGAATAGTCAAAAAAATACTAATAAATAAGACCCATCACTAGAATCATGCATCACATGATGAAATTATTAATTCCTTAAAAACTCCTGGCCACCCTAACCCAGGATAGGCCGAGGGATAAATCCCATACCAATAAACCCAATATATCCACCTACTATGGGCCACCAACAAGTGCATAATCTTGCTTGATCATAAATCATTATAAAAAAAATCTATCCCTATTTCAGGTTCCGAAGTCTCATGTATAATGGGGGTGATCCAACCGATGCCAACTAAACATTAAATCAAATGCATATATGATAATAATTCAATAATAGGCTTAAAAGAGAATCACTCCACGAATCACTCTCTTTTCATTACAATGCATAAATGAGTAAATGTGTCTCTAGGATTACACATAAAGGGAATACCACCCATTTATATAAACTATGAAATAGTATTAATCAATCACGATTTCCATGATAAATAATTACCACTTTCAGAAATCTGCCAAACATGCCTCAATTTCCTCTTAAAAAACCCACTATTTACATAATAGACAAATAATCCTTCAAAAAAGCTGAATGAAAATTATTTTCCACTTCAAAATCATTCATAAAACATTTCCATTGAAACACACACCCCACATTTCAAGCTAAAATAGTTTTCATTAAATTGAAAAATAGGACACTATCCAATCATGACATCAAATCTTATTTCAAGAAGAAAACACATTATTATTTTAAATATAAAACACTTGGTTACCCTACTAAGTGAATAAAAATAATTATTTATCATGTAAAACATTTATTGAAAAATCCAAAAAATGATTTAAATATTAAAAAAACTCTTAAAAAGAAAAACAACACATTTTATCAAACATTTGGTGTGTATCATTTAACAAAACAATTGTATTTATATGCTGAAAATTCATTTTTTGATTTTTTAAAACACTTTATGGTTAAGTGAGAACTGAACAAGAAAAACAAGGTGAGGAAGTGTGTCCAAGGGGATCCACCATTGAAGACACTAGCCAGACTTACCCTGTTCAAGTCCAGACTCGTCAACAAAATACCACGAAAACACGTACGACCACGACAACCAAAATAACACTCGAAATGTTCAATATTCACCAAGGACACGTACAACATCCAAAGAATCATGTAATCTAAAGAACCCAACCAAATTGGAGTTGTGAATGATGTAGCATGAAAAAATGGTAGAGGGAACCAAGGTAATGAAGAACCATCCAGGTGAAGAACCCCTTGACATCTGCAGAATCAATAAAATGGTCCCAGGTCGAACCGTCGTCGTCCGTGAAAGCGCCTACGGGCGTCCCGTACCGCGACTGCCCATAAAAACCCAAGGCTACAACCCTGCAGACAAAATGAGCTAACCATATGTCCAAGTAGAAAACAACCATGAACAAACAAAAAAATAACATAAGGTCGACGCCGGAAGATCTGTATTGGAACTAAGAAACCATCGTCGTTGCTCGCTGAAGGATGACGCTGGAAGACCCGAGCCTATAGAAAGAAAAGCAGCCTCGCTGCCCCTCGAATCACACCATTACTGATACCTGCATCTTTCCTGAAGGCTGAAGCTGGATCTGGAAAGAGGGGGACCAGTAGTGCAGATCACATTGGCACTAATAAACCCTTCCCATTACAAAAGGCAGACGCTGGAAGAACCCAAAACCCATGTCGCTACCTCACACCATGAACCTCTTCGGCACCAAGAATCCCACTCCGTCGCTGAAGGTCGACATCAGAAGACCCAAGCCAACAGAAATCCATGCAACCACGCTACCTCTCGAAGCTCACTGGCATAGAAACCCTCACTGACGCTGAAGGATGAAGCCAGGAACAATTGTATTTATATTAAAAGAATGAAGAAATCACTAATTTGAACACCAAAAAATAATTTCAACGATCAAAAAAATATATTCCATATTCACAGGAGGTGAAAATATAATGAAATCAATTATTCTTAAATTAGTAATAAACTACAAGGGAATCAAACCTCAATCTATTGGGGATTCAACAAAAAACACCTTAAACCACACCACCAGGGTTAGAGAAGGCAAAAAGATCAAATATGAAACTAAAGAAAATACTCAACAAAAATCATTGGAATACAAAGAATATAGTTCAACATGACCAAGGGGAAAAAATATGCCAAGAAAAAATAGATGAAGGATGAATAGGGAGGGGAAAAGTAGAAATTTCCTTAAGAGATCAATCCCCAAACATGATGCAATCCTTAGATCCATACCATGGGAGGATGAAAGAATCATGGAGAACCATGGAGTGTAATCCATAGATATATATGATCAATGTGGGGATGGATATGATGAATTCGTATCAAAAATACCAAGAGGGAAATGAGCACATTAATTAATTTTATATTCTAGGAAACTCGCATGGTTTGGCCACACAATTTACTAAACCTTGTGCCGACCATGAGCAATGGTTCTACCATTGAATAGTGTCTTTCTGTATATATATCTCATAGTTTCACTAACTATGTGAAGGATGTTCTCCCTTATCCAGAAGCACAACTGTGGCTACATGAATACTTGGAACAAGCTACATAGTTTCCCAAACTATGCGATGACCGTTATCTAAAACTAAAACACAATGGAAGTCAAATTTTAAACCAGTCACAACCAAAACTTGATATCCAAACCCATGGAAAAAATATAAAATTGAATAGAGATTCAAAATAAAAATCCATATGTGAAAATTATCCCCACCATTAATTCTTTCCTTACCTATTATGTCATGACCCGTCCTTGGGGCCAGTGCCATGACTACCACCAGCCCGCCTCCCATAGGTCAGGGGCAGGAAACTAGCACCAAAGGTGTAAATCCCGAAAAAGGGGAAGGCATTTCCTTTATAAAGTGAAAAAAAAACCAAAGAGTAATCTAGTAGAAGTAAACACTAAGTAAAAATGGGTACAAAAGTAAGTGCAGCAAGTAAATGGGATAGAATACAAACCCAAACTAAAAGTAAAGTACAACTGGAAAAAAAGTACAACAACTGAAAGTAAAGCAGCAACATCGATCCGTCCATTGGATGTCCCACCTGAAGGGTGGGTACAGATAGCCTCCTCAGTTCCTCAGGTCCAGCCGTCCGCTCAGTGTACGTCTCGACTAGTGGTCCACCTCCAGGTACCGTCCTGCTCCACAAGCCTCAACCACGATCAGTTTTTTCCATCGTCTGCATCCAACAGAACGTAGTGCGGGCATAGCTAGTGCCGGGGTGAGTATATGCTACTCAGTAGGGACCCCGAGACCCCGAAGGTCTCCCAGAATCCCCAAAGGATAATCCAAAAGGAAAGATACAATCATGAAGTAACATCCAACACTACTCAGGTATATGACCATACATATACCTAAGTCATCAATTCCAGTTTGTCTCCAACATCCGAGCCCAAGTTTGATAATGTCCACATAGGATAGTACAACCCAATCCACATAGGAAAGCATTACACAATCCACATAGGAAAGAAAGTCAATCATATCGAAGATAATGATTGAAAGTCAAGACTCAGATCATATAGGTATACTTCTTCGTAAGGTGATAGAGGTGATCAGATGTAGCCACTGATTCATCTAAGCTGGGACCCACATAGGATACTAAACCAGCTAAGCTATCAGACCCATGTAGGATACTAGTCCAGCTACTCTGTCAGACCCACGTAGGATACTACAAAAGAGGTCAAACACTGTCGGACCCACATAGGATACAAGAACAGTAATACTTCCAGACCCACGTAGGATACAAGATTAGTAGTCATCGTTGTCGAACCCACGGAGGATTTCAGTACTGTATTCATCCCTGCCGAACCCACAAAGGATTTCAGTGTAGTTGTCATCGTCGTCGCAGTCGCAGCCATCTCTAGGGTTCCCGCACACAGCATGCTCGATTCCGGGAGGGTCCGCTCTACGAGCCAAGGGGTTCGGTACATCAACTGACACGTAGTCCGGAGTTGATTTACCCCAAAGTTCTGTCATGACAAGAGGAACTCAACGTGGCAGACGGCGCGTCAATCAGACGCCCGATCTGAGAGTTATTGGCTTTTTTGTTCTAGGGGCCCGGTTGGTTTTTAAGTCAAAACCATCCCGACCGCACTCTAATTGCGTCCAAACCTTGATCATAGTAATCCAAAAGGTCCGTCTCACTAAGAGGAATCCAACAAAGTCGACGACACATCAATCGGATGTCCGGATCTCAAGTTATAGGCGTTTCTGCTCCGAAGGCCCGGTTGGTTTCGTGTTCAAACCATCCCAGCCGTACCCAAAGTTCTCCAAAACCTTGTGTGTAATATACCGAAACGACCGCCTCAATCCAAGGATCGTATCAAAAGTGATGGTGTGTAGATCGGTGGTTCGTATCCCAAGATACGGACGTTTTAAAGGATCTATCTGGAAATAGGGGGTTTTGGGCTCGAACCGACCCGGCCCATGACCCCCTAGGTCGGCCCAAACCGGGTCGACACGAACCCGGTCCGGGTCCGGCCCTTTAGGGCGCTGCCCGGCCCAGCCGGTGTGGCCCGGCCCGAACTGCGCAGCCCGGGCAAGCCTGGGTGGCCAGTTGGCCTGGCGCGGGTGCGGACCGCATGGCCAGACAACTCTGTTCGGCCGAGCTGTCGCGGAAAGGGCGGGGGGGGGGGGGGGGGTGGCGCTGCCCCCCTGTTCGAGAAACCGCGGCCCCCATGTGGGGGCCGCTGCTTGCCAGCCGAGGGTTACGACCCCCGGGTTTTCTCAGAACCGGCCGGTCAGTGTGTCGCTGCGGGACCCCAGTGGGTCCCTCCATCCTTGCGCTGGTGGCCGGCGGTTCCGGCCGCCGCTTCCCGCACCACCGCAACCTTAGGCCGTGGCCTTGTCCGATCGGCGCGGCATGACGACGCCAAGCCCCTCCACCACGACCCCGCTCTGACCGCAATCTTTTTGTGGTTCTTCGTCATGGCGCGAGGGCCCCACGACTTTGTTCGGCCTCAACGGCGTGGTGTGACAGCGCCGCGCATCTTCACCCATTCCTCTTGCTTCCACGCAGTGCCGTTGCACTGCGCTGCCTTTTCTCGTGCCGCAAAAAGTACAACATCCAAGAGGGAGGAGGGTCGGTCGTGTTCGTGCGGTCCAACCTCCCGTTATTAGGATAACAGGCGACCCAAAAATAAATGTCGATGAACAACAAGGAAAACACAACAAAAAAAATAACCCCTACCTTGATGAAGTCGTCGAACGAGATTCATCGCGGAAATAAGATGTCGCGGAAGATAGCATCGTGGAAAGAGGCTACGTAAGCATCATCGACATCGCGGTACACGGAGTCGTGGTGAAGAGGATAGTCGACGTCATGGTACATGGATTCATGTCGTTGATCTCTGAGGAATTAGCGTTCTTCGTCGGTGTCAGTGCGTTCTTCACATTCTTCAAGGAGGTAGATGAAGTACTTCGTGGAACTCTCCCTCTCAACACAACGAAGCATCCCCTAATGAAATCAGACTTGTCTTATTTAATTAATACACACAATCCAACATTCCATTTGAAATTCAAATGTATTCATTAAATTAATTGAATTAATTGAAGAGTCTTAACAGTCCAATTAATGTGAGAGTTGACTTGGCATTTAATAACGGGGGTGCGGGTGTGTTACAAAATAATAGGGGTCTGAGGAAGTTGAAAAGGTAGGGCTCGTGTGGGGCCCACCTCACTAATATCCTATCAAGTGGGGATAGGATATAGTGGGTCCCACCTCAACTTCCATAAGTAGGTTTAAACTACTTAGAATAAGAATAAAATTTGTTGCACAATATTTTATTTATTCTTTAGTTAACCCATTATTTAGTAACCTCACCCGAGCAAACGCAACTCTGGAAAAGGTGTTCCTAAGCAATTACTGGGATTTTGGTTTCATCGGTGCCCTCAGATTTCGATTTCGAGCACCATTTCAAAAGTTAGGAAAACTTGCTCCTTCATTCACTGAACGTACCCGAGCTAAACTTCGGAAATTGATTCAGGGCACACCGGGCCTCAGAATCAGGTACCGTCAGAGACTACGTTCTTGTAAAATCCCAAACAAAATATGAAAAAATTTCCCTTGAATTTTACGGGTCTTTACATTACTCCCACCACAGGGATTTACGTCCCCATAAAGATACATCATAAACTAGGGGAAAAATTGTGGGTACTGTGCACGCATCTGAGCCTCCCGCTCCCAAGTTCTCTCCTGGAGGTCCCCGTGCTGACATCTGATGTGCACTAAAGGAATCGAACACCCACATAGGACCCAATTCTATCAATCCTTGATCTCCAACGGGACCTCCGCAAAATTTTCCACATCATTAAGGTCCATCTCCCTATGGTCGATGATATGCGTCGGGTTGTGCACGTATCTCCTCAGCTGAGATACGTGGAAGACGTCATGCACCCGGTGCAACTGAGGTGGTAGACCCAGGAGATAAGCCACCTCACCTATTCTACTGAGGACCGGGAATGGTCGGATGAAGTGCGGAGATAACTTGCCGCCCCGACCAAATCTCCATAATCCATGTCTAGGTGAGACCTGCAATAAGATGTGGTCGCCATCCTCAAACTCTAGTGGTCTCCGCCTCCTGTCATCATAAGCCATCTGCTGGCTCTGAGCTATCCTCATCCGCTCCTGGATGACCTGGACCTTCTCTGTTGTGGCCTGGACCATCTTCGGTCCCACAAGTGCTAACTCCTTGGGGTCTGTCTAGCACAGAGGTGACCTGTAAGGTTGGTCGTACAATGCCTCGTATGGTTCCATCCCAATGGTGGAGTGGTAGCTATTGTTGTACGTGAACTCCACCAAGGGTAGGTGGTCCTCCCAACTGCGATCAAAGGCGAGGACACATGCACAGGGCATGTCCTTGAGAGTCTGAAAGGCCCTATCTTTCTGACCATCCGTTTGAGGGTGAAAGGCGGTGCTCAGACGTAGCTGCGTCCTGAATGCCTCCTACAACCCCTTCCAAATACGGGATGTAAAGCGAGCGTCTTAATCAGAGACGATAGATTATGGCACACCATTAAGTCATACAATCTCCTGAACTTAGAGACATTCCAAACTGTCTACTATGCCCTGCTCTATAATGGGTAAGATGTGGGCTGACTTGGTGAGTCGGTCAAAAATCACCCAAATGGAGTCGTGACCTCTGGAAGTACGTGGAAGTCCGGTCATGAAATCCATATATATCCCATCACACTTCCACTCCGGGACCTCCAAGTGTTGTACCAAACCTGCTGATACCTAGTGCTCCGCCTTCACCTGCTGGCAGGTGAGGCATCGAGAAATAAACTCTACCACAACCTTCTTCATACCCAGCCACCAGTGCTGTAGTCTGAGATCCTGGTACATCTTCGCCTCTCCTGGATGTACCGCTAAAGGGGAAGTTTGAAACTCCCTCAGCACCTCCTCCTATAAAGCAGCTGGTACCATGGTACGTCCTCTGAAAAGGACAACATGCTCTCCTCCTATAGAGAATCCATCAGGTGCATGTCCTGAGGATATCTGTGCATGCTGTGTCTCACAGTCAATGTCCCCACGTTGTGCCTCTCTGACCCGCTAAAGAAGTGGAGGAGTGACTGTGAGTGACTAAAGAAAGGATACTCCATCTCTATCCACGAAAGATATCTACAAAGCAGCTAGCTTCTTCGTCGCCTCTCCAAGTAGTTGAATGCCCATCCTCCTGCTGAGAGCATCGGCTACTACATTTCCCTTCCCAGGAGTATAGACTATCTCAAAGTCATAGTCCTGGAGGAACTCGAGCCATCACCGCTGTCCTAGATTCAGGTCCTTCTGCGAGAAGATGTACCTGAGACTCTGGTGGTCAGAATAGACTGTAAAGCGCTCACCCATCAGATAGTGTCACCACATCATCAGAGTGAAGACCACTGCTGCTAACTCCAGGTCATGGGTAGTGTAGTTCTGCTCATTCTTCCTCAAATTTCGTGATCCATAGGCGATCATTGCTCGCTCCCACATCAGGACACATCTGAGTCTGGTCCCTGATGCATCGCAGTAGACTACGTACCCTACTCCCTCCTCTGGTAGCCTCAAGATAGGTGCGTTGGTCAACCTCTGTCTCAGCTCCTGGAAGCTCTGATGACATCTATCTAACCACACGAAGGGTTTCCCCATCTTCGTCAATGCTAAAAGTGGTTCCGCAACTCTGGGGAAGTCTGGAACAAACCTCTGGTAGTATCCAGCTTGACCCAATAATCTCCACACCTCCGTCACGCTCCTGGGTGGCTCCCAAGCTAGCACTGCCTTGATCTTCGTAGGATCAACTACAACTCCTGCCTCAGAGATGACGTGTCCCAAGAAGTGGACCTCTCCTAACCAGAACTGACACTTCAAGAGCTTACCATAAAGCTGTTGCTCTCGATGTTTGTCCAGTACAGCCCGCAAGTGGTAGGCATGCTCCTCATCAGTGGTCGAGTATATCAAAATGTTGCCGATGAAGACCACGACAAATCGATCGAGGTATGGCTGAAAGATCCTATTCATGAGACCCATGAACACTGCTAGAGAATTGGTTATGCCAAATGGCATAACCGGGAACTCATAGTGGCCATACAAACATCTGAAGGCTGTCTTCTGCACGTCCTAGTCTCGAACTCTGAGCTGATGATAGCCTGACCTAAGGTCTATCTTCGAGAACCACCTTTCTCCCTTGAGCTTATCAAAGAGGTTGTCAATCCTCGGTAGCAGATACTTATTCCACACGGTCACCTGGTTCAGGAGACGATAGTAGACTCATAGTCGCAAGCTCACATCCGCCTTCTTGGCGAACAAAATCGGGGAAGCCAAAGGTGAAAAACTGGGTCGGATGAATCCCTTGCCATACAAGTCCTCCAACTGTACCTGTAGCTCTCAAAGATCAGATGGGGACATACGATATGCGGGAGTGGATATCGGGGCTATCCTAGGGTACATGTCAATATAAAATTCTACCTCTCTGCGAGGAGGTAGTCCTAGAATGTCATCAGGGAAAACACCTGCATACTGATCCACCACTATAGGGAAACTAGGACTCCGCACGTCAACTGCTCCTAGGATGAGGCTAGCAAACTTATGAGTGATCGGCTATCCTCTCCTCTACGTGAGTCCATCTTGCACTGCTAAGGCTCACTTCTCTCCGGTGAAGGTGAACCTTCTCCCATAGGTGCGAACACACCGCACCTTGTGCCAAATACAGTCGATCTGAGCATGGACTGTAGATAACCAATCCATGCCCAAGATGACGTCGTAAGGCCTTGATGCCGCTACAAGAAGATCCCAGCCAAAGATCTCACCTCCTAGAGTAATATCACACTACCGACACTAGTGCATAATCATCGAGTCTGCCCCCGTAGGAGTCTCTACTCGCAAGGATTGAGCCAACGGCTCTGTCAGAATCTCCGAGCTCTGAACAAGGGTAGCAGCAATGAAAGAATGACTCGCTCCTATGTCTATAAGAAATGCAGCAAGGGTGTAGTAGACAAATATAGTACCACAAATCATATCTAGTGCGTCGTGGTCATATTCCTCTACTCCTTAAAGCTGAACCTGTCTCTGCCCGCCAACTCCCTGTGGTCGGGGTGGACCTCCTGGTGGTGGTGGTGGTAAAGCCTCAAAGCATCGCCCACCACCTACTGCTTATCCAGCTCCTCTGCCCCATCCGCCTGCACCCTGCGGACCCCCACAGTCAACCCTCTGCCTCTTCCTAGGTGGAATCTCAACCATCTGTTGCTCCTCTGCACGACGGTTCGGGCCGTCATGAGCCATGTGGCCCTGCCCGCCGCATGCGTAGAACTGTCTGCTCCTCAGAAGGCTGGCTCTGCGCCGGGTGACCTGCACCTCTGAGCCAGTGTCCTAAGGTCGTCCGCCTGATGGTATGGTCCGCCTGGACCCCTGTGACGTCCGTCAATTGCCAGCTTCAGACGACTCTGCTACATGACGCCCTGCTGTATGTCTCGCTACTGGTGTAGGCTGAGCAAGAAAGCTCTCTATAAGAAAGGCTCGCTCCAGTACTCTTACCTGTGTTGGAATGCTGAGGGAGATCATCGATGCTCTGATCTCATGCCTCAATCCCTACTCTAAGGTCTAGGACTAGAAGAATGGGTCTCATACCATGTCCATAGAATAGCGCGAGCGATCGGTAAATCTCGCTGATTACTGGGTGACCGTCATGCTACCCTGCCACAGCTGTAGTAGCTCCTGGATGCGCACCGCATGGAGGGTGGCTGGGACGAACTCTGAGCAGAAGAGGCTCTCAAAGTACGTACAGAGAAAAGATGCCTCGTCATGAACCTGGAGCATCAAGATCCACCATCTTCCTGTTGCCGCATGCAGGAGGCTCACTGCGAGGACCACCATGAGGTCAGCTGGTGTCCCCACTAGCCTGAAAACTCGAACTACAGCCTCCAGCCAATCCTCGGCTGCCTGAGGGTGCATCTCCCCACGGAACCTGGGTGGTCTATGACGCTGAAACTCGTGTAGTTCACTAAGGAGACATGAACTCTCAGCGGCTGGGGCTGTGAGCATTGGTGGCTCGGCGGGTAGAGGTACCGCCGGTGCCTTTGTTGAAAAAGGGCCCTACACCAAGGCCTCGTCGCTCGGTGGGCTTTCGTCTCGCACAAAGATCTGAACCCTAGCTCGCTGCCATCGTGGGGCCATCCTGAAAAGAAACAGGTGCTCCATGGTCAAAATAGTATACCTAGGGAGATGACACATGGTAATCACAACGAAAACTTTTGAAACACACATGCAATCAATGTTTTCGTGCATTGAGTTGGAAATCAGATGTGAGGGTCATGGTGTACAGATACGTCAGCCGCCGCACCAACACTGGACTCCCTGGACTGATAGCCACACACAATACCCTTAACACCATTTCTTCACATAGAAGGAAGATCAAATTCCTGAGTTCTGCGGTAGAACCGAACTCCTATGATACCAATTTTTCACAGCCTGTCCTCGGGGCCCATGTTGTGACTACCCCAAGCCCGCCTCCCATAGGCCAGGGGCTGGAGACTAGCACTAAAGTCGTAAATCCTGAAAATGGGGAAGGAATTGCCTTTATAATGTAAACAAACACCCCAGAGTAAGCCAGCAGAAGTAAACACTAAGTAAAACTGGGTACAAAAGTAAGTGCGGAAAGTAAATGGGCCAGAATACAAACCCAAACTGAAAGTAATGTACAACTAGAAAGAAAGTACATCAACTGAAAGTAAAGCAGCAACATTGAGCCATCCACTGGAAGTCCCTCCTGAAGGGTGGGTACAGATAGCCTCCTGAGCTCCTCGGGTCCAGCCGTCCGCTCCGTGTACATCACACCCAGTGGTCCACCTCCCGGTACCGACCTGCTCCACAAGACTCAACCACGATCAACGCTGTCCGTCCTCTGCATCCAACACAACGTAGTGCGGGCATAGCCCGTGTAAGGATGAGTATACGGTACTATGTAGGGACCTCGAGACCCCGAAGGTCTCCTAGAATCCACAAAGGATAATCTACAAGGAAAGATACAATCACGAAGTAACATCCGACACTACTCAGGTATATGCCCATATATATACCTGAGTCATCAATTCCAGTTCGGCTCCAACATCCGAGCCCAAGTTCGATCACATCCACACAGGATAGTACAACCCAATCCACACATGAAATCACAAAACAATCCACATAGGAAAGCAAGTCAATCATATCAAAGATAATGATTGAAATTCAAGACTCAGCTCATACAGGTATACTTCTTCGCAAGGTGATAGAGATGATCAGATGTAGCCACTGATTCATCTAAGCTGGGACCCACATAGGATACTAAAACGACTAAGCTGTCAGACCCACATAGGATACATGTCCAACTACTCTGTCGGACCCACGTAGGAAACTACAACAGAGGTCAAATACTGCCAGACCCACATAGGATACAAGAACAGTAGTCATCGCCATCAAACCCAAGGAGGATTTCAGTACAGTCATCATCAACACCAAACACGTGGAGGATTTCCGTGCAGTCTTCATCGCTGCCGATGCCACATAGGATTTCAGTGTGGTCGTCATTGTCGTCGCAGTCGCAGCAAGCTCTAGGGTTCCCGCACACAGCATTCTCGATTCCGGGAGGGTCCGCTCCACGAGCCAAGGTGGTCGGTACATCAACTGACATGTACTCTGGAGTTTATGTATCCCAAAGTTCCGTCTCGACAAGAGGAACTCAACGTGACAGACGGCGCATCAATCGGACGCCCGATCAGAGAGTTCTTGGTCTTTTCATTCTAGGGGCCCGGTTGGTTTTTAAGTCAAAACCAACCCGACCGCTCTCCAATTGCATCCAAACCTCGAGTAGAGTAAGTCAAAAGGTCCGTATCACTAAGAGGAATCCAAAAAAGTCGACGGAATGTCAACTGGACGTCCAGAGCTCATGTTATAGGTGTTTCTGCTCCGGAGGCCCGGTTGGTTTTGTGTTCAAACCATCCCGGCCATACACAAAGCTCTATGAAACCCTGAGTGCAATATACCGAAATGACTGTCTCGATCCAAGGATCACATTTTATCTGTTGGTGCATCGATCGGAGGTCTGTAGCACAGGATATGGGCGTTTTAACGGAACTGTCCGGAAATAGGGGGTTTTGGGCCTGGACCGACCTGGCCCAAGACCCCCCCCCCCCCGGGTCGAACCAAACCGGGTCCGGGTGCGGCCCTTTAGGGCGCGACCCAGCCCAGCCGGCATGACCCGACCCTGCCTAGGAGGCCGGTACGCCTGGCGCGGGTGCGGCCTGCGTGGCCAGACAGATCGGCTCGACCGACCTGTCGCGGAAATAGGGGGGGGGGGGGCGCTTCCCCCCCTATAACAACCTAATATTTTTCAATGGAAAATTACCTTCTTATAATTAGGTCTTAAAATAACCTGAAAACACAAAATAATGAACTACTAGAGTGATAAGTGACCTTTAAACATAACTTTCTCACCCATATGTTTGGCATTTTGAAAATTCGACATACACGGTTTTGTTCAAGATGATTTTTGGAGTGTAATGAAACAAAAATAATTTTTCGTGAATAGTAATGTACCCTTAGGAATAGTAACATACCCTTATGAATAGTAATATGACCCTTATGAATAGTAAATCATCCAAAATAAGAGTAACATTACCTATGAATAATAAAAAAAATTTAGACATCTTAGAAAGTGACAATTTGACCTTAGTAAACGTTTTGGTATTTTGTAAGTCATAAATAATTAATTATAATTAATTAAATAATTTGAAAGAATATTTATATCTCTGAAATGTATTCATAAATTATTGAATCAATGTCTCATAGTTTTTAGATGATTTCATAAGGCCCTACATAATTTTTGAAAGCACTATAAATCAGTTTTAATGTTAAAAACAATTTTTTTAAGTAAATTATGATTTTAATTAAATATTAAATTAGTAATATTTAGAAAATTATTTTTGGAAAATGGAATTAATTTTTTTACTCTACACATCGAAATATGGTCGGGGTAATGTTTTGGGATTTTTTCTGAGATACTTGAATTTTTGGTGAATAGTAGAATACATTAATTAACCATATAAATACATTTTAATTAAAACCCACTATTCCTGACATCACAAGTGATGTAAGCACCCAAATTCCAAACTCACATGCCTTATTTACTATTCATGGTCATACAAGACTCACTATTCCTTTTCATAGGGGAAAATAATAACCTAATTAATTTTATATTAAGGAAACCCCTCCCCCTCCACTATAAAAGCCACCCTTCACTCCCTCTTTTCCTCACACCTCTCAAAATCCAAGCCTTATATAAACTCTGGCCAAACACCTTCCCTAGCCCCTCCCCCACGTCCAAGAGCTGTTGGTCTCATCAAAAGTCCAAGCTTAGGCCCTTAAAAAGGTTCTCAAGAGGAGGATTCTAAAGGTAATTTCCCCCCTCTTCTCTATTAATTTCCTTTCAAGTTCAAGTCCCTTTCTTGATCTCTCCCCACCTATATTCATCAAAATTGTTTTGTAACTCCCTTATTATACATATAATATAATTTTATGATTCTAATGGGATATTATATCACCCCACACCCTTTCCCTCTTAATTATATTTTATTAAAGAGAACGTTGTTCATGAGGTGTTAATTTATCACCTTCATAAACGACATGCTCTCTTCTTCCATTTCTACCTTCAGATCTGGTCATGAAACCATTTTGATAGTTGAACCAGAATATGTTATATGTATTATGTTCTATTTTATGTTTTGGAAATAACCTATGTCCATATTACTAAGTGAAAATTTAAAACATGTTCATTGTGATCCAAAAACCGCTCAAATTAACCCAAATAATCATCATTTAATTATTATCTAATGATTCACCCACATGATCTAATATAATTCATTATAAAATCATTCAAGCTCCTATAATATCTCTAATAAAATGTAATATCATTTCTGGATGTTTACCCATGTTCTACCCAAACATAAATTTAAGAATACAAATGAACCATCCAAGAAAAACCATAAAAACAAACATCCCCGAACAATGTTTTTAAACTCTATAAGTCATCCAAAGGAACATAATATGACATAATGAAACTATAATGAACCCTATTAATGTAAACATGGTTCTGGATTTCTAAATAATTAATATAATGTCATTATACAGGACATTAAAGAGAAGGAGGCATTTGAGTACAAGGTTAGGGGAAATCTCGAACCCAATTTTCTTCGTTCGGGTTCTCCCACTTTCACTCCATTTTTGATATGGTTACTACTCAAAGATCATTTTGTAATCATTTCCATTACTTTTATGGGATATACATGTTTTCGATTGGTTTTTGTGTCCAATAAACTGTTTTCCAAAAGAACTCTTCTTTTAAGAACGCCCCTTTTATTTCTCACTCAAAGTGAACAGTTCTTGTAACATGTATGTTATTCCCTCCTTCTTTTGGGAACCCCAAGCTTATGAATGTGTTATTATGAGATGAAACCCATTCCTTTTCATAGGTTAAATATGTTGATTTATGTTATATTTTCATTGTGGAAAGCATGATAAATGATAATGTTATGATGTGACGGGTGCGCCTGGAATTATATAGCGCAATATAAATGTTTAAATGTGACGGGTGCACCTGGAATTATATAGCGCTCCAATTCATTGGGTAAAGTGATGAATCTCATGAGTAAATGTGAAATTAGGTGTGAACAAGATGCTATCTTGGTTCACAATTATGTGTGGTAGTTAACCACTAAGACATGATGTTTCATTTTTATGCATTGCCACATTTCAAGCCTTTAATTTATGCTCCTCTCATGTTCTTGATCTTTTTCCTATGACATGATTATGCCCACCCCATGCTATATTGTTCTTATATATCCTATTACTAGGCTTCTAGCTCACCCCTTTTGATGTATATCCTCAGGTGGCTGCATGTACTAAGGAGAGGACAAGTTCCACTAAGAAGGTAGTGAAGAAGAAATTAAATAAATGTTTATGGTTGATGTTGTATTTGTTATGTGTGGTCATAGTTTGCCCAAGACACTAAACCTTTCAATCCTCTATGTGTAATAATATTATGTTTTTTATCTTTAAAATGATGTAATAGTAATGTAAGAAAAGTCTGGGTCTCTATAGTTGGTATCAAAGGAAGGGTTTAGTTAATTTCGGAATTAGAATTAGTGAACCCTTGAGAAAACTTATAGAATGAGATTAAGTACAAAAATGCACACAAGAATATTTACCTAGGTATCCCATATGATACGTTTTTGGTATAATTTTTTAAATTAATAAGTTATTCATGAATTTTTTACTAATGTTTTGTTCTAACCTTTTCTATTTTTGAAAATGGTGGGAACCAGGAGAAATCAGGCAAATAACTCTTGCGAGGGCCAATGCAACGATTGCCTGAACAACATCCCCAATGATTTGGGAGGTGGAGTTCAAAAATTCATGGAAATGATTACCCAATTACATCAGGTTATGAATAATTACCATAATAATGGTGAATGTCCTCCTTCACCAAAGAGGGAGAATCATGAAATCGAATGTTTTATGCGGCAATGACCATCGACGTTTTGTGGGTCTTCCGATCCACTAGTTATAGAACTGTGGTTCAACTCCATGGAGAAGATCTTTTTTGTTCTTCATTGTTCTGATACGGAGAAGGTGACTCTAGCCATTTATCATCTAGATGTAGAAGCTGATCAATGGTGGTCTTTAATTAAGAACACCAATCCAAGGGAGGAAATTGAAGAGATGGAATGGGAAGACTTTAAGATAATGTTTCTTAATAAGTATTTACCATGAAATCTTTGCACGAAGATGGAGAGAGAATTCATAGAGCTCAAGAAAAAATAAGGAGAATATGTCACAACCTATGAAGAGAATTTCCCAAGTCTTGCAAGGTACGCTTCGGGTTTTTTTATCAACAATGAAAACAATATTGATATATTATTTAGTGGATTAAAATCGCACCTTCAAAAGGCTCTTGCAATTAGAGACATTGGGAGTTATGAAGAAGTTATTAGGTGTGCTCTCAAAGTGGAGATGTAGTTTGGAGAATGGTCCCATGGCTATGGTGATAAGAAAAGAAAGATGGAGTTTCAAGTTGGTGGATCTAGCGACAAAGGTGGGAAGAAAAATCAATGACCCACATGCCCAAAATGTTGGAAGTTTCACCATGGGAACTGCCTCAAAGGTATGGGGAAATGCTTTAAGTGTAGGAAAAAAGGACACCAAGCTCAAGAGTGTTGAAAATACCTGAAAAGGAAGGAGAATATAGCCAATGAAAGGGGAGAACCACTCATGGTTCAATGCTACAACTGTAGAGAGCTAGGGCACTATGGAAACCAGTGCACTAAACCTCGAGCTCTTGAGGGTAATCCGCATCAGTAGCCACAAAAACCAAAGGAACAAGGGAAGGATTATGCCATCACTACTACATAGTTGGATCATGAAAATGAAGTCGTACAAGGTATAGTTACTATTCACTCAATAATGGAAAAAGTCTTATTTGATTCTGGTTCTATGCATTCCTTTATATCATGCAAGTTTGCTAGAACTATAAAATCGAAGCCTTGAAACCATGAAGTAGAGATATCTGTAGAAACACAAAGTGGTGCAATCATTGCAACCCAAGTGTTGGACTCTTCTCCTATTGGCATATGTGGGATGATTCTTCTGGAAAATCTCGTAATACTTCCCTTGTTGGAATTTGACTCTATAATGGGAATGGACTGGCTCTCATTATATAGAGAACATATCAACTGTCGGGAAAAGAAAATATCTTTTCATATTTCGAACCATCCCATGCTCCTTTACAAATTCAGGGAAGATCATGAATCTGCTTTGAAAAACCCTTCAATGGTGTGGGTGTTGATTCTCTATGAAGAAGCATACCTCGCCCAAATGGTTGAGTCGAAGGAAAGTTCCAACCATGAGGAAATGCCCATCATGAGGGAATACATCGATGTTTTCCCAAAGAGTTACCCGGAATTCCCCCGGATCATGAGGTAGAGTTCTCAATTGAACTCTTACCCGGAGCTACTCCTATCTCAAAGTGCCCATATAGGATGGTTCTTATTGAACTGGAGGAGTTTTGGAAGCAGCTGCAAGAGCATCTGGACAAAGGGTTCATACGCCCTAGTGCATCACCTTGGGGTGTTCCAGTGCTCTTTGTGAAGAAGAAGGATAGAACAATGCGGTTGTGTATAGATTATTGGGAACTCAACAAGATCACCATAATGAACAAGTATCCTCTCCCAAGAATTGATGACCTGTTCGATCAGTTAATGGGAGCTTAATACTTATCAAACATGGATATTCGTTATGGATATCATTATGTAATGGTAAAAAAGGAAGATATTAAGAAGACTACCTTCCGTACAAGGTTTGAGCACTATGAGTTTTTGGTGATTCCCTTTGGACTTACAAATTCCCCTGCAATCTTCATGGATTTGATGAATAGAGTCTTTAGACATTACTTCACCAAATTTGTGGTAGTGTTTATCGATGATATTCTCATCTACTCCAAGAGTAAGGAGGAACATGAAGAACATCTACGACTTGTGTTGGAGACATTGAGAAAGGAGAAATTGTATGCCAAGTTTAGCAAGTGTGACTTTTTGATGAATCAAGTCACATTCTTGGGACATGTGATCACAAGTGAGGGAATTTCTGTGGACCCTACAAAGACAAATGCGATTGAGGAATGGCTCAGGCCCTCTAGTGTCACAGAAATCCGTAGTTTTCTTGGATTAGCTGGGTACTACGGACGTTTTGTGAGAAAATTCTCACTATTTTCAAGCATGCTAACTAAGTTAACAAAGAAAGGGTTAAAGTATGTCTGGACGGAATAATGTGAGGGAAGCTTCAAGGATCTAAAGAGAAGGCTAATCACTGCACCTGTACTCACACTACTAAAATGTGGAGAATGTTTTGTGATATATAGTGATGATTTAAAGAAAGGATTGGGTTATGTACTAATGAAAAATGATAATGTGATAGCCTACACCTCACGACAGTTGATGATCCATGAGTAGAACTACCCATCACATGATCTAGAACTGGCAGCCGTGATTTTATCCATGAAAATCTAGCGGCACTACCTTAATGGTGGGAAGTGTGACATATACATCAACCACAAGATCCTAAAGTATATATTCACACAAAGGGAGATCAACATGCATCAAAGGAGATTGTTAGAGCTAATTAAGGATTATGATTGCTCTATTCACTATCATCCTGGAAAGGAAAACAAGGTAGATGATGCTCTAAGAAGAAAGGAACCTACAACTCTTTCCATGCTATGGATTGAGAAAGACCATATCTTCTTGGATATGCAAAGGATGGATTTGAAAATCATAATGGCAGGGGATACATCTGACCTTTCCCAAATGATTGTGCAACCATCCATCCAGGAGAAGATTAAGGAAGCACAAAGGGATAATGTGGAGATACAAAAGAGGGTGAATGTAGTAAAGGAAGGAAATCTGCAATAGTTCCATATCGATGATGATGGTTTGATTTAGTTTGGAACGTAGCATTGTGTGCCTTCATCTCCTTGGTTAAAGAAGGAGCTATTGGATAATGCACATAGCTCAACTTTCTCTATCCATCCTGGGAGTACCAAGATGTATCGTGATCTCTGAGAACACTTCTGGTGGGATAACATGAAGAAGTACATTGCAGAATATATATCAAGGTGTTTGGTATGTCAGCAAGTTAAATCTGAGTGACAAAAGTCCAAAGGTATGATGCAGCCATTGCCTATACCCATGTGGAAATGGAAAACTGTTACTAAGGACTTTGTCACAGGTCTCCCAAAGACGTCAAATGGAAATAATGCGATATGGGTTGTGGTTGATCGACTCACCAAGATTACCCATTTTATCCCTATCTGGGAAGACCTCTATCTTGAAAAACTTGCCAAGATATATGTGAAGGAAGTAGCGAGACTGCACGGTGTTCCACTCTCAATTGTCTCTGACAGTGATCCAAGGTTCACATCTAAATTCTGCAGGAGCCTTCAACATGCTTTGAGTACTGAATTAAATTTCATCACGGCCTATCACCCCCAAACTGATGGCCAGTCTGAAAGGAATATTCATACTCTTGAAGATATGCTAAGAGCCTGCTCTCTTGAATTTAAAGGCAGTTGGGATCAGCATCTCCCATTGGTTGAGTTTTCATACAACAATAGATTTTACTCGAGTATTCATATGGCTCCGTAAGAATCTCTTTATGGGAAGCGATGTAGAACTCCAAACTGTTGGGATGAAGTTGGAGAAAGAAAGATGCTTGGACCCGATATTGTTCAACATATTACATATAAGGTTCAAGTCATCCGAAAACACATTAAAGATGCTCAAAGTCGGCAAAAGATCTATGCTGACAACTGTCGAAGGGACTTGGAGTTCGACCCTGGAGAGAAAGTCTTCCTTCAAATATCTCCATGGAAGAGAGTCATGCAATTTGGTAAGAAAGGGAATTTAAGTCCAAGGTATATTGGCCCCTTTGAGATCCTTGACCGGATAGGAGCTGTGGCCTATCGTCTTGCACTTCCGCCGAATATGGCTCAAGTTCATGATGTGTTTCATGTATCACTACTGAGGAAATACATACCTGGCCCCTCATATGTAATAAACACTGAGGTGGTGCAGTTGGAAGATGATATCTCCTCTGAGGAGCAGCCAGTAAAGATTCTGGACCGAAGTGATAAGGTTCTACGCAAAAAGACAACCCATCTTGTCAATGTGTTGTGGAGGAACCATAAGTTTGAGGAAGTAACTTGGGAACCATAAGAGGCAATGAAGGAGATGTACCCTCTCCTTTTTGTGTTAAGTGAAATTTAGGGGATGAAATTTCTTAAGGGGGGAAGAATGTAACAACCCAAAGTTTTTCAATGGAAAATTACCTTCTTATAATTATGTCATAAATTAACATGAAAACACAAAATAATGAACTATTAAGTGATAAGTGTAAAGACCTGTAAATTTCAAGGAAATTTTTTTTCTTAATTTTCTTTGGAATTTTACAAGAACGCAGTTTTTGATGGCACCTGATTCCGAGGCCCAGTGTGCCCGGAATCATTTTTCGAAGTTTGGCTCAGGTACGTTTAGTGAACGGACGAGCGGGTTTTTCTAACCTTTGAACCGGTTCCCGAAATCAAATTCTGAGGGCACCGATGGAATCGCAGCGCCAGTATTTTCTTAGAAACGCCTCTTCTGGAGTTGTGTTTGCTCCGTTGTGGTTTTTAATTTTTGGGCATAAAGTTAAGAAATAAAATAATTGTACTACAAACTTTATTTTATTTCACTTAAGCCACTTGAAGTCACTTAAATGTGGCTTAAGCTGAGTTGATATGGATAGGATGATATCCAGAAATATCCTACCCTCTTGGTAGGATATTTGTGAGGTGGGACCCGCACGATCCCCACCGTTTCTTTTCCGCTAAGTAACGCACCTGCGAAAACCCATCTTTATGAAAGTCAACTGACGCGTTTTCTTAATTTCTTAACGCACCATTTAATTGGGCAGTTTTGTTCGTAAGTTAAATGGGCAGTTTCTTTCGTTAATTTAATTCTACGAATTAATGGGTCGTTACTTACCTCTTTTTCATTTGTTGGCATAATAATAAAATAAGACCAACACCGTCTTTTGGAGGATTACACGTTGAGAGGTTTTGACAGAAGTTCTTGTGCCTTTACCCTTCTTCGCGAAGAACGCGAAGAACGCGAAGAACGCCGGCCTACGACAAAGAACTCCGAACCCACGGAAATCGAAGACGCGACGTCGTGTGCCGCGACGCCGACGTTTCCTCCTTTGCGACGTTCTGCTGCGACGTTCCGTCTTCCGCAACGAAATCTTCGAATCATCTTTTTGAGGTAAGAGTTTCGGGTTTATTTTAAAAAAATTCTTTGTGGTTTATAACAACACACGTATTTAATTATTTATAATAAAATCTGCTGTTTCTTGGTCCTCGGAGTTCGTCGACGGGGCACCGGATACCGCGACGATCTCCTCCTTCCGCGACGAACCCCTCCTTCCGTGACGATCAAATCCGCGAAGAACCCGTGGGCGACGACTTGATGACGTACGGATTTTATTTTGGAAATGCCCTTATTCCCGTGAACGTTTCTTTAAAATTGAGGAACCAGATTCAAATGAACAATTTTAATTTATTAAAATTGTTCTTTCATGTGTGGAATTATTTCTCCCATTGTTTTTATCTAACGCGGAGGGTGCGGGCCAAACGAATACGGCCCGACAACCCTCCGACGTTCTTCGTGGTTGTGCGAATTTAGCGAGCGATGACAAAACGTGACACCAGGGCAATTTGTTGATCCCGCAGTGAAGAACGGAACCCGGGAGGAACAACGGAGCAGACAGGAAGGAAAACGGACCACCGGAGCGACTCCGGTGGCCCGCGGAAGCGGCCGACGGCACCGGCAGCCGGAGGCGGCGGCGCCCCGGCGTGCCGCCGGATAGAGCCATCGTGGATGAAGCCGCGGCCGCGCGGGTCCAGCTCCCGCACGGGCCGCAGCGACATGCCGCGTCCGTTCAATCAGCGCGGCCCTTCGAGGGTCGCGACACCTCCAGACCGCGGGGGCAGCGCCCCGCGGCGCTCGGCCACTCGGCCGCTCGGCCGAACTGAGCCAGGCCGGTCCGACCGGCCGAGCCACGAACCGGGTCAACCCGACCCAGTCCGACCCGGTCCGGCCGACCCAGGGGGTCGGGCCGGGTCGGCCGGGGCCCGGACCCCCCGTCTTCGGACCATTTTTGGTCAAATGCCCGTTACTTGAGCTACGAGCCTCTAAACGACTCGCCGTCCACGGTAACGCGATCCTTGGGTCGAGACGGTCGTTTCAGTATATCTCACTCAAGGTTTCAGAATACTTTGAGTTCGTCCGGGTTGGTTCGTACACAAAACCAACCGGGCCTTCGGAGCGGAAACACTCATATATTGAGCTACAGACATCCGATTGACGTGCCGTCAGCTTTGTTTAATTCCTCTAAGTGAGATGGATCTTTTGGCTCACTCCGACCGATATTTGGACGCAGGTGGAGTACGGTCGGGTTGGTTTTGTCTTCAAAACCAACCGGGCCCCTGGGACGAAAAAACCAATATCTCTCAGACTGGGCGTCTGATTGACGCGCCGTCTGTTGCGTTGAGTTCCTGTTTACGACACGGAACTTTTGGATACATCAACTTCGGGCTATGTGATAGTTGATGTATCACCCTTTCGGCTCGTGGAGCGAACCCTCCCGAACGAGCTTGCTGTGTGCGGGAACCGTAGAGCTGGCTGTGACTTTGATGACGACGAATGTGCAAAGATCCTCAGTGGACTGCGACGATGAAGACAACTGGTCTTGTATCATATGTGGGTCCTAGCTGTGCTGGTCTTGTAACCTGTGTGGGTCCCATCTTAGATGATTCAATACTGGTCTTGTATCCTATGTGGGTCCCAGTATAGATGAATCGATGAAGACAGCTGGTCTTGTATCCTATGTGGGTCCTAGCTGTGCTGGTCGTGTATCCTATGTGGGTCCCAGCTTAGATGATTCAATACTGGTCTTGTATCCTATGTGGGTCCCAGTATGGATGAATCAATGAAGACAGCTGGTCTTGAATCCTATGTGGGTCCTAGCTGTGCTGGTCTTGTATCCTATGTGGGTACCAGCTTAGATGATTCAATACCGGTCTTGTATCCTATGTGGGTCCCAGCTATGCTGGTCATGTATCCTATGTGGGTCCCAGCATAAACGAAACAATGAAGATGGCTGGTCTTGTATCCTATGTGGGTCCCAGCTTGGATGATTCAGTATCTATGTCTGATCATCTCTTTGACCTTTTCGATGATGTATACCTGTGTGAGATTAATCTTGTGTTACTCTCCTTTGTGGATTGTGTTGTGCTATCCTGTGTGGATTTACGTTTTCTTTCCTGTGTGGATTTACGTTTATCTCTCCTTTGTGGAGTGTGTTGTGCTATCCTGTGTGGATTTATGTTTTTCTCTCCTTTGTGGGTTGTGTTGTGCTATCCTGTGTGGATTACGTTTTCTTTCATGTGTGGACTGGGTTGTGCTTCAGCTCGGATGTTGGAGCCGAATAGGGATTGATGTCTTAGGTATATGTATGGGCATATACCTAAGCAGTGTCGGTTGATACTTCGTGATTGTATCTTTCCGTTGTGGTTTATCCTTTGTGGATTTCGGGAGACCTTCGGGGGTCTCAGGGTCCCTACTGAGTAGCTTATACTCACCCTGCACGGGCTATGCCCGCACTACGTTGTGTTGGTTGCAGACGACGGACATCGTTGATTATGGTTGAGGCTTGCAGAGGAGGACGATACCTGGAGGTGGACCACTGGGCGGGACGTACTCGGAGCGGACGGCGGGATCCAAGGAGCAGTGGAGCTATCTGTACCCACCCTTCAGGTAGGATTTCCATAGGATGGCCCGACGCTGCAGATTTTCTTTTCAGTTGCGGTTCTCCCCTTTCAGTTGTACTTTACATTTGGGCTTGTATTTCCGGCCCCTTTACTTTCAGCACAACTTGTTACAGTTTTTACTTAGTGTTTACTTTTCCCGCTTGCTTACTCTGTGGTGCTTGTTTACTTTTCAAAGGAAATGCGTTCCCTTTTGTTTGGATTTACACCTTTGTGCTAGTCGCCAGCCCCTGGCCTATGAACGGTGGGCTTGGGGTAATCACAGCACGGGCCCCGAGGACGGGTCGTGACAAATTGGTATCAGAGGAGTTCGATTCTACCGCAGAATCTGATCTTTCTTCTATGTGAAGCAATAGTGTTTAGCGTATTGGGTGTGGTTATCAGTCGAGGGAGTCTAGTGTTGGTGTGGCGGCCGACGTAGCCGTACCCCAGGACCCTGACTTCTGATTTCCGACTTAATGCACGAAAACACTGATTGCATGTGTGTTCAAGTTTTCTTTGTGATTACTTGTGTCATCTCACCAGGTATAAAGTTCTGACTGTGGTGCACCTTCTTCTTTTCAGGATGGCCCCACGACGGCAGCCAACTAGGGTTCTGAGAGTGGAGCGTGATGACAGCCCACCGAGCGACAAGGCCTCGGTGTAGGGCTCCTTGTCAGCAGAGGCACCAACGATACCCTTACCCGCCGATCCACCGATG
The DNA here is from genome assembly GCA_963277665.1 of Viscum album. Taxonomy (NCBI): domain Eukaryota; kingdom Viridiplantae; phylum Streptophyta; class Magnoliopsida; order Santalales; family Viscaceae; genus Viscum; species Viscum album. Next base: position 1,409,540,053 of record OY728152.1, on the reverse strand, counting down.
CTACCATCCCCAGCCGCTGACGATGCACGTCGCCATAGCGTGGTGCACGAGTATCAGCGACATCGACCGCCCAGGATCCGCGGGGAGATGGACCCACAGGCAGCCGAGGACTGGCTGGAGGCAGTGGTGCGAGTTTTTAGGCTAGTGAGGACACCAACAGACCTCATGGTGATCCTCGCGGCGAGCCTACTGCATGCAGCAGCGGGCCGATGGTGGAGCTTGATGCTCCGGGTGCACGACGAGACATCTCTTCTCTGGACAGACATTGAGAGAATCTTCTGCTCCGAGTTCATCCCAGCCACCCTCTATGCGGTGCACATTCAAGAGCTTCTTCAAATGCGGCAGGGCAGCATGACAGTGGCCTAGTACTCGGCAAGATTTACTGATCTCTCGCGCTACTCCATAGATATGGTACGGGACCCGTTCTTCTGGGCCCGAACCTTCAAGCCGGGACTGAGGCATGAGATCAGGTCTTCGATGATCTCCCTCAATATTCCGACTCAGGCAGAGGTGTTGGAGAGAGCCCTTCTAGTGGAGAGTTTTCTCACCGAGCAGGCTACAGTGACAGGGCCCTCCGCAGGACGGCCCGTAGCTGGGTCTTCTGCAACTGGCAGTAGACAGGTGACGCAAAGGTTCAAACGGGCCAGACCATCAGATGGGCAGTCTCAGGATGAAGATTCGGTTGTGCGGGGCACCCGAAGGAGAGCCAGCTACACGAGGGGAAAGCATTGCTACACATGCAGCGGGCGAGGTCACATGGCTCCAGACCACCCAACTCTTCTTACAGATGAGCAGCAGGTGGTAGAGGGACCTCCCAGACAGAGGTTCGGCCACGGTGGTCTGTAGGGTGAAGGCGGACGAGGCAGAGGAGCTAGCCGAGTAGCCGATGGTGGGAGACACATCATGGTGTTGCCACCACCACCACCAAGAAGTCCACCACGACCGCAGGGAGTTGGTGGACATGGGAGAGCTCAGCTTCAGGCAGCTGAGTCCTTCGATCATTGAGCTCTGGGAGCAAATGGACAGGAGCAGAACTAGTGTATACATCCTTTTTACTTCTAGTTCCTTGTTTCTATTGTGTAGCGTCTTTGTATTATGAGCTGCAATAATAAAAGATGCATACCTTTGTGATGTTTTCATTCCTTTCCTCTTTTGTGTTGTTACTAAGAGGTTCCAGTTTTGACTATTGACTTGATCCTCACTTGTGAGACATCTACTGGAGGAGACCCAGTTACCACACACTGATGCTGACAGTGTGACTCAACCCTTGGAGGTGAGAGTAACGGTTGGATCTCTTGGTAGTAGCGTCGTGGCCTTACGACGTAATCTTTGGTATGGATTAGTATCATCCATGTCGGGATTGACTGTATTAGGCAAAGAAAGTGGGTTATCCAGGTGATGAGACCAGATTTCTCTTATCGGCAAAGAAGAAATCACAGCTGCTCTTGTAGGACCAGAGAAGGTCCAGGTCATCCAGGAGCGGATGAGGATAGCTTAGAGCCAGCAGAAGTCTTTTGCTAACAGGAGGTGGAGGCCACTTGAGTTCCAGGATGGCGATCACGACTTCTTTTGTGTCTCACCTCGATGTGGATTACAGAGATTTGGCCGAGGCGGCAAGTTGCCTCCACGATTCATCAGACCCTTCCAGGTCCTCAGCAGGATTGGAGAGGTGGCTTATCACCTGGCTCTACCACCTCAGTTGCTCCAGGTGCACGAAGTCTTCCACGTATCTCAGCTGAGGAGATACGTGCATGACCCGATGCAAATATTTGACCATGGAGAGCTGGTCTTTGATGATGAGACGACTTTTGCAGAGGTCCCAGTGGAGATCGAGGATCGACAGGAGCGGGTTCTACATGGATGATCGATTCCTCTAGTGCGCTTCAGATAGCTGCACGAGAACCCCCAGGAGAGCACTTTGGAGCGGGAGGCTCAGTTGCGTGATCAGTACCGCCTTTGTATCCCTAAGTTTGTGGTGAAGCTTTACAGAGACATAAAGCCCTGTGGTGGGAGTAATGTAAAGACCCAGAAATTTCAAGGGAATTTTTTTTCTTAATTTTCTTTGAAATTTTAGAAGAATGCAGTTTCTGACGGCACCTGATTCCGAGGCCCGGTGTGCCCGGAATCATTTTCCGAAGTTTGGCTCTGGTACGTTCAGTGAACTGACGAGCGGGTTTTTATAACTTTTGAACCGGTGCCCGGAATCGAATTCTGAGGGCACCGATGGAATCACAGCGCCAATATTTGCTTTGAAACACCTCTTCCGGAGTTGCATTTGCTCGGTTGTGGTTTTTAATTTTCAGGCTTAACATTAAGAAAAAAAATAATTGTACAACAAACTTTATTTTATTTCACTTAATCCACTTGGAAGCCACTTGATGTCACTTAAAATCGGCTGAAGCCGAGTTGATCCGGATAGGATGCTATCCAGAAATATCCTACCCTCTTGGTAGGATATTTGTGAGGTGGGACCCGCACGAGCCCCACCATTTCTTTTCCACTATGTAACGCACCCGCGAAAACCCGTCTTTATGAAAGTCAACTGACGCGTTTTCTTAATTTCTTAATGCACCATTTAATTGGGCAGTTTTCTTCGTAAATTAAATGGGCAGTTTCTTTCGTTAATTTAATTCTATGAATTAATGGGTCGTTAGTTACATCTTTTTTGTTTGATAGCATAATAATAAAATAAGACCAACACCGTCTTTTGGAGGATTACACGTTCATAGGTTTTGACAGAAGTTCTTGTGCCTTCACCCTTCTTCGCGAAGAACGCGAAGAACGTGAAGAACGGGAAGAATGTGAAGAACTCCGACCTACGACGAAGAACGCCGAACCCGCGGAAATCGACGACGCGACGCCATGTGCCACGACACTGACGTTTCCTCTTCCGCGACGTTCTGCTGCGACGTTCCTTCTTCCGCAACGAAATCTTCGAATCATCTGTTCGAGGTAAGAGTTTTAGGTTTCTTTTAAAAAACATCTTGGTGGTTTATAACAACACACGAATTTAATTATTTATAATTAAATCTATTGTTTCTTGGTCCTCATAGTTTGTCGACGCGGCACCGGATACCGCGACGATCTCCTCCTTCTGCGACGAACCCCTCCTTCCGCGACGATCAAATCTGCGAAGAACCCGCGGGCGATGACATGACGAGGTAGGGATTTTATTTTGTAAATGCCCTTATTCCAGTGAAAGTTTCTTTAAAATTTAAGAACCAGATTCAAATGAACAATTTTAATTTATTAAAATCGTTGTTTCATGTCTGGAATTATTTCTCCCGTTGTTTTTATCTAACGTGGAGGGTGCGGGTCAAACGAACACGGCCCGACAACCCTCCGTCATTCTTCGTGGTTGTGCGGATTTGGTGGGCGATGACAAAACGTGACGCCAGGGAAATTTTTTGATCCCGCATTGAAGAAAAGAACCCGGGAGGAACAAAGTCACGGACGATAAGGAAAACGGACCACCAGAGCGACTCCGGTGGCCCGCGGAAGCGGCCGGCGGCGCCGACAGCCAGAGGCGGCCGCGCCCCGGCGCGCCGCCGGACAGAGCTGCCGCAGCTGAAGCCCCGGCGGCGGTGGCTGAAGCCACGGCGGCGGCGGCTGAAGCCACGGTGGCGGCGGCCAGCAGACCCGCGGCCGCGCGGGTCCAGCTCACCGCACGGGACGCGGCGACATGCCATGTCCGTTCAATCAGCGCGGCCCTTCGAGGGCCGCGACACCACCAGACCGCGGGGGCAGCGCCCCGTGGCGCTCGGCCAGTCGGTCGCTCGACCGAACCGAGCCAGGCTGGTCCGACCGGCCGGGCCCCGCCCTGGCCAGACCAGACCGGGTCGGGTCGGGTCGGCCCGGGCCCGAACCCCCCGTCTTCGGACCATTTTTGGTCAAATGCTCGTAACATGAGCTACGGGCCTCCAAACGACTCACCGTCAGCGGAAACGCGATCCTTGAATCGAGATGGTCGTTTCGGTATATCGCAATCAAGGTTTCGGAATACTTTGAGTTCGGCCGGGTTGGTTCGTACACGAAACCAACCGGACCTTCGGAGCAGAAACACTCATATCATGAGCTATGAACATCCGATTGACGTGCCGTCAGCTTTGTTGAATTCCTCCAAGTGAGAAGTATCTTTTGGCTCACTCCGCACAAGGTTTGGACACAGGTGGAGTACGATAGGGTTGGTTTTGCCTTAAAAACCAACCGAGCCCCTCGGACGAAAAAGCCAATATCTCTCAGACCGGGCGTCCGATTGACGCGCCGTCTATTGTGTTGAGTTCCTGTTGACGACACGAAACTTTTGGATACATAAATTTAGGTCTATTTGACAGTTGATGTGTCAGCCTTTCGGATCATGGAGCGGACCCTCCCGAACGAGCTTTCTGTGTGCGGGAACCTTAGAGCTGGCTGCGACTTTGATGATGACGACTATGAAAATATCCTCAGTGGACTGCGATGATTAAGGCAGCTGGTCTTGTATCCTATGTGGGTCCTAGCTGTGCTGGTCTTGTATCCTATGTGGGTCCCAGCTTAGATGATTCAATACTGGTCTTGTATCATATGTGGGTCCCAGTTTAGATGAATCGATGAAGACAGTTGGTCTTATATCCTATGTGGGTCCTAGCTGTGCTGGTCTTGTATCCTATGTGGGTCCCAGTTTAGATGATTCAATACTGGTCTTGTATCCTATGTGGGCCCCAGTATGGATGAATCAATGAAGACAACTGGTCTTGCATCCTATGTGGGTCCTAGCTGTGCTGGTCTTGTATCCTATGAGGGTCCCAGGTTAGATGATTCAATACTGGTCTTGTATCCTATGTGGGTCCTAGTATAGATGAATCAATGAATACAACTGGTCTTGTATCCTATGTGGGTCCTAGCTGTGCTGGTCTTGTATCCTATGTGGGTCCCAGCTTTTATGATTCAGTGCTGGTCTTGTATCCTATGTGGGTCCCATCATAAAAGAAACAATGAAGACGGCTGGTCTTGTATCCTATGTGGGTCCCAGCTTGGATGATTCAGTATCTATGTCTGATCATCTCTTTCACCTTTTCAATGATGTATACCTGTGTGACCTGAATCCTGTGTTACTCTCCTTTTTGGATTGTGTTGTGCTATCCTGTGTGGATTTGCGTTTTCTTTCCTGTGTGGATTTACGTTTTTCTCTCCTTTGTGGAGTGTGTTGTTCTATCCTGTGTGGATTTACGTTTTTCTCTCCTTTGTGGGTTGTGTTGTGCTATCCTGTGTGGATTACGTTTGCTTTCCCATGTGTACTGGGTTGTTCTTGGGCACGGATGTTGGAGCCGATCAGGGATTGATGACTTAGGTATATGTATGGGCATATACCTAAGCAGTTTCAGTTGTTACTTCGTGATTGTATCTTTCCGTTGTGGTTTATCCTTTGTGGATTTTGGGAGACCTTCGGGGGTCTCGGGGTCCCTACTGAGTAGCTTATACTCACCCCTGCACGGGCTATACCCGTACTACGTTGTGTTGGTTGCAGACGACGGACAACGTTGATTGTGGTTGAGGCTTGCAGAGTAGGACGGTACCTGGAGGTGGACCACTGGGCGGGACGTACTCGGAGCGGACGGCGGGACCCGAGGAGCAGTGGAGCTATATGTACCCACCCTTCAGGTGGGATTTCCATAGGACGGCCCGACGCTGTAGCTTTTCTTTTCAGTTGATGTTCTCCCCTTTCAGTTGTACATTACAGTTGGGCTTGTACATCCGGCCCCTTTACTTTCATCACAGCTTGTTACAGTTTTTACTTTTCCCGCTTGCTTACTATGTGGTTCTTGTTTACTTTTCAAAGGCAATTCCTTCCCTTTTGTTTGGATTTACGCCTTAGTGCTAGTTGCCAGCCCCTGCCCTATGGAAGGAGGGCTTGGGGAAGTCACGGCACGGGCCCCGAAGACGGGTCGTGACAATAGGTGACCTTTAAACATAATTTTGTCACCCATATGTTTTGAATTTTGAAAATACGACATACACGATTGTGTTCAAGATGATTTTTGAAGTCTAATGAAACAAAAATAATTTTTGGTGAATAGTAACATACCCTTAGGAATAGTAACAAATCCTTATGAATAGTAATATGACCCTTATGAATAGTAAATCATCCAAAATAAGAGTAACATTACCTTTGAATAATAAAATAAAATTTAGACATCTTAGAAAGTGACAATTTGACCTTAGTAAACATTTTATTATTTTATAAGTCATAAATAAATAATTATAATTAATTAATTAATTTAAAAGAATATTTATTTCTCTGAAATGTATTCATAAATTATTTAATCAATGTCTAATAGTTTTTAGATAATTTTATAAGACCCTACATAATTTTTGAAAGCACTATAAATCAGTTTTAATATAAAAAACAGTTTTTAAGTAAATTATGATTTTATTTAAATATTAAATTAATAATATTTAGAAAATTATTTTTGGAAAATTTACTTCATTTTTTTATTCTACATGTTGAAAAATGGTTGGTTTAATGTTTTGGGAATTTTCTGAGATACTTGAATTTTTGGTGAATAGTAGAATACATTAATTTACCATATAAATACATTTTAATTAAAACCCACTATTCCTGACATCACAAGTGATGTAAGCACCCAATTTCCTACCTCACATGCCTTATTTACTATTCTAGGTCATGAAAGACTCATTATTCCTTGTCTTAGGGGAAAATAATAAACTAATGAATTTTATATTAAGGAAACCCCTCTCCCCTCCACTATAAAAGCCACCCTTCACTCCCTCTTTTCCTCAAACCTCTATAGCTCCAAGACTTCTCTAAACTCTACCCAAACACCTTACCTAGCCCCTGACCCACGTCCAAGAGCTTTTGGTCTCATCAAAAGTCCATGCTTATTCCCTTAAGGAGGTTCTCAAGAGGAGGAATCTAAAGGTAATTTCCCCCCTCTTCTCCTTTAATTTCCTTTCAACTTCAAGTTCCTTTCTTGATCTCTTTCCACCTATATTCATCCAAATTGTTTTGTAACTCCAGTATTATACATATACTATAATTTTTTATTCTAATTAGATATTATATCACCCAACACCCTTTCCCTCTTAATTTTATTTTATTAAAGAGAACGTTGTTTATGAGGTGTTAATTTATCACCTTCAAAAACGACAAGCTCTCTTCTTCCATTTCTACATACAGATCTATTCATGAAACCATTTTTATGGTTGAAACAGAATATTTTATATGTATTATTTTCTATTTTAAGTTCTGGAAATAACATATGGTCGTATTACTATGTGAAAAGTTAAAACAAGTTCACTGTGATCCAAATGGCACACAAATTAACCCAAATAATCATCATTTAATTCTTATCTAATGAATCACCCACATGGACGTAATATAATTCTTTATAAAATCCTTCAAGATCCTGTAATATCACTAATAACATGTAATATTATTTCTGGATGTTTACCCATGTTCTACCCAAACATCAATTTAAGAATACAAGTGAACCACCCAAGAAAAACCATAAAAACAAACATCCCCGAACAATGTTTTTAAACTCTAAAAGTTATCTAAAGGAAATTAATATGACATAATAATACCAGAATGAACCCTATTAATTTACACATGGTTATGGATTTTTAATTAATTAATATAATGTCATTATATAGGACATTAAAGAGAAGGAGGCATTCGAGTAAAAGGTAAGGGGAAATCTCGAACCCAATTTTCTTCCTTCAGGTTCTACCTCATTCACTCCATTTTTTATATGGTTACTACACAAAGATCATTTGTTCATCATTTACTTTACTTTTCTGGGATATACATGTTTTTCACTGGTTTTTATGTCCAACAAAGTGTTTTCCAAAAGAACTATTCTTTTAAGAAGTCCCCTTTTTCTTCTCACTCAAAGTGAACGGTTCTTGTAACATGTATGTTATTCCCTCCTTCTTTTGGGAACCCCAAGCTTATGAATGTGTTATTATGATATGAGACCCATTAATTGTCATGGGTTAATTATGTTGATTTATGTTATATTTTCATTGTGGAAAGCATGATAAATGTTTATGTTATGTTGTGACGGGTGCGCCCGGAATTATATAGCGCAATATGAATGTATAAATGTGATGGGTGCGCCTGGAATTATATAGTGCTCCAATGCATTGGGTAAAGTGATTAATCTCATGAGTAAATGTGAAATTATGTGTGAAAAATACGCTAGCTTGGTTCACAATTATGTGTGGTAGTTAACCACTAAGACATGATGTTTCATTTTTATGCATTGCCACATTTCAAGACTTTTATTTATGCTCATCTCATGTTCTTGATCTTTTTCCTATGTCATGATTATGCTCACCCCATGCTATATTTTTCTTATCTATCCTCTTAATGGGCTTCTATCTCACCCCTTTTTATGTATATCCTAAGGAGGCTACATGTACTAAATAGAGGACAAGTGCCACTAAGAAGCTAGTGAAGAAGAAATTAAATAAATGATTATGGTTGATGTTGTATTTGTTATGTGTGGTCCTAGTTTTCCTAAGACACTAAAACTTTTGATCCTCTATGTGTAATACTATTATGTTTTTTATCATTAAAATTATGTAATATTAATGTAAGAAAAGGCTGGGTTTCTTTACCCCCTGTTTTAGAAACCGCGACCCCCACGTGGGGGCCACTCCTTGCCAGCCGGGGGTTACGACCCCTGGTTTTTCTCGAAACCGGCCGGCCGGTGTGTCGTCGCGGGACCCCCATGTGTCCTGCCCTCCTTGCACCGGCGGCCGGCAGTTCCTGCCGCCGCTTCCCGCACAACCGCGCCCTTAGGCCGCGGGCTTGTCTGACCGACACCGCATGATGGCGTCGCGCCCCTCCGCCGTAGCCCCGCTCCAGCCGCTGTCTTTTTGTGGTTCTCTGGCGAGGCGTGATGGCACTGCGACTTCGTTTGGACTCAACTACATGGTGCAACAGTGCCACACATCTTCGCCCATTCCTCTTGCTTTCGCGCGGTTCCATTGCACCGCGCTGCCTTTGCTCGTGCCGCAACAAACACAACATCCAAGAGAGAGGAGGGTCAGCCGTGTTCTTGCGGTCCGACCTCCTCCCATTATCACGATAACAGGCAGCCCAAAAATAGAAGTCGATGAATGAAAAAAAACACACAAACAAAAAAATAACCCCTACCTAGATGAAGTCATGGAATGAGTTTCGTCGCGGAAATAAGACGTCACAGAAGACAGCGTCGCAGAAGGGGGCTCTGTAGGTGTCGTCAATGTCGTGTTACACGACGTCGTAGTGAAGAGGATCATCGGCGTTGCAGTACATGGCGTCGCATCGTCGATCTCCGAGGAATTAGCATTCTTCATCGGTGTTGGTGCGTTCTTCGCTTTCTTCAAGGAGGAAGATGAAGTTCTTCATGGAACTCTCCCTCTCAACATAATGAAGAAACCCCTAATGAAATAAGTCTTGTCTTATTTAATTAATATAGAAAAGACAACATTCCATTTGAAATTCAAAAAAATTCATTCAATTAATAGAATTAATTTAAGAGTCTTAACAGTCCAATTAATGTGGGAGTTGACTTGGCATTTAATAAGGGGGGTGCAGGTGTGTTACAAAATAACAGGGGTTTGAGAAAGTTGAAAAGGTGGGTCTCATGTGGGGCCCACCTCACTAATATTCTATCATGTGGGGTTAGGATATAGTGGGTTCCACCTCAACTTCCATAAGTAGGATTATACTACTTAGAATAAGAATAAAATTTGTAGCACGATATTGTATTTTATTCTTTATTTAATCTATTATTTAGTAACCTCACCTGAGAAAACGAAACTCTGGAAAATGTGTTCTTAAGAAATTACCGGCTCTGCGGTTTCATCGATTCCCTCAAATTTCGATTCCGAGCATCATTTCAAATGTTATGAAAACCCGCTCATTCGTTCACTGAACGTACCTGAGCTAAATTTAGGAAATTGATTTCGGGCACACCGGGCCTCAGAATCAGGTGCTGTCAGAAACTGCGTTCTTGTACGATCCCAAAGAAAATTATGAAAAAATTTCCCTTGAATTTTATGGGTCTTTATATATTAGGCCACAAAATTTCATGTTGATTGATCATTGACTAAGTGTTCCCTAACAACGCTATCCAACATCTTAAACCATGAAGACATCAACAATATACAAATGGAGAATATGCCTCTTGTTAAAAAAGGAAACAAACAAAGACTAAGAAATGAACGGAAACTCAATCACAATATCCACATCCAAGCTTAGATAATGGTTATTGGGCATTCTCCAATGAATCCCAAATCTCACCCAAACTGAAATGTAAAAAAATAAATGACATCACATATAACATATATCAGACCAACACTCAGGATTAAAACTCTCTCCCATCATCAGAGGCTTGAATATACTTTCCACCATTAAAAAACAACTATCACAATACTACATCATAAGAGAATACCCAACATGACCTTCTGTGGGTCTCCCCACCATTAAGAACCAACTGAAATAGAGCAATCAAAAATTTAACACAAGACAAAAAAGGGAATTTACAAAACATGATAACCAAAACACTTACATAATTTCCTACCAACCAAGGTTATATTGAAAACAACAACATCATTTAGACCACCCACTCCTGAATGGAGGATACATGAACCAATCCAATGTTACCTACACCACTAGCAGTTTCCTATTGATGTGAAAATATTCTCTATGAGACCTGTGGATGGTTCTATGATATTTTGAGATTCTGTTACACTATAGTAAGGATTTGGTAACCCCAAAAATGATGATGCGTCATCTTAATAAAAAAAAAGAAAATCCAGAATTTCAAAAATGAAAACCATTCTTCCATTGAAAACATGAATTCATTGGAATACCTAAAACATTCCAATACATTTCAAAAAAGATTCGACACCACCTACCAAAATGCACCAAAAAAATAACCCTTACAACTACAAGGAAATATAATACAAAGAAAAATTATAGGATTCCCAAAAATTCATATCACTTCTATTAATTGGATCCATGACTCTTTAGAGAAACACCTTGAAAAACAGATGTAAGTGACATAAGCGTCCACAAGAATGGATGTGCCTCGGAGAATTTCAAAATGATAGATTATTATGATCCTTATTTCCATAATAATAACACATTAGGACCTCATTCCCAAAATTGTTTGATGAAAGATATTCAATGCTTTTAATTCCATGACTATCACCAATAGCTTCAATTGCCTTTCCCATTATGTTATTGGAGCTCCCATCACCACTTAAAAGGAATATAAGAAGGTTTTATACATAAATAACTCTTGATAACATAACTTACATAGAGATAACTTGATTCAACACTTTATAAAATGAATTTATTTAGATCTTTGACACATTTGATCGTAGATCAGAATTAATTCCACACTCATTATGTCGAGCCTTCATGGAATCTTCTACAACATACTCCTAAAAGAAATGAACTAGGTCCACAAAAGGATGGAATTATTCCAACACTGATCCATTAACATTCTATAAAATAACATCTCCATATTATTTCTCACCCATAAAACTTTATAAAAACACCGATGAATAAATTAATCCTTCAATAACTCCCATGGAAGAACATCACGAGGCTCGGTACATGATAACGACTTCCATCACATGCATGCTGAACCTTTAAGAATTATATCATAAATATTCTCCTTCAAAAACTCATAAAACCCAATTGAATCAAAGATCCCTTCAAATATATGCATCCACTCTTTACCTTAGAGTGGGTTCTCATGACCATAAAATGAGGAGGATTTAACTTTAGAAATTAAAGAACAAAATCCATAGACTAATCAATTAGATGTCCTGGTAATGGGGAACCACCCGTAGCCACACCACGAGTATCTAAAAAATATCTATGGGGTGAACACTGAGAAACAAGGAAAATACATCCATTATCAAATACAACTCAACCATAAGAATTCTCAAACTCAAAACACTACATAAAAAATAAATCCAAATCATAAAAAGAAATGTTACAGAACCTGATTTTTTTATAAGACATCACAACATTCATGTAAAAACATTTTAAAAGAAAACGACTTTATGGAATAAATAATCACCGATGGTATTACATAGATCCTCACACATGCACATTCCATTCCACCATGATCATCCAACTACCCATTCCAATATGGGAAAATTCCAACCAAATTCCACCTATATCAATGCATGTGAGGACCCATGGAAACAAAAATGGTCAAAATGAACATTCCCATTTCCAAATTCAATAAACATTTCATAATCCCAAAAACTATAAAATGAAATCCATTTTTCAAACACCACATATTTATCCATATCTTCATTTCATTATAATAAATCCCATGGATTACTTTAAAAATACCATTATAAATTCATTTTACAAAAATCATTTTCAAGAATTCATAGTTTCCATTACATTAAAATAATTTTCTTAAAACCCACTCTTTTTCATATTTATCAATTAATAAAGAAACCATTTTTAATAAAAAAATTCTCTATATACCCCAGTTTTGATTATAATTATTAAATATCATTAAATCATTTCAATTTTAACTTAAGGGGTCATTTGATAGAAATTCATTTTTTAAAGTCATCCATTGTGCTATTTGTGAAAATCTACTTTCCTGTTTTCCAAAAATCAACCATTTCCACAAAACCCCGCCTTCACAATTCCAAGACAAGGGTTGGAAAAATAATTTATAGGATCATATACGACATGAAGGAACTTATAAGGGAACTATTTTCAATCGTTGGATTGCTATATAGTTGGAGGCCATATGCCAAACACAACATTATCACAGAGAGCCTTATTAGATCATTCACGAGGCTCCACAATGATTTTCAGGCCCTACTAGCTCATGAGACCATTACCCCAACTCCCTTTTCATATCACAACTTCAAAAAATATACATGAACCAAATGGGAACCAATAGAACAAGACTTACTATGAAATCAGAGGATCATAAATAGTAAGGATTTATGATTTAATTCCTGTTCCTACCTCCTGAGTCCCAAAATTCATAATATATAATCTACCAAAAAATACCTAAATAAAAAATAGTTCTCTAAAATTTAAGGTCCACAAAACATTCTACCGGAATCGATACGATTTTTTCACGAACTAACCAAAGTCAACCACAAAGCAGTCACCAGATCTGATCCATGAAATGGCCCGTAGGGTATTCATGATCCTCATGGGATAGAAACTAGTGTCAGCCATCAAAAGATTAATATAAGGAAAAGATTTATCCTAATGAAAATAAAGAAATGAAATAGTATAAATATGAAATGAGCAACCCACATATATAAATAATCATCTTTTATAAAGTTGAAAGGAATAATAAAAATATTCAATAAAACAAAATCTGAAACATGACAACCCAAATATCCATGTCACCCCAAGTTTCACTATTTTATACAAAACAAAACTATAACCCATGAAGACCAAGACAAAGATGAGACCTACACCACATGAAAAAATAAGAGTAAACTATATTCAAGATTATTAAAACTCACTAGGTATTCACGAACATAAAAATTCCCAACATATTTATTTTAAAATAAAAGAAACATCAACCTCACATTTGAAATATAACATAAAAAGTTTGTTTTCCCAAAATTATCCTTTTTAAAATTAGTCATGACCTATTTCCCTTTTTTGAATCAAAAAATTGATTTATTTTAATTAATAAAAAACTACAATTTTAAGGGAAACTTGATTCATTCATTTAAAAATGACACAAAAATGTCTAAAACACTTTTAATTAAACTTATTTTTTATAACCACTTTGAAGAAAACTCATAAAATTATGATAATAACACTGCACATGATAGCACTAAAATGATCAAATATTAAGGGAAATGGAAATAAACATAGTATCCAAGTATCTAAATTATACATCATTATTAACTATGTTCCAATAGACATGGGTGACCCTAAGAGATTGAAATTAATCCAAAACATTTTAATTCCTGATACACATCCCCAGATTCAATCCTCACTTGATGAAATTTAAAATTCCCTAAAAACTCATGGCCACCCTAACTCAAGATAGACCAAAGGGAAAATAACATATAAAAAACAAAATATATTCACCTACTATGGTCCACAAGAAGGTTTTTATTTTTACAATGTCGTAATCAATATCAAATAATTATATCAATATTCATGGTACCCATATCTTAACTCTAAAGGGGTGATCCAACTAATGCCAACTGATCATTCCATCACATGCATATATAATAATAATTCAACAAAATTCCTCACCTAAAATAATTATCTAGATCAATCACTTTTACGTACAAGGCATAAATGAGTAAATGGGTCCCAAAGATTCCACAACGAGGACATCCTAACAATTATTATAAACTATGAAAGATAATTATAAAAGGAAGGTTTTTAGGATAAACATTGAAAAATTTCATAATATTTCCAAATGGACCTCAAGTTTCTCATACAAAAACAATCATTTATCAATGAGAAAAATAATCCTTTAAAAATTTTACACAAACACAATTTCCCATTTTCCAACCATTCATAAAACAATTCCATTGTAACACTCACCCCACACTTAAAAGAAAAAAATATTTTCATCAAGATTCTAAATGGGCCTTATCCAATGATGACATAAAAAATCAAATTTCAATATCCAAAAACATGTTTCATTTGTATATAATTGTCTTATAACCCTTATAATAAACTCAAATAATTATTTTTCATGTCATACATTTATTAAAAAACCAAACTGTGCTTTAAATATTGCAAAACACTCATATAGGCCAATATAGTAGTTTATTATACACATGGTGCACAACATTTAAAATAAAAATTTTATTTACCCTCAAAAAGGTAGAAGTCACAACTATTCACAACAAAAAAAATTAAAAGATCAAAAATCTATATATTATATTCAAGGGAGGAGATAAAATCAGGAAATCAATGATTCATAAATTAAAAAATTATTTACAATAGAAACATACCTCAATCACTTGTCTCTTCAACAATGCACACCATAAACCGCACTCAAAGGGTTTGAGGTGGGAAGAAAATGAATGAAGAACCATAAAAAAACAAAAATTCCAAATATATAAAAAATTTAAACAGAATCACTAGTTCCACATTACCATGGAGGAAGAATATCTCAAGAAGAAATGGAATAAGGATGAAGGTAGGGGGAGAATAAGATATTACCTTGAGAGATCTCGACCCATTCTTGATGGAATCCATATATCCACTCCAAGGGAGGATAAAGAAAAGATTTATAACCATGTAGAGGCTTCCATAGGGATGTAAAAACCATGTGGTGTAAGGATAAGTAGGATTTGTGTCTAAAATCTGGTGGGGAAAAGGGGTAAATTCAATATTTTTAATTTATGGGGAACTCACATAGTTTGTCCATATGGATTACTAAACCATGAACCAATTGTGTGGAATAGTTATTCCATGGGAAAGTGGATTTATGAATTATTACTTCATGGTTTTCCTAACGATGCATAGGTTATGCTCCCTTATCCAAAAGCACACCGAATCCCACACAGTTATGTGGATAAAGTCTCCAGGTTATCACAAACCTTGTTCTGAACATGATCTATGAGAAAAAAAACCAAAATCTAAAATTCTAATCCAAAGAGACATGAAATTTGATATATAATCCCATGTTCAAAAGATTGACCATAAAAGAGGTCAAAAATAAAAATATGGGTGTAACATGTGATGTTTTTATTCTTGGGTGGATGGAAAACAATAAAGAACGAAAAATATAATTATATCATACATTTTTTATTTTAAACAAAAAATAACATCATTAAATATGTAATATTTACCATCAATGAGAGAACATATTGAAAAATTAGTACATTGATATGATCATAATAGTAAGTATGTACACATGTGAACTGATTCATTTTTAATGACTCAAATGGTTTGATGATACATGATAAAAAATATTTATGTAATAAATACTATGTCAATAATATCACATATTTTCATTATATAAATTATAATTACAAACCATTAATGGTGATAATGATAAATGGAATACATCAATTCATGTGGGGGTCATCCGGATATATGCATGAATGATGGGTTTGTATGAAATTTGACTTAAGAAGGAGATGCATATTGTTATAAAATTTACTTAATAACATCACACAATATGAAATTGATTTATTTTATTATATTTGAATGATTGAGATATATTTTAATGACTTATATGAGGATGTAAAATAAAAACACTCTGTTGAGATGATTACATCCTCTTTGAAGGACCGCACTTGGTTCTCACTTTAAAGACCCCATGGGTGTTGTTTTAAGAAAATCATAACATTTGAATTATCTATATGGAATATAAGAAGTGTTTTTAGACATGTATATTTGAGATATATCACTCGGGAGGATTGATAAAAATTATATGTGTTGTGTCTATATATAATTAAGGAGACGAGACACATGTATTTAAATAAATCATGAAACTCGTATAAATTAAATTTCATACCACAGTGACAAAACATTGAAATAATTCAAATGTATAATGAATATAATATAAATTTTTCTTATAAAATTAAATTTATACTTCTTTAGGTTATTTATTATTTATTATCTCTTATCATTAACATCTAATTAATCATTTTAATGATTACTATGATAAAAATACATTCTCCACTATAAGGGTCAAAAAAGCAATTCTAGAGTTAATATTGACTCATTAGTTGATAATTGGTGAACATAAAGACCATATACCAATCAAATAGATAATTATTTTATTTTTATTAGTGTTAAAAAATTTAATAAAATATTATTAAACATAAAATACCATTAAAGTAATTTTATAGAAAGTTCAGAACATATGACATTAAAAATTTCAATACTACAATTTAAATTAAATA
Organism: Viscum album; assembly: GCA_963277665.1. Taxonomy (NCBI): domain Eukaryota; kingdom Viridiplantae; phylum Streptophyta; class Magnoliopsida; order Santalales; family Viscaceae; genus Viscum; species Viscum album. Next base: position 1,409,523,160 of record OY728152.1, on the reverse strand, counting down.
TAAATAAATTAGAAGGTATTATAAAATTATAGGTATCTAATTTTTTTATCACACCATAACCCATAAAAAAATATTACATTTTAACTTTTTAAAATAATTTCAATGATATTTCTACTACTTGAAAAATCATTGTGTTGATATTGCATATGCATTTTTAGTAATTATTTAATAACTACAATTTAAAAATAAATTACCATATTAAAAAATATTCATATCAGAAATAAAATTTTATAAAAATTCATAACTTATTTTATCCCTACCTCCAAATATTATAGATATTTAAATAAAGAAAAATACATTTTTGGAACATTCTATTTCTTAAAATAATCTAATGTTGTTTATCAAAGAATAATGGCACCAAAATACCATAGTTTAAAATATATTTTGGGGCTAGTTAGATTAAACCCACAAAATTAAATATATAAAAATTTATGAATTATTTTAAACCGTTATTCCGTATTTTTGAACTTTTTCTAACTATTTGACCATTTCCACGTTGAAAACATTTTTAGCAAGGAAACTATTTATTACGAAATAATGATGAATATTTTATCATCACAGATATATTCCAGGATTTCATAACTCATATTCATATCCCCTAATTCACAATCTGTTATATAATTTTAATATTTAAATAGATATATTCCATGTCATTTTAGACTAACTATCTTGTTTCTTGTATACTATCAAACATAGTATTATTTAAAATCCTTAGGTATTAGATTATACAAATTGTTGAAGAATTATTTCATCATAATGTGATCTTGGTCATGGTAATTCAAGGGGTTATTATTTGAAAACCAATTTATTGGAAACCCAAATCATACTTAAGGTGACTAATACTTCCTTTTAAAACAAGGGAAATAGAAAAATCAATGTCATTTTGAATATCATAATACTAGGTTATTGGGTTGTGATAATATGTACATGGAGGATAAATTTAAAACCCAAATAATAACGGGGGTGATAGAGAATTTAAACATGAGAAATTAAATTACTATAAAATAATGATTTTTACAGAAATAAGTTCATCAAATATCTAGAAATGATTTTAAAGGAAATCATTTTTAATTGTTGATGTATTCTTTTATTATTATAAATAAGAAAATTTGAAAATATACTTACTTGATCTTATTCAAACCCATACACACAAATTATTCCATTTCATTAACATATTGATAATTTTACACCTATATCTCATCCTCTATTCGAAGAGACATGTAGTCATGATGAATTATTGAAATATTAAATGAATAAACTTTTAATATATTATAGGACTTATACAATTGTGGAAATATTAACCTCCCATATTTAGAAAATCCAAAATGATATACATAATGTGGGACCATAATAAAAAATAATGTAACATCATATGATGAAATAAGATATTTTAATATAAAATTTACAGAATTACATTTAAGGCTTATGGTAGGTCCTTATTTAAATAAATAACACTATATCTCAATTATCCCAAACAACATAATAATTAATTAATGATTTGTCATAATAGGTTATCTCATACCTTAAATCTTACATATATCAAAAGGTACTAGTATTCTTCCCAAATAATTATTCATGTTAAATCAAATGATTATCCTGAGTGATACTTATTAACCAACTTAACAAAAATCCTCCCAAAAATATCATTAATCATGTTAAAATATGATGATACCAAACCATAAATGGGGTGTCTTTATATTTCATATTATAATCAACCATAAACTATAATACCAAAATGGTATCCATATCCATTAAGTAAACCTATTATGAATGAATGCTAATATATAACAATATATATAATACCCCCTAATACCAATTAAAGCATCCCTAAACCCATACTCATAAATTAGGTGTAAAAAAATTATCCTAACATTTCTAGATTTAATATCGATTAACATGACCATGTTTTCACCATCCCAAATAATCAATATAAAACTAAAATAATGGATAAATTACACACAAAAATTCCATTAATGATTATAGTTGTAGATAATGAGTACAATCTATTATGTAATTATACACATGTACTTAATATGGATCATTTTCCACTACATCATACTATGTTCATTCCACAATAAGAAATCATCATCTCCCACATGAAAATAGTTTATAGATATCATATTTAAAATATTTGATTTCCACATTGGAAAATGAAAAATAATAAGGGTGAGCTCAAATTCTAATTTAGAGTAAACATAATCATTAATAATTTAGCATATTTGATTACTATAAGATTTTCATAAGGCTATGAGAATATATTGAACGTGCATGTGCATATAAGAATGTAATTTATACCTATCTAAACCGAGGACAAAAACAATAAATCAAGAAATACATCATTAAAGATAAATGAGTGGCATGAAATTAAAAAACCATGATCCTTTTAAAAAATTTCATTGCTAAAGGGAAATATTTGGTTTTATTTCAATCATTACAGAGTCTCTATTTTAAAATAGATCACAAAAATTCTATCATGGAATCAAATAAATTTTACAATCAAAAATTATAACAGGAGATACATATAATATCTAAATTAACCATCTTTTAGAAGCTACACATATTTATTAGGATCTATAATCTCTTCAAAGTAACTTATATCAATTATCTCCCTCATCCCTTAGATGTAAGGTTCAATTGTTCACTTTTAATCCATTCCCATTTCACTGGAGGTATACAACGAACGTATCCATCCATGGAATATAAAATAAACACTCATCAATAAACCACATATATGTCTAAGTAATATGTAATGATCCAAAAATTTAGTTAGTGGTAGAAACTTTTGGAGGTTACAGTGAGCGGGAAGCCTTAATAGAGGTATGGGTATGCTGGAACCCTCCATCAGCTATCTATCCATTTTTCATTATGGATACAAGGGTACTATAATATTGACTTCATTCATTGTGTTTTCAGTAATGTTTTTTGTTTCATTTGGTTGAAAATATGGTGATTTCCTTACTACGTTGTTAGGTTTGGTGCTCATATTGAAGATACGTGTGTTTTTTCATATCATGAGGCAAACAATAACATTTTAGTTTGGGTTATAGTGGTTCTATACCACTTTTCTTTTAGGATGAAAAAACAACATGGAGGGGGTATGCATAATCATTTACATATTTCCCTATTTCATTATTTATTGGGGGAGGTGATGATTTATTTTTTTATTCAAGTATTATATTTTTTCCTTCAATCATTCAAGACTCTGTTTGGAACCTTGGGTTATGTCACTTAAAGGCATAGTTTCTATTATGACTTGTATTAGTTCTATCTCGTACTTTTTATCAAATTGGTTTTATAATTTTTATAAAATAATTTGGAATTCACCCAAAACTAGTTAAAAAATTATAATCTTTCAATTTTAAATATAATACACATGAAAATAACCCTAATTATTATTTATCTTTATTAGCTCATGTAAAAGAAATTGGTTCCATGAGAATTAGTTAAAAAACGTAATACATGAAATGAGAGATCAATGATTTTATCTTCAGAAAATATCTCCATTAAATCATAGGTAAAATATAATTCATATTTCAGGAGATTAAAAATACATTTAAAGTATCTTTTATGTCATTTCATTTTGTAAAGGAAAAATATTGTATAATTTTGATAATAGTTTAAATAATAATTCCATGAATATTGAGTAAAATATTTTGTTTTAAAATAAAAATGGATGCATCTAATGAATAATACCAAGAAATTAATTTTAATTAGGGAATTGCAATCCATATATTCAGAAAATTATAAAAAAATACATGTTTTGCACATTCTATAAAAAATAAAAGTAATCAATTTGGAAAAAATGATATATATAAACCATTATATATAAATTTGAATATTATTTGAAATGGATTTAAAATTAATTTATTTTTATATAAAAAATTCTTAAAAACATATTAAGGATCCCATAAAAGTAAGATAAAAGCATCCTGGCCAAAAAGAAAAAAAATATTGTCTTTTCATAAAAAATTGTTTTCTTGAACATCATATGTACTAAATAAGGGAAAATTAAAGGAAATCATGTAAAACAAAGAAATAACCAAATCAGAAGAATATATATTTGGATCATCAATAGAATAATATAAAATTTCCAATATATAGTCTTTGGACATAATCAATCACCTATATAAATGAGATTTTAACATTAATCCTTTACCACTTTTGAATCTTTTTAATAAAAATAAAATGACAGAAAAAAATGATGTGGTACCTAAAATTCCATGATTTTAATGGTGTATATGTAAAAATTCACTAATTGTGTAGTAAGTAATCTATAAAAAGAAATCATGGTGTATGACATAAAACATTTTTAACTAAAATGATATTGTGGAAAATAAATCCCTTAAAAAGATTACAAAATTTTATGTGAAAGTTAATCTGTGATGTTATTTTTTTGAAATATTAAAATCCACATAAAATAAGTAAGAATACGTTATATAATAATATAGAGACAAATTTACACATATTAATGGTAATTAATGTGGATGAATAAGTTTTATATATCAGTTAATGGAAATTTATTTAAGAAACCCCTTTCCTAAAGTGAAGAAATGATATGTACATCCATTAACAAATTTATGATAATCATATATTAATAAAATTACATGTTTGAAAAACATTTCTTGGTTAATTCAGTTTTCATTAAACCATTTATTATTTTTATTTCAATGACATAATTAATTATATATTTATATAATTCCAGGTATAGTGTTTCAAGGATTTTATAATCATAAATGAAAAATGAATTTTGCTGGTTAAACATTGTAAAATGGGTTATAAAAACATAATATTTTTACATGAAACCTAGTATAGAGAAACCATGTAATATTATAATTAAAATATTATTATTATATCATAGTGTATAAATTTTTAGTTTTGAATTGAAGTATCAACCTTATTAAAATATTGATAAAATTTTTACTCAATATAAATTTGTTGATAAATTCTTTAGTCAAAAATCACTCAATTATTAGTAAATTCAATTTATTCGTTAAAAATATGTTGTCTTAAAATTTTTTTATTTACATTTGTTTGTGTTTATATAATTAATTTATATAACATCAAGAAATTCAAATGTATAAAATGGAAATAAATTTTTATAGTTTTATATAAAAATTTAAAAAGGGAGAAGTTATAGAATTTTTCTAAGAAGATTAATTTTTAGTGAATAGTGAGTAAATACTTCCTTTTGAAATAAATTAATTTATTTTCATTAAATTATTTCATTTATATAATGTACTATAATTGTATAAAATAAATTCTTTTTTTATAGTTATCTCATTTAGTATAAATTATATAAATTAACATTGAGAACACAATTAAAATTTTATAAATGAATAATGAATGAAATTAGAGGCATTTCTATATGTTAAGGAACACATATAAATGAAATTGTAATTTGACCTTATGAATTGTAATTTGAAACTTATGTATAGTAAACCATTGAAATGAATATTAATATTACCCATGAAATTATAAATAAAATTTACAAATCTAATAAATGAATGTATGATATAATTATCTCATAGTATAAGTAAATAATTATTTTAAAAAGTATTATTTGAGAGTTTGAAAAAAAATTAAGTCATAAATATTAAATTACAATATTATAATAAATATATTCATTTAGAATAAAATTTATTTTCATATAATAAATTCACATATTAATATTTTGTTGTATTATGATTATAATATAATTTAATGAGAACTTAGTTAACATTTTATTGTGTTATAAAATCAATTACAATTTTGAAATATTTATTTCATGAGTAAATGATGATTTTAATTAAAAATTACATTTCTCATTGTTAGGAAAATATTTTCAAAAATTGTAGTTCATTTATGAATTCTACACATTTAATATTTTTTAGGGGGAATTTTGAATGTTTTTTTAAAATACACGAATTTTTTTATGAATAGTAAAATATGATAATTTACGATAAATGTTAAATACATGAATTATTGAGTAATATGTGATTTATGGATAATATTGGACCATAAAATCTTACCATAATTTTTAATTTTAATATATTTTTTGATAAAAATATTCAAAACACCCCTCTCATCAACTATAAATAACACACCTCACCACTTCTTCTCCTAAAACCTTCAATTATTTGAGCCTTATAAAATTTATACCTTTTATTCTCCCCATGTCCCTCCACAACATCTATAATCTTTTTATCCCATCTAAATAGAAAAAACTTTTCCTTATGTAGTTTCTCATGGAGGAGAAAAGAAAGAGGTAAAAACCACTTTATTTTTCATTTATTTTATTCCCATGTTATTTTATATTATATTTCACTCATAATCTCATCATATTAAAGTATCATGATAAGTAAATTATAATTTATATATTGGATTATAACATGAAAATGGAATAATCCATCATCAATCCCCTTCTCCTCTCCCATTTATTCTAAAATGGAAACAATGTCTATGAGGTGTTTCTTTATCTCCTTCAAGGATGAAAAGTTTCATTTTTTCCTTCACCGTCAAAAACGATATTCATAAAAACATTTTAATGGTTGAAATTTTTTTATAATTTATTTTAAAGCCATTTTTTATATACTATATATTACATATTTTAAACAAAACTTGTTCATTGTGATCTAAAACAACTAATTGTTTTTAAACAATTATCATTATCATGTTATCTAATGACTCACCATCATATTTGGTAAAAGAATGTATAATTATAATTACAATTATGTATTTTCCTTAATAACATGTAATTCCATTTTCAGATAATTATACCAATTTTACACATACATCATTACTTATAAAGAAGTAAACAAATCAAGAAATATAAGAAAACGAATTCTCCTGATTGAGGAAATTAAACTATTAAACTCATCAATAAGGCTATAAATTAACTAAATAACACTATAATGATTCTAATAAATTTTTTAAAAGTTTTTAATTAATTAATTATGATATTTAATTTGATAATCCATGAAATTATGTCATGTGCAGAACACATTTAGACACATGGTAAGAGTTTCTTCCAAAACCTCTATTTTCATTCAAGTTATGTTTTTTCCTCTATAAGACAACTTAATTCATATTTTTTTATATAATTATATTATATTTTGTATATATATTCCAAAAATATGTATCTAGGTCATTAATTCTTTAATTTAGGGGAATTAAATGTTTTACAAGGTTCCCATTTCAATTTATCTCGACACGCAAGACCGATTAATGGGAACATCCCGATATCATACCCATTCTCTAGTGCCTCCATAATGTGTTTCATTTCACCATTATTTTAATAAAATCAAAAAATTTATCCTTAAAAACTATATTTTTCAATTTCTAATTATATACAAACAATTATGAAAAGTATAAAGGAGTTTTCCAAAAGAACTTTTCTTTACATGTAAAAGATGTATTTCTCTCACAAATTATTAAATGATTTTGTTATAATATTTTAATCTATTTCAAAACCTCTATTTAATTATATGATTTATTTAGATTGATATTTGATGAATATCATAAAAAATATTTTATAAAATTAATTATGATTATTTTTACTACGGATGTTCTATCTTTATTCCATTCACCATACTACTCAGATTGATTAGTGATTATGTTTATAAAATGGGGAAAGTTATTTAAATTTGACATATATATGTTTTTTATAATTAACCCCATTCATAAGAGGAATTCATTGGGATTATTAAATTAATGGTGGGCTATATACATCTGTACGATTCATTGGTAGGTCTCATGAGGCCAAAGAAATATTTTCCCATTTTAAGAGATAGTTTCGGATGAGGCCTTAACCGTTAAATTTTAGATGTCTTGGCCAATTCATTGATGATATGTTTCAAATGTCCATAATTATACCTTACCTAATTGTGGTTTAATTAATTAATTTTTCATGTAAATATTTAACTAGTATATTGTACATGGTTAATCTTTATTGTCACGTGATTATTTTTATGGAATTATTTAATCAACTATTATTCTATCTATATTATGCTCATATTTCTGTTCTACATATTTTTTTTTCAGTTATTTACAATATCATATTGTTTTTATAAGAATTTTATGTAGTAAATACACATAATGAGCATAATATCTCACCCCTAACATATGTATTATTTTTTCCCAGGATACAAAGATGAATATTATGAATGGATTGAAGGGATAATCTAGGTGTTATGGTTGTTTCCGATTTATTATATATATTTTATTTCCTTTCATATTGTAATGTAAAACATAATTTTTTTCAAAAAATAATAACTATCTATTCCTTAGGGATGTCATTTTCATATTTATAATTCCAATGTATTAATGTAAGGTACTAGAATTTGGAAAATAGGTTTAGGGTCTCCACATTCGGTATCAAATAAAGTTTCATAGAAACCATAAAAACAAGATTTAGAAAACATACATTATGGATATAACCCAAATATAGACATTGAGGATAAGAGTATAAGAACATCATATTATTTTGGTAAGGTATAAATTATGCGATTCTTCCAAGAAATCTCTATCTCTATCTAGATAGTATATGTGGATGTGGTTTAGGTGTAGATGTACCTAGGGGTAACAACTCTAACAAGGTGTCTCGATCCTGACATGTGGTAAACTAGTACTCAACAATAACCCTTGATTACAATTTTTTTACACTCCCTATTGATATTCTTAAGAAAATTAATATTTTCATTACATAACATTATAAAGTATATAAAAGTGTATATATCACCAAAGAAACCATATTTATGATAATGAGATTAGCTTTTCTTAGAATTTGAATTTATGTTAAGTGTTTTCCAAGTTTGAGGCTATGCGTTATGTTTTACCAACAAACATATGGTATTAAATTGTTTAGAAATTGTTATAAGTGGAAGAAATTTAAACTATATCAACACGTGTATCTAATGTAGGCATCTCAGTCCTATGAAATATAATAACATTGAACTTGGAGATATGAATAGTGCTCAGAAAGTATAACTATATTAGGATAACTGACTGAATTTATGAATAATAATCATACCTATATAGAGTATCCTGATCCACAATGTGGAGAAGCAATGTTTGAACACTTTATGTGATAATATCATCTATCATTTAATGGGACTACAAACCCATTTTTAGTAGCGTAGTGGATACGTTACTTAGAGTAGTTAATTATTTCTTCAAGAAGTAATGAAAGGGAGATAGTTATCATGGAAGATTATCATATATCAAGATATGTGGATCAATTTTTGAAATTAATTCAACAATAAAATTAGGTGGTTGAAAATAAAAATATAGAATAGAGGGGTTTTAAGGAAATTTTCCTAGAAAAATATTTTCCTCTTGAACAATGAGAAGATAAAAAGAGGTAATTCGTGAGTCTTAAAGAAAAAATGGATAAAAACATTGTAATGTTTGATTCCAACTATAAATGTTTATTAAGTCATGCCACAGACTACATATGTAATAGAAGGAGCATTATTAATTGATTCTATTATTGTTTAAAACCATTCCTTAAAAGGGCACTAGTCTCCTGAAATTTCCCATTATATAAAGATATAGTATCATATGATATCAATATTGAAAAATAATTCTTTATGTATTATGAAATTAAGTGAAAAAATGATTATATGGATATAGAGGAGGAAAAAATGGATAAAGGGAAGAATAAAAAGGGGAATTTTCTAACATGCGATACTTCTGGAAGGAAAAACCATGGTGCATAGTTAATAGAAAAATTATTTTGTGCCATTTGTCGATAGTAAGTCAGTAATTCTATTGATTGAAATGGAATTAAAAAATCATTAAATGTTAAATTCTATATTTATAGGTAGATGTGACACTATGCTAATGTTTTTCAAGAGTGTCAACAAAAACATGCCTTAGAAAGTGCCAAATTAGAAAGGAAAATCTTATGCGATCACAAATGATGAGATTGAAATTATTAATGATGTGTTTAATGATACATAAATATTTTACTAAAACATAGAAAATGATTTATTTGATTATGGATCATCACATTCATTTATATCTTTATAGTTTTCCAAGAAAATTGAAATTTCCCTTATGATTTAATAAATGTGTTGTTATTTAAAACTCAAAAGGAAGTATAATTATAATAAATAAGTGTTGGATAGTCCTGTTTTTGAATCATAAACGTTATTTTGTTACTTACATTGTCATCAAACCTAGCATTGAATTTCATATAATCATTGGTATGGACTGTATTTCAAAAAAAATATGAAAATGTATTACAAGAAGAAAAAAATTATTTTTGGTGAGAAATATGTAGAATCCCTTATCTTTATTGCATAAAACTAAAACGTTGGGTTTTATCTAGATCCACCACTAGTAGGTTTTCTAAATTAAATTCTTGTGGTGGAAGAGAAAAAATCATCAATTGATGATGAATTAATCATTAAAATTGAATATCTACAGATTGTGCAAGAATATATTGATTTATTTAAATTGGATTTACCTATACATCCTACAAAGTGTAAAGTTTAGTTCTGTATTGATTCCATTCTTTGGGAAAGAACTATATAATGGAATCATTAGAGAATGGCCACTAAAGAAATAGTAAAACTAATGAAACAACTAATAGAATTTAATGATAAAGGATTTATTCTCCCCCAGTGTTTCTCGATAGAGAGCCTTAACTATTTTTGTGAAGAAAAATGATGGATCCATGAGGTTGTGCACTAATTATTGTGAAATGAACACTATTACAATAATGATTAATTATGCCATTATAAACATTGATGATTTATTTGATCAATTTCATGGAGAATAATATTTTTTAAAAATATACCTTTGAATATGATATCATTTTTTGTATGTGTGGAAGTAATATATTGAAATAAAATCTTTTAAAAACATGTAAAGTCATTACATGTTTACAGTAATACCATTTGGACAAAATAAAACACCATCTTTTTTAAGGATCTAATGATCACAGTGTTAAAGGAAAATTTTGATAATTTTTTTGTGGCATTTATTGATGACATCATTGTATAATAAAAATTTCATTAGGAACATGAGAACCACGTGACAATTCTTCTAGAGACTCATTAATGAAAATAGTTATATGGGAATATTAACAAGTGTGAATTATGGATTCAAATTATTTCTCTTCTTGGTCATATTGCCTCTAAGAATGGAATTTTAGTTGATTATATGAAGACACAGATGGTTCCAAAATAGCCCACACCAATGAACATAACATTAGTATGTAGTTTATTGGTTTAGTAGGTAAGTAACGATATTTAGATCATAATATTTCACATTTAGATAACATATTATCCAAGCTTCTTCATAAAGGGGTAAAATTTATTTTGACAAAAATCAATATGAATAATTCATTGATGAATTGATGAGGAGATTATTTAATTCTCCAATATTGACTCTACGATCATGAAATAGTGGGATTATGATTTATAGTTTTGCATCAAAGAAAGTACATGGTTATTTCCTTATAAATAACGATATATTTATTTCTTATGCATTAAGATAATTATAACCTCATAAATATAACTATCCAACTCATGATCTTGAGTTATAAACCATAATCCTTTCTTTGATGATATGGAGATAGTGTATCTACGCTAGAATATGTGAGATATATACAGATCCTAATAGCCTGAAATATATCTCTCCATAGAAGTAACTCATCATTAAAAAAGGTGATTTCTCAAGATAATCAAATATTATGATTGTTCAATGCAATACCATTCAGGGAAGGCAAATAATGTTGCAGATGCATTGAGGGGGAATGATCATAGAGTTCTGAAAAAAAACAAGGATTGATAAGGATCTTGTGTATAGGGATATATCCATGATGTATATGGGAATTATCAAGGATGGTGTAACATCATTACCTTTTAAATTAGTTTCCCAATGATCATTATTGGAAAAGATTAAATCTTCTCAGTCTGATGATGTGAATATTCTATAAAAAATCAAATTTTGGAATGATGGGAAGTTGCCAGACTTCATGAAAGAATATGAAAATATAAAATTATGGAAGATTATTTGTCGTCCAAATATAACCAAGATAAAAGAATTTATTTAAATATTCCCATAGATCTAATTTTTCAATTCCCCTTTGTAGATTTAAGATCTTTAGAGATTTGATGAAATTTTTTTGGTTAGATAATATGAAGCAGAAAAATACTGATTATGTATCAATATGTTTATTCTATCAACAAGGGATAAATGAATGAAACATTCCTTGAGGATTCATGTAAACTATACTTATTCCTACATGAAATGGGATGAAATAACAATGGTTTTTTTCACTATACTACCAAAAACTTCAAGAAAGAATGATGGAATATTGTTAATTGTTGATCGCATCAACGAATCTATACATTTCCCCACTATAAGGGAGAAGTTTACACAATAAAACCTTCCATGAATATATATTAAAGATTTTTTAATACTTAATGGAGATCCTAGTTCAATTTTTTATGATTACTATGTATGATTTAGAATTAAATTATGATAAATTCATCAGAATTATATGGATATCGAGCTTCTTTTGGGCACTGCTTATCACTATCAAATTGATGGGTAATCCCAAAGTACCATTAAAAAATTATAAGAAATATTGAGATCATGCTAACTCAAATTTCAAGGTATGTGGTATCAATTGGTAGATTTTATCAACAACAATAGTTTATATTAAAGTATTCAAATACACCATAAGAAGAATTATATGAAATGATATGTCATACCCCAACATGTTTCATGAAGTGGGTGAATGGAAGCTTAAAAGACCATATCATGCGGAGGAAATAATAAAAAATGATACCACTATTAAAACCCATATCAAAATATATCAGCATTGGAAAAATTGTTATGCCGAAATTATAAGGAAGGGTTATTTCTAGTAGAAGATCATGTTTTATGGAGAGTATCTCCATGGAAGGGTGTTATATGATGTGGGAAGAAAAGGAAACTGAGCGCCTGGTATATTGGCCCTATTGAAATTTTGTAGTGAATTTGATATATGGATAATCCTTTTAAAATTCCACCTATCCATTATAAAGTACACAACATGTTCAATATCTCTTTGTTATGTATGTACACTCAAGACCCAAATGCATGTGCTCACTTCTAAAGGAACATATTTGGAACTTGATTTATCTTACTAAGAAGTGACTTTTGGGATTCTGGACACTAAAGAACATGTGTTGTGGAATTTTATGACCCCATTTGTTAAGGTACATTGAAAAAATAATATTATTGAAGAGGCAACATGGGATACTGAGGAACATATGATGAAGAACCAACCAAAACATTTTAGGAGGTGATAGTCTAGAAATTATGAGGAAAAGCTTATTTATAGAAGTGAAGAATGTAAAGAACCATAAATATATCAATTAAATTTCCATTCTAGTAGTTATTTCATATAGTATAAATCATGTAAAATCCCTTATATTACATAATAAAAACATTATAAATGAATAATGAATGGAATAAGAGGAATTTTTAGAAGTAATGGATCCTATACGGTTGGAATAGTAACATCACCTTATGAATAGTAATATGAACCTTATGAATTGTAAACTAGCCAAATTAATGGTAACTTTACCTATGAATTTATAAATTATATTTAGGCATATTATAAATGAATTTATTATATAATTATTTCATAGTATATGTAAATAATTATTAAAAAAATTGTTAATTAGTAGATGGTATTTTTTTATGTCAAAATTATTTAATTATAATCTTATAACAAATATAATTATTTAAAATTACAATTATCTTGACTAAATGAATTCATATGTTAATATTTTTTTGTATTATGATTTTATGATAATTTTATGAGACCATTTTTTATTTTTCTAAGTGTTATAAAATAAATTATAATTTTAAAATGTGTATTTTTAGAGTAAATGTTGATTTGAATTAAAAATTAAATATGTCACATAAAGAAATTTATTTTAAAAAATGGATTTCATTTTTGAATTCTATATTTTGAAAAAAAATTGTGTGAATTTTTTGGATTTTCTGAAATACTAGTTTTTTTGGTGAATAGTAAAATATAATAATTTATGACAAATGTGGAATACAAGGATTATTGAGTCATAGGTGATGTATGGTTGATTTCATCCCATAATATAGTAATAGTTTTATTATTTTAATATATTTGGTTATATTTCTCAACCTTTTCATAATCTGGATCCATAATAAAAAAAAATGTATAAAACATTTAAAAAACATCTCTTTCCTTTACTATAAGTACCACCACTTCTTCTAACACCTTTCTAGCTTTTAGCCTTGTAAAAATTATACCCATTACTCTCCCCAATACCCTCTACAATATATAGGATATCTTGGTGTCATAATATAAGAAAAACCATTCCCCTATGGTGTTTCTCAAAGAGGATAAAATTAAGAGGAAATAACACCTATGTTTTAAATTTAATTTCATTTCATATTCTTTTCTTATCTTATTCTATATTCACCTCCTCTTGTAAAAGAAAAATGATAACTAATGTTTCATTTATATTCTGGAATTATATCATTCTAATTTAATAATCCACTATTAATCCCCTTATCCTCTCCCTTTTATTCCTAATATAAAAATGTCATACATGAGATATTGTTTTATCTCCTTCTAAGATGAAATTTTTTCATTTTCCTTAACCATATTCAAAGTAGTTTATAAAACCATTTTAATGGTTGAAAATATTGAAAAATTTATATTAAAATCATTTGTATCTTCTGAAACTAATATAATTACATAATACTAAATTATAAAATAAAAATAGTTCGTTGTGATTTAAGACCACTAAAAATAATCCAAACGATTATCATTAACAAGTTATCTAATAATTTATCCTCATTGCCGGAAAGAAAAAAATATAAGACAAATTAAAATTATATATTTTCTTTAATAAAATATATTTTCAAATCTGGATAATTAAACCAATTTTACATTTACTTTAATACTTATAAAAAAGTGAATTGATCACGAAAACCAATAAAATGAATGATCCCAAATGACAAAATTAGACTCAATAACTCATCAATAAGGACATTAATGAAAAAGATAAAATTGTAATGAATCAAATAAATAGGTAAAATGTTATAAATTAATAATTTAATGTATTTAACTTTTTTATCTAGGACATCAATGTCAAGTGCAGATCTCGTTCAGACAAAAGGTGTGGGATTCTTCCCAAACCTCCATTTTCATTCACGTTATGTTTTTATTCTCAATAAACATATTTAATTAAAAATTATTTTAATATAATTCTTATAAATTCTTTGATTACATTCCAAAAATGTTTATTCAGAACATTTCATCTTTAGTTAATTGAAATTACATGTTTTACATGGTTCCTTTCTCCATTCTTCCTGATACGCAAGACCAATTAAATAAAACGTCCTGAATTCTTACCCACTTTATAGTAAAATCCATATTGTATTTTAAGACACCATTATTTTATAAAATCAATAATTCAATAATGAATATAATTATTTTTTCATTTCTGGTTTTATACCAACAATTATAAATAATAGAATTTATTTTTTGAAAAGAACTATTATTTTCAAGGAAATTAGTCATTTCTCTCAAAAATCCTCGATGATATTACTATAGTATTTACATATATTAAAATACCACTATGAAATTATATTTTTTTAATTATATTTATCTGTTATGATTTTCATCTACCATATTTCATTAAACTGTTTATGATCTGTCTTTCTATTGATGTACAATCTTGATATTATTCACCATACTACTCATAATGGTTGGTGATTTTATTTATATATTGGGGAATGTTATATACATTTCATATGTATATGTTGTTTATGGTTAGCCCCATTATTATGAGGAATGAATTTGAATTAAAAAGTGATGTCTGTGGCCTGATATATCCCCTCAATTAATTGGAGGGTCTCATGAGACAAAACCAATACAGACTTAGTCATGGCATTTCCCATTTTAAGATATGGTTTTGGTTGAGGCCATAATTATTTATTTTTAGATTTCATGGTGAAGTCCTTGGTAATATATTTTAGATATCCACCGTTATTAATTATTTCATTGGGATTTTAGTTATTGATTATCTTTTTGAATATTATACAAGAATAATATCCATGGTTAAGCTTCATTATCATGATATTATTTTTATGGAAATATTTATTCATCTTTTATTATTTCCAAATTATATTCATGTTTACGTTCTAATGACATTTTTTTAGTAATTCACCATGCCTTATAGTTTCTATTATCTTCTTCTATAATACATACCCATATTGAGCATCATATATCACCCATTTAATATGTTTTATAATCCCCAAGGATACATAAAAGAATATTTTGAATGAATTACAAGGATAATATAAGAGTTTTGGATGTTTCCTATGCAATTTCAATATCGTGTTTCCATTCATGTTGTAATGTTAAACTTTTTTTTTTATAGTTTTCAAAACTACTAAACTATTCCGTCCTTCGGTATGCAATTTCCTTGTTTTTTATACAAGTGTAATAATGACTGGCACAAGCTCTGAGAAACTATGGTTAGGGTCTCTACAACATAAAAGTCACATTATTATTTGAATTTGATATAAAAGTACACTATTTATTTATATATATATTTTATATAATCTATTAAATATTAATAATTTTTATATCATATTTTTTTCATAAGTAAATTTATTGACATAAAAAATAATTTTCATAGAAAGAAAATTCAACACATCTTACAGGTTTAAATTCAAATTAAATTATTCAATATCTATGAATTTATTCTTGAAAATTTCGTTCAGTATTTCAAATTAGGTGGTCCAAGTTTGGTAAATATGTAGGTTCTATTTTTCTAAATTATAAATACTAATCATACTAAATAATTACTACTATGATAATGGTAAATCATGTAATCAATGTTTAAATTAATATTAAAATGATAAAAAATTACCCATAAAATAAGAATTTTTTATCATATTTTAATAACTTATTTCTATAATTTTCTTCATATTTTATAAAATATGTTGACTAGGTTCCATTTTTTACTTTTTTAGAAATTTAGAATATTTATGTAACATATGAAGGAAAAATGTCACCATCCTTACTTTAATAAATATAATATTTTTTTTGATATGGGTAAAAACACATTATTATTAGTTATAAGTATTCATATGGAATATAAATGATTTAATTACAACGTAAATTAATTTTTAGTTATTAATATTCAAATAATTGCCTTAAATTTTGAGGCAACTTTAACACAAAATTTATTCTTTTTCAGATAAATAAAATAAATAAATTTATAAATAATAATATTAATATAAATTGAATTATTTATTACTCTTTTAATATTTTAATGGATTTTATTTAAATTAAATTAATTTTATTTTCCTTATTGAAGTCAAATTAAATAAATAGTTGAAGAATTTAGTCAATGATATTTTAGAATAAATTATATCAATTAAATGATATAAAATTCATAATAATAAAATCTTCATCCATGTAATTTATATATGATTTTAATTATCATACATGTTCTATCTATTTTCCACTTTTCTTTTTTATATTAAATCTATTTTCTTATAAGTGTAAAAACGTTTAATCATGTTAATTTTTTAAATTGGTTAACACATGTTAAAAAAAGAGAAACAATAAAAATATAATCTAAAACATGAAAAAAATTATATTGAAATATATTATTTCAAAACACTTTCATAATATATATTTTCATCTTTTTTTGGAGACATTTTACACTGAAAATTAATTTATACTAATCAAATATTTAATGAAATTCTAAAATTGAGAAATCCATCACTCATAAAATTGCTCCTTATATCTTCTTCTTGTCATGAAATAAATTATTTTTTTCCTTGAATTACTTTTAAAATAACATTATTAATTCACTTATAACGTTCTATAGTCATTTTTATGATTATAAAACACTGTTGGGAAGGCGTTTTTTGTAAAACAAAATAAGTTTCCTATAGAGGTAATATCATTCTAAGTCGAGCGTTATTATTTTATTTCTTCAACTATGTATATAAAATAAAATTAAAAAACCATAATATAATAAAATACGTATCTAATGTATAATTAGATGTTTTTATTCAACATTTGATAACCTATATTCATCTCAAATTCACTTAAATGAGAAATGTGTCCATCGTTTGTGTGTTTAGCGTACTACAACCACACGAGTCGATTTAATTTTTTTTCCATCATCAGATATAACAAGTACTTATAATGATGGATTTATGTTATATATATTATATTAATGAAATATTTATTATTATCTAACTATAATAAATTATATATTATCTTACCATTCAATTCATTGAGGATGATATTGTTGTTCATGCGTATATGTCGATTATCACTTCCCTGAAGTTATATGATTTTTTTTTCATTACCATCCACAAGGATTGAATATATATGTTCATTTAAATAAATAATATGATATTTGGTATATAAATATGCATACTAATAGTTTAAATACCACACAAATGTTTCCATCATTTTCATTGAAAATTGAAACGTTACTCATGCGTATGTATGGCCTATCATCTCTATGATTCCATTATAGTTCATTTTTTATATCCATATATCATGGATGGATTTAAAAATTTTATTTACATGTAATAATATTAATTAAATCATTATTATCATTCTTTATATTATATAAAAACAACCAGTTTATCTTTAGTGAATCAACAAAAGTCATTTATTATATATGAACCATATATCCTCAAAGCATCTATCATGGGCTTAATTTATTAGGTAATTTTTTAATAACATCATAATAAGGGTAATAAAAGGAATAATAAATAAGAAAAATACTATTATTAATGAAAATAACTAACAAAATTCTTTTTATCTATTTAGATAATTAATGCGTGTGATGAGTCTAAGTCGAGATAAGGGACTATTTTAAAAAAAACCCTAATCAAAATATTTAATTCAAACTCTTTTTATTCTGTATACATTGACTTATAAATTTTTTATTTAATTTTTTATTTATCATCTAGAAATGATAAAATAATTATTTTTTATATTTTATATTCATTAAAAAAAATTAAATAATAAATTTTTTATAGTTTTATGTATGGAACACTATATAGTAAAATCACCAATTTAATTATTTTAATGATTTATTTTCTAAATATTTATCTTCATTATAATTATTCATAAATTATTGTATTTTGTTTTTATATGGACATAAATTTTATATTAGTAAATTTTATGTGTGTTATGAATTTAATTTAATCATTTTCAATTAGAGTTTTTTTAATATTTTATACATAATATTTTCACATTCTTAACCAATGAAAAAAAATAATGTTTTATTTTATAATATAAAGCATAAAAATATTTTCTACCCCCCCCCCCAAAAAGTTATTTTATATTTTTATTTCATCATTTTTTTATTTTTTTCACTAAATTAAAACCCATTGTCCATTTGATCTAACAATTTCCAAAAAAAAAACAAATGGAATAGATATTTTGATATATAGAAAATATTTCCTTATCTATGTATGGGGTCTCTCTAGAAAAACCATTTCTTCAGGTTAAGACTACTCTCTCTCAAACTGACTACATATATATATATATATATATATCTCATTAAAATTATTCAAGGATTATATATTTTTATATATGAATTACATTTATTTACCTAGATTATTTTTCCTTCCATATAAATACTACAAACCTTTACTCGAGGTGTCTCGAGATACTTTTCATGCACTCTATTGCCTGGTTTTGAGTAGTTTCTTATCTTTTATAATTTCATCTTTTGGTTGAAATTAGTATATTAATGGAGGATTTTTTCATAGTTTATGATCGACACATGGTTTTCCCAAACTATGCGCCCTATCCCAAATAATAGTACAACCCCTAGAATTTGGGAATTTTAGGGTTGAAACATAGTTTGGAAAACCCTACACTCTCCTAATAGTAATTTTTTGGACCTATGAGAGGAGTTTCATGGTTCTGGGGACATTTAGGAACAAATGTTCTCCCAGAGTAGGAAACTATGAAAATAGAAATTTCATCTACAGAAAATTAGGATAAAAATACCCAAAACACTGATATCAAACTAAAAAACCATATCTTGACCCTAAATGATTTCAATCATATTTCTAGGCTCCATAAAATATTCCAAGGCCTTATGAACTATATTCTTGGTGAATTAATGACCAAATTGATCTTCTTCACCTATGTCGAATTCGGATCTTTATGATGTACTTCATCATGATCTTAGATAGTTTTATTCAATTGGGGATTTCCATTAGCGATCATTCATCAACAATATTAATGTAGTTTGCCTGGATTCAATCCCAATAGACTTGAATTCCCATTTCATGTATGTATTTTTAAATTTCAATTTGCGTGTTTGACTATTAAAGCATGAATAGAACAAATCAATTAAATAAAAATGCATGGAATCATGTAATTGATTTAATTAAATTTCCATGAGATGTGAATTGTATTATATTTGGTATATTTAGAATGGGTTGGATTGGATTAATTAATTGGTAAATTAATGAATGATTTTTTATTATGAAATTGGTGGAATTGAATCAATTAATTTTGGAATAAATAGTGGGATGTTATGATTTTTGGAATTGATGTGAAATTGGAGTTATGATATCAATAAATTATTATGTCAATAATTAATTGATAATTGGGATTAAGGTATGTTTCTCTTAACCCTAAAGTGTTAATGATTTTCTTGTTTAGTTATTGAAAAATGGTTTAATAATTAATTGTTCATATTATTTCGCAAGAGTAATTCATTGAACCATGATTTGTTTTATACTTGAAATAATGTATCATTGATGTGAAATGATATAAGATGGTTGATGTTGATTAACAGTTATTTATGTGATATGTGTGATACATTTGTTATTTGTTGATAATATAAGTGTGGGAAATAGACTAGTGATCAAAATTCAAATATGTGATATTGAAGTTTATGATTAGTAATGATTATCCAAACACCAATATAAAATAGTATGATTGGGATATAAACTGATGATCCAAACACCCATATGAAATAGTAAGTGTGGGATCAGGACTAAGGATCCGAATACCCATGTGATATTGAGTTGTTGGATAGGGAAGGAGACTCCAAATAACATTGTGGTCTTATATAATACATTTCTATGCCCATGAGTTGACATTGGACTATGGTTCTAATATGAAATAATATGGATTGAACACAAATGATAAATTATTAAAATCGTATTGATATATGGTTCAAAATTTGTGAGAGGACAAAGCATGTATTGATGGTTTTGGTGTCGTTGGGATCCCAAGGGTTTTTGTGGTTAATTAATGAATAATTAAATCTGCTAACTATTTTCATATGATTTACACTTTATTATTTATACCACTATAGAAATTGTTGTTGACTGGATATTGTTTTAGATTCAATTTTTATTCCCCCTGCTAATTTATACACACACCCTTCTCGAGATTCGTGATCAATACCTTCATAGCATTTCATGTTTATAAGAAAATATAAGGTAAATATCCATATGTTATATGGATGAGTCGGGATAGAGAATGGATGAGGAAACTTGACATGGAATCTCAAAACACTTGCAAGTGTTAGTTTATTTTATTTTGGAATTTCATTTGATACTGGAAATGTACCTAGCAGGAAATATCAACTATTTTGATTTGGATATTTTATTTAGGTTTTAGTCATAATGTGATAAAGATTTTTCTGGTTTTTAGTTATATCAATTAGACGTTAATTTTTTTTATTATCCTATGTCATGATTCTTTGATAAATAACGTAAATTCACACCATGATTGATATTACAACGTTATTACTAGCCAGTAGCCACTGATATATTTTGAGGTGTGCCTGAGGTCCAGTGACCGACCAGCTCGGGTAACCGGTGGGTGGCACCTGGGTTAGGATGTAACAAAATATCATGAGAGGAATTAATTTTTTCTTCTTTATCCTTATTATTTGTGAAATATATATAAGATAATATAATAATTTATGAATTGTTTAAGAGATTATTAATGTGATTAGATAACACATGTATGATGGTATAATCCATGTACCCATAGAGGGGTTTCTCTTATTAGTGTTTTCTATTATTTTTGGATATTAGTTCACCTTGGGTGTTGCACTTGTTGTGTGATTTTTTTGTTTAATGGATTTTATGAGATTTAATTCATGGACCATAATGGAATAAGATTTTATTATGCATGCATCATTTTAGTCACTATGGGTTAGTATTTTGACATGAATCATTTCTAAGAACATACAGCAAAATGAGTTTATGGTATGTTTTTGAAATTTAAATGTTTACTATTCTTATGTAATTAAAATAAAAAAGGTGCCTAATGTAATATGGAATAACTATTGAATGATGAAAAATTTGAATAAAATGATTTCTAATAAAAAATATGAATAATGAGAATGATTTTACACATGTTTAACCATATCATAGATTTATGATAGTCAAGGGTGGTGCTGGAGCCTTGATATTGGCCACATGGAGAGTTTTTGAGAGATGATTTTTATGGTTTTTGTGGAACTTTCATGTTAAAAACATTAATGTTGTGAAATATTTCTTAAGATTCATGTTTTTAATTATATAGATATACCTCCTTGGTTATTATTGATGATAGAATAACCAGTGTTTATGTGTAGAAATGTCCCACTAGTAGTGGAGCCTGAGGCACTGATAGTGTTTTGTTCTGAAACCCGAGAGAGGTTCCATGAGAAATTTATGCAGTTCATGAAGTTGTTGGAGAGAGAACCAAAGTGGGTTTTGAAGGGTATTTCTATCCCAACATTTGATTTTTAGTTACAAAACCCATCAAAAATAAATATAGATGGTATAACTAAGGTGGATGAGTTCTAGATTGAGTCCATCCAGACTATAAATGACCATTTAGAGACACCAACCGAGAAGAAGTACAACTTGTCTACTTACATTCTTTGGGGATACGTGGAGCACCAGGGGTATGTCCAGGATCAAAATATGTAAAAATAATGTATGGATAATTTCTTGAAGAACATTTATCTATATAATCTGTGATAGGAATGGTTGGATAAGGTTATGTAGTTCACTCAGGGGGGTTTGTTTGTGATCTACAATGTTGATCTATTTAAAAATTTGTAGTTATTTGATCCAGTATAAGAAGAGTATGATAATACAATGGGAAGGTGCTTCTAGGGCCTTGTTAAATGTGATATTTAGTATCAACATAATAAATTTTGGATGAAAATGTGTTCTGAAGTTGTGGTTTATGCTATCTTACCAAGGTGAACATGAAGGATACTTACGTTTGAGGAAATGTGGTTTTTGATGGGTCATTAGGGAGTACTTATTTCAAGTATAAGAAACATAAATATGATATTTATGACTAGATATCTGGAATGAATATATTCTGGTGGGAATGATTAGTTACTTATGATTCTACCCAAGTGTTATTTCACTAGTGTTGTAGGCTGTACCGCTTTTCATGAAATGTCCCTAACCACCAATAGAGTGAAAAGATTTAAGAATTATGGAACATCTATAAAGTATCTGAATGAACCCATGATAGATGGGTAGTTATGGAGTGTCTATGAATAATCATAGTATGGGATCATGATCTTATACATCGTACTACTATTGAAGTTGGATTTATTCTAGCAGTGGATGTAGTGGTAGCGGACACGGTGCTTCTTGAAAAAAGTACACGTATATAAATACTGTAGTAACTCAAGGGAATCAAGCTGAATCATAGGGAAGAGGGCCATGGCAGTTACTAGTAGTTCATTCTAATGTGGTGGATATCAAGACTATACCATCTACATTTAGATGTACCATTATTGTGGCATCTATAGTAGCTAGTTCCTTTTTAGATAAAGGTGACTTTCATTATTTTATATCATCCTAATGCCTGAATGGATATATCCTAACGGTGGAGTTCTTGAGAGATGTTATGAATATAGATAAGCCTTTGTATGTATGGTTATGATACATCTATTTATGTATATGGAGTTCTCTTGATGGTGGGGAATATTATTAAATTTTGGATATTTACATCCTTCACATTCCAGTCTTTTACCTTATTATGTGCATGGACTAGTTAATATAATTATGACGAAACATGGATTGTTACTACATGTGAGTGATGTATATGTCTCTTGAGGATGACCAATATATTAACCTTGGGTTGTGGGATATCAATGCATTCTGGTTATGGACAATTCATTAGTAACATGGGAGATCACTACCCATGTATCTAGTATGTTGCTGGATGATGGATGAGTAATACAGGTTGTCTTTCTCCCCATGGTGGACCCGTTTCAGGATTTATTTCATGAATATATATTAGGTATTCAACTATTGAGAGATTTATATTTAATAATTGAGATAATTCCTATGGTTGATTCAATTTCTATCCCACTACACAGAATGGCTTTAGTAGAGATTCAGGAGCTTCATACACAAAAAATAGAGTTGATGGTTAAGGTGTTTATCCATCCTATTATGTCGCCTTGTGGTTATATTGTAATATTTACTAATAAGGCTGACATGATAATATGATTTTGTATTGATTACTAGAAGCTAGACTAGATGATAGAGAACAAATGTTATTATCCACCACATATTGATTATCAATTTAACTAATTTAGGGGAGCTTGTCTTTTCAACAAGATAAAATTGAGATCGGGGTATCTTCAGTTTAGATTTAATCTTTTTTATGTACTAAGGAATACATTTAGAAGTACATATAGCCTTTATGAATTTATCATATTTTTTTAAAAAAAAATATTTTGTTGTGTTTTCATCCTTAATGAATTGAATTTTAACCCATATTTGGATCAATTTGTGGTAGTTTTTTGGATGAACACTTGGTGTACTATATATCTTGTGACAATCATGCCCTAAATATTGATATCATCATGAGTGCAATGAGACAGAATCATATATAATCTTATCTATATAGGTTTCAGTTTCGAAATCATCAGTTACATTTCTTGGTTTATATCTTGTTGGATGAAGGTGTGTTATTGGACCCATTGATTGTTTAGGCAGTTGCATCATGGGAGAATCCCCTAAATCTTTTGAAAATAAATTTCATTATGAGGACAATAGGATATTATCATAGGATCATTTTGTACTTTTAAAAATTTATAGAAGCATTTTAGGGCTTGACAAATAAGGGATTAATGTTTGAATGGTATGGAACATGTAATAATTTTGTATTGGATATGAAGAATCATTTTACAATTACACCAATCGTGATCTTATCCAAGGAATGTGAATAGTATATGGTGTTTTGTAAAACCTCTATGATATTTCATGGATAAGTTATAATACATGGGAATAAATTAATGGTGTATGGGTCTCAGAAGTTGAGTCCCCATGAATAGAACTAACATACTCGTAAACTCAAAGTAGCATCAATGGTTTATGATTTGACGTGTTTGAAAAAGTATCTGATGAGAGAAAATATCATTGTGTATACTGATCATAAGATCTTAAAGAAAGTATTTTTGAAATAAAATATAAATCATTGGAAGAGGATATGGTTTGAGTACATGAATTCATTGGACATTGATAATTAATATATTTTTGGGGAGGGAAACAATGAGGATGATAGTTCAATTAGGAAAACATGGACTCAGGTAGTTCAAGAGTATAGTTCTTAGAGGAAAATGATAAAATTACTAGATGTGATGCATGATGTTGATTGGGAGGATATGTAGAAGATTACTCTCATATCATTTTCTGTAGTTTATACGCTACTTATCCAGTTATGATATATACAGTATGAAGATATGAATTGTTAAACCTTGATGGATATCCTTGATGGTTGGGAGATACCTTCTAACTAGATAAAAAATGAGGATGATATCATCTTTGAAAGAAGTCATGATTTTGTGTCTAAAATAATGAATGATTTGATTATTCAAGAATTTCATGCCTCAATGTCTATGGTAAATCTTAGCTCAACCAAAATGTACCACGACATATGTCAGTAATGCTGGTGGTCCGACAGAAAAAAGGAGATAATCGGATTTATGGGATGATTTTGCACATGTCAAAATGTGTATGATAAAAATAAAAGACATGGTGGATAAATACAACCATTTCAAATTATTCAATATAATTTTGATGACATCATAGTGGATCTTTTCATGGGTCTCCTGAGGATGCATGAAATAATATCTCTATTTTTGTGTTTGCGGATTGACTGATGAAAGTGGGTCGTTTCATTCATAATTGGGATACATTCTCAGTGGAATTGTTGGGAGGCTTGTATGTTCATGAGTTATAATGTCTAACTAGTGTTCCAAATTTTATTTCTTCAGATAAACACTAATGCTTAACTTTGTGCTTATGAAACGTATTACAAATGGAACTTTGTACACAAGTTTTACTGGGTAATGAAATTCAACCACATAAACTCTATGCTAGATGGATGTAAGTTAATTAGAGCCATTGGTACCGAGTTTCATTCTAGAGATGCCAAAAAAGTTCAAATCATTTGGAAAAATATTTCTATAGATCATATTGTAGTTAACTCGTATTTTGATTGAAATTGATGACACTTATAGTTTATGGAGGTTTATCGCGTGTTCATTTTGGGGTTTCCTAGATTTGAAATCATAGGATTAGAAGAGAGAGAATGTTTGAACCCATTTTTATTGATTATTTTGATCTTTTCTTGAGAATATAGATGGTTTCATATATAATACTTCTTCTGTATAGGTATATCTCCATGTGTGATGCCTTTAAAGTGTCACATATTCACTGAAATCATCTAGACCCTTATAATGAGAATGATGTTGATGATTCTGAGCATGATAATGATGCCTCCATTAATGAGAATCGGATACATGTGTTGGATCATAGTGAGAATGGGTTGAGGTATTATACTAAGTTGATAGTATATGTGTCATATTCTCATGGCCGTGTATAGAAGGAATTTTGAGAGTGAGAGAGACAAATATGAATGCCTAGTGGAAAAATCATTTTACCTAAGGATATTAGAGATTAATGGGAATGAAGTTGGAGGAAGATCTATAATTAGGTGGTTAGATTGAAATATCTCTGAAAGTTTTGGATATTTTTCAAGCTATCTATTAAGGTACTCGAGTTCTTTGTTTGAGTATGTATTGTTTGGGTTTTTCCTAGGTGTTATTGGGTAAAATTTGGCAGTGTTTGGATGTGTTTTTAGTAGTGCACAGTTGGTGCATGATTTTCCCAAGGTGCATTCCTCGGAACAAAAAATTGGGAGACCCCTAGTATAGGGGAATTTCATAGTTGACACATGGATTGGAAAACCATGTTCCACCCAATTTATAACTGTTCATTACCATAGGATGAGGCCCATTTTTAGTCACACTATTTTTAGAAAACCATGTTCCCTAAGTGTGAAACCATGTGTGCATAAATTTAATCCCTAAAAAATTATATGAAAGATAACCAACCCCTATGACTCATCCTAAATGAACCCTAGGTAGAACCTAAACATGTTCACTCATTTTTATGCACTTAGACAGATTCCAATGCCTTCTGACCACTGTTCATGCTGAATCAATGCCCAGCCTGAGGAGCTCCACCTCTCCAAATTTCAGATATATATATTGTTCTTCATAATAACCATAGTTATTTAACAGAAATTATAGATTTCATTTGGTTATAATTCTTCATAAATATTGAGGTAATTGGTAAAAATCCAATTATGATAGTATTGAAATCCCATTGCATGTATTTATTGTGGAATTACAATTATCATGTTTGACTGTTGAATCTTGAGTAAAATAAATTAATTTTTTAATTAATTTATGTATTCATGTAATTGATTTAATTTAACTTCATTGTGAATATGAATTGGTTTAGATTTGGGATAATTTGATATTTTATGATTGGATTAAATATGTAGGGAAATAATTAATGTAAACTATTGAAATTAATCAGTTACTGTAATTAAATTAATTTATTTTGAATTAATTAATGTGTTCTTGTGGTTGTGGAATTTTTGATAAATTGGGGTTGTGTTATTGGTAAATTATGGTCTTTACGAATTAATTGATACTGGGGATGAAGGAATGTTTTGCATAACCTTAATGGTTGAATGACTTATGGGGATAATTTTTTTAAAAATGGTTAAGTATTGTATTGATCATGTTATTCCATTAGATTAAAGTATTGATCCATCATTTGATTGATATTTTAACTGGTATATTAATTGTTGTGAAATGTGAAAAAGGATTAATGTCTATTAACCTTTATGAATGTGATATGTGTGATACATGATTGATGGGCTGATAATATGATTGTGGGGCACAAAATGAGGACCAGAATACCCATATGTGAAATTGCGGGTTTTGATTGGTACTAATGCTCCAACTACACATATTTGATACAAAGATTGAGAAATGGAATGAGGATCCAAATACCATATGAGATATTTGTGTACGACAAGGAGAGAGGCACCAAATACCCTCAAGGTGTTATAAATAATGTTATATTCCCATGAGTTGGAATTTTAATATGGTTCTAATTATTTGTGATATAATTCAAAATGAAAAGATTAATGATAAACATCGTATTAATATATGGTTCAAACTCTAGAATGGGCTGAGGAAGGTATTGAGGGTTAAACTATCCTTAAGAACCTTGGGGTTTTTTGGTTAGTTAAATAATAATGAAATGTGATATTTTGTATGAATTTTATGTTATTATTTATACAAATACAAACAGTTTTATTGCCATGATATTGTTTTAGATTAGTTTGGTTATGGTCTTATGAGTTTTAATCACACCATATTGATTATACCTGATTGATAACCAAATATACCTCTTTTTTTTGTGTAAATGAAAAGGTAATGATCCCTATAATAGATGGCTAAGTCAAGATGGAGTTTGGGTGATTGAACTAGACATGGTGTCATGACCCCAGTGGAAGTTTCAGTGTTTTTTATTTTAGTTTTTTAATTTAACAGATGGCTTGTACTTGGCATTGAATATCTACTATTTTGGTTTTGAAATTGTATTCATGTTTTAATAATTATGTGATACTAGTTTTTATGGTTTTAAATTAAATTCTTTAGTCGTTATTTATTTATTATCCATTGTTTTCTTAATTTGATATAGAGGGTATAGTCTCCCCGTGATAGATATTAGACCCTCTCTACTAGTCACCAGCCTTTGGCAAATGGGGAGGCCCACCTGAAGTCATGTGACCCACTAGTTTCGGGAACAGGTGTGTGAAACCCAGTATATGAAGCTACAATTTTGATTATGGAATACATTCCTTATGGTCAGGTCTCAAATTACATATTTATGATATATTACATAATTATGACATGGAGAATTCTTGTGAAACTCATTTCATTCTAAGGGAAATTCCAAAGGTTAGGCCATATGATTTATTTTCATTTTTATGCTTCACGTACTCATGAAAATGATTTGGGGGATGAGCCCAAATAGTTCTCCAACTCATTGTGTATGTATTTTTTCTTCATGTTATGTTATGTGTGGGAATATGTATTATATTAAATCAATTACTATAATCTATTTACCATTTTATTTTTTCATGGAAATTAACATTTAATTTTAATTATGTAATGTTTTTATGTTTCTAAAACATTTTATATGTTTCTAAAATCATTTAAAAACATGATCACCATGTTCTGAACCCATGTAATTACTCATGATCTTATTTATAAAAGAATGTTTATGATGTTTCACAATGTGGAAACTAATAAAACATTTCAAAACATTTTTGATATGTTTTTCATGATTTCGATATAACCATAATTTGTTTTATCATACAATTTATATTAATTACAAAATTTTTAATGAAAAACATTTGGAACAAAATTTTATTTCTTGAGTAATGAAATGTTAATTTTGATCTATAATGATAATTTTAAATAATATAAATCTTTTATTAGAAATCATGAAATAACTCATTTCGTCCGTTAATTTTATATACCCCATAAAAAGAGTTTTGAGGTCATACAATGGTATACAATATTACATAAACAGGTTTAATGATGTGTAGGGAAAACTATGAGGTAATGATAAAAATCGTGAAGATGTGTCATAAAAAATATTTGTTATATCATAAATATTTTATCTTTTTGAAAAATGTATTCTAAATGGATGTGTATACATTGTGATGAAATATTTATTTATGTAAGGTCTATGTAATAATTATATTATATCGTAATACATAATAATTATTATGAGTATGAAAATGATTTTTTACTTCAAACCATTGTTTATGTAATGTTTAATGTTGGGTCTTACCAGTTGGTTTTAGAGGAATGTATTAGATGACTTTAGAGATTAATATGATTTCAATAGATTGTAACTTAATCAGTTTGGATACCATCATGGGTATATGATTTGAGGGCAATTATATGTTTAATTGAATCTGAACCTCGATTAATATTTTAATTTATGGAATCCTAATATGGTTAATTAAATTTCCCAGGATTTTTTTTGGGTAAAGGTATATGTAACAGTTTAGTTGAACGTGAATTAATATTTAAGGAATATTTACTTTTTCATATGTTTAAATGTATTGATGGAAATCCATGTTTTATTATTTTTTTATGATTAAACATATTTTTGAGGATGTTTATATTATTTATAGAAATTTTATAAGAATCATATTAATATCCATTTAGTAAAAACAATAACCCTTCATATTTGGAAATGTAACAGGTCTTTGACCCATAATAGAAGGGAGAGAAGGGTGTAACTACTAACATTGTGCTACATACTGTATTGGTTTGTATGAAATAATTTTTTTAAAAAAAATCCTGAAAAAAATAAATTTGAATTTTATTTTGAGATCATATTATTTATCATAGAGATAACCGTGGAATTTATAAATTATTAGGTGATTCACTTTTGAAACCTAATATGAATAAGTTAGACATAACATTATGGTATTTTATTTTAGTAATAAAGGTTGACTTATCTAATTGAGACATGCTTTTTATGTGTGTTATTGGTGATTCACATTATTAATAAAAATCGATTTCCGATCATGTACATTATATTATTAGGTTATATATAGTTTTGCAATGAGACTTTAAAAGTGAATGATTATACATAGAGATAAATGATACATTTAACTTGGAACAATATGTGATTAAATCATTCTAGATGTTAGGTATCAATATTATTTTGTATTATATTGATGGATTTTAATATTATCTCTTTATTAAATGTTCTATGTTGAGCATTTTGTGTTATTGTTGAAGCTTTGGTAATTGATTTTTTTATTTCTCTATATAATAGATTATTCATTTTGAGAATTATCTTATGATAATCTTTAGGATTTTAATTACATTATAAAGATATGAGGAAGTTATATCTATCATTTTTATGTTTATGTGATATGTAAGATGTTGATTCAAGTGATTTGGGAATTAAAAAATTCCATGTGAATACAAATTATTCATGGAAGAAGAAGATATTGAAGTGGAAATTGATTTAAGGATGAAATTATACATATAATGTAATATAATTACTTATTTTTTTCATCTATATTGTAGTGACCTGACCCCAGAATCCTATAGTTCATGTATACTATTATTACATTAGAATGATTAAAATGAATCAAATCCTAAAGTATTGTAGAGTTTAGTAGTCATGGTAAACCAAATACATAAATGAGGCATGCATTACCAATGAATACACTAATTTAAAAATAATTTTCCCTTATTTCAAGGATAATAACTATATTCCATATAGTGAACACATAAATAACGTTCTCAGTACACATCAAGGTATCCATGGGTGATAAAATAAAAAAGGTCGAGATCAAATACATACTATGGGAAAATTACAATGGAATAAATTTTGAATAAATTAGAGTTGTTAATAAAGAAAGTTAATAACTAGAAACATGTTCTATGTGTTCAATAAATAGATAAATAATTACATAAAAATGTGTTAAGGTAAAGAATAGAAAAAAATTACATTTAAAATAATTGGATAAATAATAATTAATATGAAAATTTAGGGAAGTGAAACACATTCCATTGATTCAATTAACCGACAATGAAATTCATCAATAGGTATGATGACACAATAATCTCATGGATAACAATAATAAATTAATTCCCTATAATGAAAATTATTAAAATTTGGTTATCACGTATCAGGATCCTGATCCACTACCATCATGATCATTGACATTAAGGGTTAATTATATGGTTAGAAACCCTTCAATACCACTTAGAAATAAAGTTGAAGGGATTTTCCCTACAAATAGCATGTAATACGACAACGAAAGCATTTCATGTCTTACTTTAAATTTTCCCAAATGAGTATAGGTTACATTAACTATCCCCTAAACCATAGGCATTGAATCGACCATTCCCTTATAAATATATTGAATGTCCAAACTATTACTCATGTATATAATAATCAATTTAAATAAACAAAGTGACTCATCAAATATCCTTATAGTGTAAAGGGTATAAATTAATCAATATTTTCCCAGTCAATAAAATAACTATCAAAATATAAATAATATGTAGAAATTAAATATGGTTTAGGAAATAAACATATCCACAATAAATGATATTAATAATAAGGGGAAAATCATTTATCAATAATCAAATGTAATTGAATATTTCAAGGGGAATATAAAATTGACTAAATGTATATAATTTCAATAATATAATTATTAAAATTAATCAAGAACTATCCAAATGAAGAAAAATTATGGTATTGACTCAATATACCCCATGTGGAGTAATATTAAGGGGGTTTTCATTGGTTACTGAAAATAACATTAAAATATCCTTAAAAATATTTTAGAAGAAAATATATTTTTTATTTTGATTTTTTTGGTAATCATTGTTATTTAAAATCACATTCTAATAAATTTTATTAAGAAATAATCGTTTCAAACATATAATGGATTCTTCAATGAAATGACAACAAGGAATCCTAACATTTCATATAATTTAAAAAGAACATTACTTTTTCATGGTAAAATGATTAGAAAAGATCATTGTTAATAAAGAGATATGAATATTCTTTAGAAATAATTTTGAATAGAAAAAAGGGTAAAAATTAATTCAATAAATCATTTTGGGATGGAGAAAATATTTTTGAGAACCTTTCTATAAAATGGGTGTTTAGAAGAAAACATGTTCACCGACTAAAGAGAGAAATGATGTTGGGTTTTATTAAAAAAACTCAAAATCATTTTATAGATAAAACATTGGGGGATATGTTACAATTACAGTAAAATGTTTTAATGACTGAATAAGAAGATAAATAAATAGATTATTATAAAATTATCAAATAATTTCCTTTTATGTAAATTCTTGTGTAAACAATCCTGAACAAAATGAGATTGTGATGCAAACCCTTGAAAAGATGATAACATAGATATGATAATAAATAAATTAATAGAAAATTTGTGTTAAGTAAAAATACACATATAATAAGAGTAAATAAAAATAGAGAGTAAAAAGTGATTACATGCATAATCTAATAATATTAACAATAATGAGAAAGTAATATAACCCAATGAAAAGGATTTGGGTTATAAAATTATTTTCCACTTGGTAACAATAATCTCAAAAACCCTTAAAAATATATTTCAATTTGAAAATAAAAATAAAATGAAGATAAAAAATTTTATGATATAATATATCAATAGGGGCTGTAGTTAAACCAAAATAAAGTAAGTGGTGTTAATGGTGTATTCTTAACGGATTGAACAGTGGGATAATAATCCATTAACTTGTGTTTCCTTTTAGGTAAACATATTTTAAAATTTTCTATAAGTGATTTAAACATGTAAAAAGATTTTAATGGAAAATATTTATATTTATAAAATCATATATTATATTATTATATTATCTTATTACCTATTTGTTAATTATTATTCTTTATTTTCACTACTTCTACTAATAATTTGAATGTTTTTCATGTATGTTTTTACTAGTATGTTATTGTTATTATTAAATCTATAATTATTCCATAATATCAATAATTTAAACCCCGATTAAAATTAAATATATTTACATTATATATGTATTTATATTAGTCAATAATATTTTGAGATAGTAACTGAAATTCTCCATTCATGGAGATGGTTGGTCGTATGTACACATGAACACTACATCCATTTCTCTATCATAATTTAAAAGATTAAAATATAAATGATATATATTTATATTATAATTATAGTTTAATATATATATCATATATTTTAAATAATTTTATTGAAACCATTTCTTAACACATTCAATGTATAACATGAATAAATCACATCGCTTTAAGGTAGAAGTAGTCTCCACTTCCATAAACGATGTTATCATATTTCTAAAAAGTGGAAATCATGGGGATATGATTTATATAAAAACACCATAAGTATAAGGCCATAATTAATATCACATATATATAATAAAACAATTTTTTTCCATTATAATTCCCTACAATTAGGGGTGTTAATGAAAAATTAATATTCATCATTTTGCGTGGCTGTAGATAACCATACACATATGGAATGGTCATTAACCATTAAATAGATATTTTTTTAATTTTTTTAAAACATAAAATGAAATCATATAAATATGTTATGGAAATTTTGGTTATTACGTAATCACATAACATGAATATATAGGTCGGTGAACAAGGAAAATAAAACAATCGAGCTTGTAGAAGTATGCTACCTCGTTTTTGGGAAACACTTTTTGTATTTGACCAAAATACTACCTTGGATTGATTTATTACCAAGGTAAGACCTATATATTGAATGGAGGAATTTTTTGACCTTATATTAGAATATTTTGGGTGATAAAAATGGATTTAAAAGTGTGAATAATATGGAGGTTTGTGTGCCTTTATATAGTGATGGTGGAGTTCCATTCTTGTAATTTTTTTAAATTGGAATTAAAAAAAAATTTTCCTTTAAAAAGTGGATCCAATAATGGTACTAATTCTATGAATATAGGTATAGGGTTCATCAATTTCTTTAAAGGTACTTTTTAACAAGTTTTTATGTCATTTTTGGCCCTGATGTTTAATTTTTAGTAACTTGTAATGCCCATTTTCTCTTAAATAGTGTAATTAATTTTAATAAATTTCACACATATTTGTTATCCAATCTATGTCGAACATATAAAATATTATATATTACTATGATTCCAAATAGAGAAATCATTTTTCCAAATTCTTATATCATAAGTGGATGAAATTAATTTTAAATTAATCTCATAGATGGGACAACAAAATTGGGTTTTAAAAAAAAGTTCAATTTTTTTAAATATTTTAATATTCAATTTCATTGTAAAATTTATTCAAATAAAAAAAATTAGAATAAATGATGTTTTATTTATCTAATTAATTTTTAAACCAATCAAAACATAATTGTAATATATAAATAAGTTGGATGAAAAAGAAGTTTTGAATAAAAATTTATCATGTCTTTACTAGTCAATTATAAATAAAACTTCCCACAAAAATAACCAACATTCACCATATGAAATTTTATATATTATGATTCCAAAAATTATGTTTATTTGGACATATAAAATTGATTTTTTTTGGAATTTTTTATTTAAAATGTGTTCTCCATTAAGAGGTGGTAAAAGTTCTATTTTAGAAATATACAATTTTTTCTTCATAAAACTAAGGTTATTTTTATCTTATTCTTACAAAAAAAACTATTGCAAGAATATAATAAATGTTATATTTAATATGTTTTATATATTTATATAATTTATTGATATTATTAAATAATATTAATTAATTTTATTTATTAGGATAAAATTGATTTGTGGGAATAAAAATCATTTTCTTAAAAAAAATAACTTTATATTAAATTGGTATATATATAAATTTTTAACTAATTTTTATCCAATGAATTAATTTTATATTTGAGTAAACCATATTGTTTTATAAGTTAGTTAATACTATTCATAATTTTTATTTTAACGACTATTTTATATCTTTATATATGAAATAACAATATATAAAATAATATATATTTGTTCTGTAAAACTCAGTAATTCATATAACATAAGTCATCAAGCTATGTAATTATTGAGTGAGATGAATGATAACTCAATATAATTGGAATTGGAAGCTATATTATAAATTTATTTTTCTTAAAATATTATATATTTTTTATATTTTCCTGATAATATTCTCCCTTATGTACTTTTTGTTCTGTGTTATATTCACTATTGAATACATTGTTCCTAATTATGAATTTCGGGATTTCACATTATCCCCACCATAATTAAATATAAACCTTCAAATTTAGATATTAACTCTGTAATCTTGGATTAAATATATAAAAACACTATTATCGAAAGACCCAGATCGTAAAAGGGTTCATAAAATATCCCTCTAATTAGAGATTATGAAAACAAGAATGGTCATATATATTAACAAATATCTTGTTCTCTAAGAAGGGTAATATTACTGGGAAGTGAATATTTGAAAATTGGGGAAAGAATAAATATTTATAGGGATTGATTTAGGCAATCAATCACTGAAAAGCAAATGATTAATGGAAAGTTGAGGGTCTCAAATATAAGAATCTAGGATGATTTAAAAGTATATCATTAAAAAAATAATGGTATTGTGCATCATATTTTGTTTTAAGATAATTCTCATAATTTATAGGAATTGTTTTGTTAAACAAGAGTATAATGAAAAATGTTTATATGATAGGTTTTAATATCACATGAACCATTCCATCTTTTGGATTTTTGTTGATCAATTTTTTAATTCACCCATTCAATTATGAAATGGATATCTAATAATTAACTTTGATTTTGAAAGCACTAAACTTTTCTTTTAATAAATAGTAAGACATATAAAATAGTGACATCTCTTTCCCTTTTTCTATAAATATACTGTAAATAAAAATTTTAAATTTTATTAATCTCTAATCCTAAAAATTTACCCTACTATTGCATGATTAATATTTATTCATGAAATTTTTTAACTAAAAAATTACATATAAACTCGGAAATTTCATAAGTTAGTGGTTGAAATTAAATCCTTCTCATCAATTGGTCAGGGGTTCAAGTCCCATAGCCTTTTTTGGAATTTTGGGTTGTCCTATTGTAAACATGTTTTCATTTTATAAATCCTAATTAATATAATTACTAATAAATTCACAAAAACGTGATGGACATACTTGAAATAATGTTAATCACAACGGACCCCTTTAAATAAGATTTTAAACACATCCTAAATAATTTTGTACTACATACTTTGTATTTATACATATGCAATTCCTTGGACTATGGTATAACATTGGTCATTAATCTTCATTATCAATTCATATATTTCATGATGGTTTGTAAATATTATTTTAATTATCCTAAGCATATCCCCTGAAGTGTGAAATTTAGCACACAATAACGTATATTGTATTTTATAAGGTTACACTCGAGTTATGCCTAATACACCTTGTCCTAGTTATTATCCCTAGGGACATTTATTCCAGAACTAGATCCACTTATAGTATCATTATCGGGATGTATCATTGGAAAGGCCCAAATAATCTCGACCTTACTATAATCCATGAATGTTTTTATATAATTATCCTCAAATTCTACCTCATTGTTATGTTGAAAATATATGTTTTTGTTAATATAGTTCCAATGGTTTCTACAAAACATCATATGATTCAAATAGTAGCCACCCAACCCCATAATTTTAGAGCTGGTTTCTGTAAACATTACTTTTACATGATTACACTGAATAAATATTAAAGGATTTAAGAGTTTAGTAGTCTTGGTAAACTAGATACATAAATGACTATTGTATTAAAATGAATAACCTAATTACAAAATTCTTATTTTTATTTAATTCAAGGATAATAACTATATTCCATATAGTGCATCCTTGAATAAGTTTTTACAAAACTTCAATGAATCTTGGGAATTGGAAATAAAATAAGGGTGAGCTAAAATTATAATTAAGAGTAAAGTACAATGGAAGAAATAATTAATCAATTAGAATAGTAAATATGGAAAGGTAATAAGTAAATAAACATTATATATAATCAATAAACTAAGAAGGATGTTGGTAAACTATACATAATGTTAAATATTAATAAAAACATGCTATTTAAAATGACTGGATTAGAAATAATCAATATAGAAAGGTATGAAATTTAAAAACATTCCATATAATCAATAAACTGAGAATGAAATGAATCCATAGGTATTCCAAAACAATAATATAATGGATAATAATAAAAAATGATTTTTAATTATAGGAAATGATTAATTATCAGGCTTCAGGTATCTAACACATGCACCACTACAATCTAGACATTTCACAACATGGTTAAGGTGTGTGGGTAAACACTAATCTGTTCTATATGAAAACAAAATCAATGTGTTTTTCACAATATAATTTCATCTCATGATACCACCAATGCATCATTGGTCTTACATTAAATGATCCCCAATATGTAGGTCTTCCATTAACATTTCCAAAACCCATAGGTCTTGGATTAACTAGTCCCTAACCCAGATACTTCATATCAAAAATATTTATCATGTGGAAAATAATAGATTTAAATTAACAAAGTGACCTGTAAAATATACATATTGAGTAAAGGATATAGATTGTTCAATATTTCCCCAGAAAATAAAATAAATTTTAATGTAAAAATTATATAAAAAATGACATATGGTTTTGGATATAAATATATTTATGAAAAATGATATGAATAATTTGGTGAAATTAAATATTCAATGATTATTGGAAATTGAATATTTCAAGGGGTCTAAAAATGAATTAATCAATTGGATTCCAACACAATACATGGTAAAATTAATCGAAATGTAAATATTAATAACAACGATAATATCAATAAAATATATCACATGTGGAGTAAAATAAATGGTTTTTTTCCTTTAGGAATGAACACAATACAAATGTTATTTTAAAAAAAATTGGGAATGATATCCTATTAAATTTTAGAAACATTTTGAAATTCCTTATACTTGAAAATATGTTTTGAAAACATTTTCTTAAAAAATAAACCATTTAATCATAAAAAATAAGATTCAATGAAATTATAGAGAGTAAATATATACTAGCCGTCAATGGTAAAAAGAATATTCCTTTTTACAAGGTAACATAGTTAGAAAAGTGGCTTGTTTAGAAAGATATAAGAAGATTACATTGAAGTATTTATAAAAGAAAAAAGGTTATAATTTTATTTAATAAATCATTTTGGGAAGGCAAAAAAATTGACATCTTTTTTAGAATAAATGGTTTTAAGAAGAAAATGGGTTCTCTGACTAAGCATAGTTTTTAAGTTGGATTACCTTAAAACATATTTTAAAAAAAATTAGTACCTAAGAGTGGGAAATATGGTACTATTACTTGAAAAGGTAATTATTAACCGTAGTATAATAGAATTAAATGGATTATTATATAATAATCAAATAATTCTCCCTGATGGATATTTAAGTGTTAATGATCCCAAACAAAATGAAATGATGAAGTCAACCCATGAAAATTACCATATCATTGATGTGAGAATAAATCAATGAGTAGATTTTGGTGTCACATGTAAATAAAAAAGTATTATAAATATAATATTATATTTTAAAAAGTGATTCACACATTATCTTATAATATTAATGAAAATAATAAAGTAGTATAACCCAAGAAAATAAGAATCAGTTAATGAATTATTTTCCTCTTGGTAACATTTAACTCAAATACACATCGAATAAACTATGAAAAATTAAATTGAATATACCATGATGTTAAAATAACTCATTATATAATCTATAAAAGGGTTAGTAGATACTCTATACAAAATATGTATGTGGTCTTAACGATGTATGCCTCATAGAAAGAAATATGTGATAACAATCCCTTCCCGTGTGTTTCCTTTTATGTGAACATCCTTTAACATTCTGTATAAGGGATTTAAAAATGTCAATAAGTTATTGAAAAACCATAATAATATTTATAATATCATAGATTATATTATTAATATATATTTTATACCATTTTTTAATAATCTCTGATTATTTTCACTATTTTAGGTGTAAATTACAATGTTTGTCAAGAATGTTTTAACATGTTATTTGATTTTCTCATTAAATATATCATGATTTCATAACCTATAAAATTAAACCATAATTTTAAATATAATATATATATGTAGTGTTTATATATTTATAAAAATACATAAAATTTGAAGATAGAATATGAAATACACTATTTATAGAGATAGGATGTCGTACACCCACATCAACACTACATCCATTTCCTTGCCATATTTTTTTTAAAAAAACTTAATGGTATTTGTGAATAGTATAATTAAAGTATAATATCCATTTCATATATGATACAGAGTTTATTTATAATTATTCCAAAATACATTCCATGTATACAATGAATGAGTCATATCTCTTTGAGGAGGCTGTAGTCCACACTTCAAAAAATGATGTTATTATATTGCCAAAAAATTGATATAAAGATCGTATGTATTATATAAAGATTAAAAATTATAAGCACATACCATATAAAATATTTATCTTATATAAATAATTTTTCTATCATAATTCTGATCCATTATTGGTGGTAAAGAAAAATGATCAATCCTCATTTCGCGATGTGGTAGTTCACCGTTCAAAATTGATATATTCATTATCAATTAGATTAAAGTGTCTGTAAGTGTAGTTATAAGACTTATAATATCCTCACATTAATTGTTTTTGAATTTTATGGATATTATATAAGTGTGGAATAAGAATTATTCAGTGGTTGTTTAAGGAAAATAAAACAATTGATCTTATGGAAGGATGATACCTCATTTTTGGTTAACTCCTTTTGGTTTATACAAAAAAACATACTTGGTCTACTTTATAAACATGTTTTGGATTCTAGGTTATTGGGAGGGGTTTTGGGATATTATTTTATTAGAGTTATGGAAAGATAAAGTTACTGATATCGGTTAATAAAGGAGGTTCCTTTTAATAGTGGAGGAGGAGTGGAAATCCTATTAATATTTTAAAATGGAATCCACTCACATTTTTTACCATGAATAGTTGATCCAATACTGTTAAAAAATCAATAAAATGGTTGACAGGTTTGAAATATATCCCCAAAAATGATGTTTGTAAATGTAACTTGTCTATCAGGGACCCTGTTTTTTATTTTTAGTTCTTTTTTTATGTTAATTATTCTATTATTCATTGAAAATAATTTTCATTGATACCAAAAAATACAAGATGTCATTAAACCTGTCATAATATAAATGATTAAAAGAGTAAATATAGTCAATCCTTAGAAGGTATTATTATAATTCTAGGAGTGTATCACTCCACACATATCTGAATTAACCATTGGAATATAATAGTGTGGGACTGTAAAGTCCCACATCATATTCATCTCCCTGGCTGACTTCATAGAATAAACATATTCCACATGATTTTCTACTGTATATGCATGCGAGAAATTGACCATAGTTATGCATCATAGACTGAAGTAATGATATAAAAATCCTTTCATAAAACCATGGTTCATGCAGAAGACACTTCCTCAACCTGAGGTCCCAGAAATTCTTTAATCCACACCATAAATGGTGACATTAAACCATAAAACAATTAGTGGAATCCAATAGATGTTCTTGAGTAATTTGGGCTTCCTTAGTCTACCTACAACACACTATATAATGAAAATATTCATGAAATTCATGTTTTTGGACATATCTCTAACATGTACAGTTAAAGCAGCATAAAAATATTTATGTTGGGAAAGAGTACCAATATACACTGAGGAATTATGACAATAAAACAACTTGGAGTTTCTAGAAATCCATACAGATGAGAATATGCAAGCCAATACTACTAACAACTAATTCATCACTTGCTCACTCTATCAAATTAATGTGATGAAATCCATGAGATTATCAAGATGTAAAGAAGACTCAATTTTTACACCAATGATATAACCTAAATAAGACTATATATTCCTAGAAAATCAATACATGAAAAATATATGTTGAACATTGTCCTCCACCCTCAGTAAGAGATGTCATGCCAAACAAATATGAGATCCATAATTTTGTAGCTATTCAAGTGCAGGGAAACCATTTTTTAGATATTACAGAGAATAATAAACAAATAATGTTTTATAACATGTAGCGTGAACATAAATAATAATTTTTTTTGGAATGGTAGATCCTCAGCAATCTAGATTGAAATAGTTATTATCTTTAAAATTTCTATTATCTTTCTGCTTCCAATACTGAAAATAAATTTCCATAAAAATGTAGTTTTAAATACCTCGGAGGATACTCAAAGTGGTTGAAACATAAATATTGTGATCTTGTGATATAAACATAGAAATGTATATATCAATTTTGTCATAGGGTACTTAACTTATGTCATAAACTTGAATATCCATCTAAGTACTCCTCTAGAAGTTGAGGGTAGAATACATGTGAATAAGTAATTTATTTTCATTCAAGATCACATTAAATGAATAACTGATTGAAGTCTAGAATGATGAGGCAAGGTAATATTTGAAACTATCAGTAAACTTTCTCTGAACATATTAGATAAAAAATCACATGTATCATTACTAAAAACCTATTTACATTTAAATTTCCCAATGAGTCCATCATTAAATATCACCAGATACTTAATTATGTGCCCTCCCATTTCAATGGTTTTAATACATTCCTTCACTCTAACATTGACTACATTTATTTCATAAACTGATCCTATCTATATAATGTTCATTATAATTTTTTGGAGTTCCATATTCATACTTCAAGGACACTTGTACATAGAGAATGGTTAAACAAACATTGATGTAATCACAAAGTGTGCAAGGAACACCCTTCCTACTTGATACATAAAATTTCCATTACACTTACTCAGTTGATTGGGAATTCCAAGGAATATTCCTTCCAGATATTTTCATTTCACATTTCCCTAAGATAAACAGATACTAAAGTAATTCGATGGAACATAACACCTATTAACACTAAGAGTTATAATTAACATATTTATCTTTCCAACCACTATATTATCCCGAATAATAATAGATAAATTATACCAAATTAAATCTTGTTTGTACACATCCTTTTAATGTTAAATGTGAGACATAATACAACTTATGGTCTTTCTAGATTATTGAACAACATATAGGTTTTCATCCATATATAATTGATTTTTAGGGGCATCTACCTTTCTGTTAGCTTTCATTTGCCTATAAAAACCTATCAGGGAAGGGTCATTGACAAGTCTACTGAAATAATCATCTGAAATATACAACATGATTCTGGATAGTGATTCACCTTTTCTCACACTCCATGTGTGTGGACAGAATCCTATGGGGTCCCAATTAACAATAATGATAAGTCTTAGAGAATTGAGAATGATACTAAACAGACTGATGAACACATTTAAAAAACCATATCTCTTTAGGAAAAGAAGAATAAAACTCCATTTCAATGTATCAAAATCCTTGGAGATGTTAATTTTAAATGAAATGTTACATTCCCTTGTTTTATTTTCATGCGTTAGATTCATTCTATGGAACGAAATAGGAAATTCTGAATATTCCTTCATGGGATAAAACCAATTTTTTTGTAGTGTGGTCATTATAAAATCCCTGAATCCTATTATTAAAGATCTTTATAATTTTTTTGAAATAATGTTATGAAGGGAGACTGGCTTAAATTCCTTGATATTAATATTATTCTACATCTTGGGTACTAAGGCAATGAAGCTTTAGTGTATGAAATAGATAATTGAGGAATTATTATTAATTTTCCTTGTTTGAAAACTTAATATTATCATATAGGATATACGAGTAATATATGATAATTTGATTTTAATCCCATCCACGTCCGGATTACACTCCATGTTGATATGGAAGAGGGTTACTTTAATTTCATCCTTTCAGGGATCCATAATAATGGACCAGTTTTTGTGCTCCTCAATACAAGTAAAAATGTAATTTACCATTTTTTAGTATAATACAATCCATTATTAGAATAAAACACCATAATTTAATCCAAAACTTCCTTATAAATGTCACCATCAAAGGTGTGAAGGTATCTATTTATTCTGATTGATTTATACCCAGATATTTCTATATTCTCTTTATGAAATCTAGGAAAGATCATTATGTTCCTAACCCAATATTTTAACAATTTTAATTCAACTAATTTAGGGACTTTGATCATCAAGATGTAATTTATATTTTTATTAGAATATATATACTCCCTATATCAAGTATTCTGATCTTGGTTCCACATTTAACATTATCCAT
Organism: Viscum album; assembly: GCA_963277665.1. NCBI lineage: Eukaryota > Viridiplantae > Streptophyta > Magnoliopsida > Santalales > Viscaceae > Viscum > Viscum album. The sequence continues at coordinate 1,409,478,901 of OY728152.1, read as the reverse complement.
GATGATCATCAACACCTTTGATTTCCAAATATTATTTTCATATATATGTTTTTCACTAGTTTTTAAAAATTCCCATGGGATGATTCAATTTCCTAGCCAACCATTAATGAGGTATTCAAGTGATGTAAATTTTCCAGGCCACCAATAGAATTGCATTTAATCCCGGAATTACAAGACATTCATTATTGAAGACATATGGGTGAAGATTTTACCTTACTAATGTGTCGATAATTCCAGAATGATATGATTGTGTTTGAAATGATGCTTGGGGAGAGTAATCCTAGATACCTATTGATATAACTTCTATAATCCATTTGATCGAAGAATATATCATTGATACATTATTTTATTATATTAACTCTATACCTTTTAAATGGGAAATTACCTCATATAAAAGGAACATAAACAATATTTCATATTTTATATATAATAGATTAACATCAAAGATGCAATTTTATTAATATCATTTACAATTTTTTCATTGAGCCTTAGAAAAGAGTTGAAATATCCAAGGATAATACATTTTGGACTCATGTTTCTAGGGATTACATCAATAGCATTCAATAATTCCTTTACCCTAATATAGGATTTTGATTTATACACAAAAGAGATGGATAGATTGTAACATGAAGTGCTATATGAAACTAAGACACTCATAGATCACTTCATACAAGAAATAAATTAAATTATACCATTCATTAAAAACAAAAGGTGATCCATATTTGAATCATAAGTTTTTTTGGAGAGAAACATTTTTCTACAAGAGTTGTGTTTGAAGGCTGTCAAGTTTTCAATGTGAAACTTTGGTTCAACAATACTAACCATCATGGGTTTGTAGGAAATAGTAAAGTGTCTATTGGAATTTTTTATCAAGGAATTCCCAATTCATTAAATGTTCCAATATAAGATCTTAATTTCTTGAAGTTATTTCCTCTAATCATGGGTCCTCTATTATGTGCCACATTCATTGGGAATTTCCCTTTTTTCAAATACTTTTCATCTTTCTACCTTTTGTATTGCAGTTCATGCCTAGATCTTTTATGTGCCAAGTCAGTTGAGATTCTTCATTTTTCACATCATGGGAATAAATGTCATTATTCATGTGGGGTTGTGTTTCATCATCCTAATAAGATCAGAAGACCCTACATAAATGGGAAAAATATATTTTTGGTTCCTCTAGGATCAATTGATTTCTCCTTATTTTTAATTTTCATGGAAACCATCTATGAAGGGACCTATGAGAAGACCTCATACACGGCACAAGTATTAGCATGTTGGGGATACTAATGTCCTAACTTATCCTTCTCTATTGGTATCATGAGGGAATTCCCCACATGAATTATGGTAACAAAGCCATTAGTATTCATCTCATGCTTTTCTGGGATTTATCCAAACAAAACTAATACTACTTCATCAAATTTCATTCCAACTATCTTATCCTAGAGTGTATTTATGTTCTGACAAGAATTTTTTCATCAACAACTACCCTTAAAATAGGTGTTTTATTATAAGTTAATTGGAATTATGATATATGTAACTTTATAGCCACCTACATCATCCCATCATGAGTAACATTCCTGAAATCCTATTTTGATCATTCATTTTTGCCATTACACGCCGCCTCAGTGACACTTGACTCATCAGATTGATTGTCAAATTAGAAATTAAAAAAAGGGGTCTATGAAATCACCTATAAATTATCCTCATTCATCACCTAATGGGTTCGTTGATTATTTTCTAGAATGAGTTCTTATACTAGATAATATTTAAATGAATGCCCCTCCCTATGTGCATCCCATTAGTAGCCAGGCCATTAACAGTCATTGATATGACATGATTTGTGAGTGGGAAATCTATAGGAAATCAGTTTATTAGCGATATTTAAGGATCTATCTGATTCTAATAGCTAATATAATTATCAACAGAGGTGTGCACTATATTTTTATATGATGAAAAAGGATACTCGTACCAAGCCTCATTATTTTGACATGCATTATATGGTTCAACAATTGAGTGACACTATACTATAGGGGTAACTATTTCCAAACCCTTATTATTTCTACCTGATTCTATGTCATATAACCTTAACATGATTATGATAAATTCTTTATCCCAATTATATTCAGATGATAATTGACCAAAAAATGTTTAACTCATCAATAATTTGGGTATCCTATCATACTAAATGCCATGATTGAGACCGTCATCTCTTATAGATGCACCTCCTCAATGAACATATTGGAAAAATCAACCTCCACCATGATTCCTTATTATTACTAGAAAAATGGATTATTAGTATGTACATCTATTTGAATAGGATTAACAATTTAGGATGTAATGTCAGAAAGGATCCCTAGGTGCGAATAAATCCAATTGAGCTTGTGTATACACATTCATACCAAGGTAAATGTATTATTAAAATTGTTTGGATGAAAGATAAAATACCATTAATTGAATTATTATCGATCAATATAAGCTTTCAAGAAATTAAAAAACAAAATTTAACTGTATAAATGAATAATACAAAAATTTAGTTTGGAATCAGACTCTAGTACTTTTCACTTTTCATTTAAAAATGATTCTTCATAGAAAAATGAAAAAAACATCCATATCAAATTTTTTTAAACATTTAAAAAATATGAATATTTATATATATAAAATAAATAAATCATCCATAAAATTTAACTAAAATACGTTCTCCATTAAAAAAGTTCTAAAAGTTCCTTTTTAGGAAGATATAACTTTTCAGTGTAAAATACGATTTATTCATATATTATGCTTATCAATCCTATTGTTTGCATATATAAAATATTTGAATTAATATATCATATGATATATATATATATATTTAATATCATTTACTAATAGAAACTTATTTAATTTATTTGGATTAATATCTTCGTGGGCATAAAACTAGCTTTCTAAAAAATTATTACCTTAATATTCAACTGGTTTTCATATTAATTTAAAACAAATTTGTGACCTTTGAAATTAATATATATTTTATTAAATTATATATTATTTTAATTTGGTTAATAATATAAGTAACATCTAATTTAATGGCTAGGTTATGTCATATTATATACAATAATAATTTTTTAGTAATATATTGTTGTTTTGAAAAACACTGATATGTGAGTAATGAAAATCATCAAAGAAATTCATTATTACGTGTGATACAAGCTAACTCAGTATAGTTTTCATTTCAAGATATATAATAATTTTTTTTATTTGAAATAGTAAATATATTTTAACAGTCTCATGATATTATATTTCCTTACGTGGTTTTTTTCTTTCATACAAGCTAACGAATAGAATGTTCTCACATGAAAATTTCAAAGTGTTATATATATAGTAACATAATTCAGAAACACTATGAAATGGATATTGATTAAAAAAATTGCATCATATTAAATTCATTTCATATGAATTTATGGTCTTTTTTATGCCTCATAAGTTTATTGTATTATGGAAATTAAAATCTTCTTGATCCTTCACTTTCCTCAGATCAATGATCATTTTCACTCACCATAATTATTTAGACATCAATTTTTGTCACCATATCAATATTTTAACTTCCCAACAATGTAAAACTACTTGAAACCTAGTTAGGTGTGGACCATTATGATTTCATTACCCATATCTTAGGAGAAATATTTATTAATCCATTTTATGATATGTGATTTCAATAAAGGTAGTTTCAGATTTTAGATCCTTATTTACTAAGCCTGAGTTCAAATTTAGATGATATATTATTTTAATTGTGGAAGAAATTAACATAGCTAAATTAAAAAAATACACCACTTGAAAGGTTACACAACATTTTTCACTGAGTCTAAATGGACTTTGAAATACTATTTTTTAAATATACATGTTATTAAAATATCGATAAATCAGAAGGTAAGAATATGATTAATTTCATTATGAAATATATTTATTAGTAGTAGTAGTAAATATTGTTTTTATAAATTCATATGTATGTAATCATTCTTTTTTTAATATCATTATATTCATCAAAAATACATTATCTTAAAAATTTATTTTTATTCTTTTTTTGATGAATATTATAAATCATTCAAAAATTTCACAAATTATATTTAAAAAATATAATATACTTTTTTAATTGAAAAATAAAAATTATACTATGTCAAAATTATCAGATTTAACATAAAATCATTATTATTCAGTGAATATTGAAAAACATATACTTTATAATATTTTCATTTTTTTAATAAATTATGTATTTAAAATATCCCATAATGCATTGAGTTTAATTTAAATGAAACATAAGTATTAAATAGTTATATTTTATATAACTAAATAAATTTTAATTATCTTTATTCTAGATTTTGGTGTATGTTCATTTTTGTAATTCAACTTTCATTTTTTGAAAATGTCATTTTTAAAAACATCTCGAGTGTCTTATATAATTTTTTTTTTAAATATTAATATTTAATCATGATAAATAGATTCCCTATTTATATAAAGTATTTTTAAATTAAGTAAATAATCCCCTTTTATTTTTTTATTGAGAATTTGAACTTCTATAAATAATTCTCACTATGGGAATGGTAAAACTAGTAATTAATATTAAAAATAATACGATGAGGACTATAAATTATCACAAAAAATTTTAATTTTATTATTACATGGGTTTATTTTATCCATTTCCATCCAATTAATCAATATATGTCCACTTATTGACAAATAGGAATGATTTTTACCTTTATTATATTTATGTATTAGATAATGAAAAAATGTCACTCTCTTTCTTTTACTAACTGTAACATTTTTGATAGTGATAAAAAATTTATTTTAATTTCAAAATATTCATTTGTAAGGTAAATGATTCAAATATCAATGTTTTTAATTCATATTTTTTATTAATAAAACAATAAACTTAAATTATTATATAATGTAGAGATAATATTTATTAAATTAATAAAAAAATAAATTTATTCATTTAAAACAATAACAATGTAATATAAATTGAATAAATAAATTTATCAATGAATTTGATGGAAAATATAAAATTTTAATGAGGCATAAAATTATTATATTTTAGGTCCATTTTTTTCATGTTTTTATCATATTTGAATTAAATTAATAATTCCGAAAATGACATTAATGATTTTTATAATATATAAAATTTTATTTAAAAACAAAAAATTCATAAAAATATATCATTATAATAGTTATTGGGATATGATAGAAAATATGGAAAAAATTTCAATTTCACCAAAATTTTCCTTTAATAGTAACTATGTTGGCCTGAAATTAAAAAAACATTATTATCGTGATAATTATTAAAATGGGTACAAAAGAAAGAAAATATTATATTATTAAAAACAAAATGTAATTTTTTCTAATTTTTACTAGATTATATATTTTTACTAATCCTCATCATATATTAAAATTGGATGTCATTGAAAATATTTTCAATTATTATAAATTTATATGAATTTTATATTTCATAAACTTCCATATGTATACTTACACTTACTTATAAAAATTGAAAATTCTTTCCAATTTTATTCAATGATATAAATCCATTTAGATTAAGATTGGCCTTAAAAAATCCCTTCATTAATTACCTTATTGTTTCATAGTGTCTTGGTTTTATTTGAAACCCATCGCATGAAAGATTTTAGTGTGTAAACATAATAAGGTTGTTTGAGGAAGAGATATCATTTCTAAATGACTATTTTGGTTTTTTTCTTCCAATTACATCATATATTGTAAACAAATTATGATATTATACCATAATTATCTATCATATAGTGGTAATCCATTATATTAATATAATAATATACATTTATCTTGACTACAATCAAATGGAATATGAAACTATCATTCTGGTGTACAATGAACTGCTGCCTCACTAACAGATGAAATTTGAATTTCTTAATTTCCACTCATGTATATTTATATTTTTCGACTAAAAGTGTATATAATATATTAAATATAAATTTATAATCCTTCTATTTAAAAATTATTATATATTTGTTCCTTTCAATGAATTGAATGATAATAATTTCATTCATGCGTACATGTGGTTACTAACCCCACGAAGCAATGTTGTTTATTTTTTATTATAGAATCACATGGATTATATATATACATTAATTTTAAGTAATTATATTATATTTATTATGTATTTATCTTTAAATTAATTTAAAATAACAATTTACACCTTTCAATCACAGTCTATGAAAAATGAAAATGTTACTCATGCATACATACGACCAACCATCTCCAAGATTGTAACCTAATTAAATTTTTATAATCATATTTCATGATTTTACAACACCATAATTGATGTATGAAAATTATAATTATTTCTGGATTATTATTATTTCAATGAACTAATAATAACCTCATTGACATTAATGAATCTATCGATTTCATTTTTCACATATTAGTTGGATTTCAATAGAACATCTAACATGATCTTAATTGATTAAATAATTGTATATAATAGTATTAGAGTTAAATTTAAAGGAATATTGTACATAAAATTAATTATTATGAATGTAAATAATTTAAAAATGTTTATTATTCTCGGGTAAAATTAACACATGTGGCAATTGAAACTTGATGTAAGGGATATTATTTTAAACAAACCTATTTTAAAGTTTCCCCTCTAACTATTTTTCTTCCATCTCTATGTTCTTCAAAATTATAGAAGAATTTTTTATTTTATTATTCCATGGATGGTAAAGTTAAATTATTATCATTTTTCAATTTAACTGAAATTAATTTAATGAATATTTTTTTATGGTTTTATGTTGGGGATACATTACACTAATAACATTGTTTTAAATATTTTACCAATGTATTTTCTAAATCATTATCTTCTATGTACTTATTCATAAAATTGATTTTTTAATTTTTTATATTAATAAATGAATTATAATTGTAATTTTAGGTATATTTTTATTCTCATTCAAGAAAATTTAAATGTAATCTCTTAACGTATTTTATACGAACATTATGAGTTTTTTTTTGAAAAGAAAATAGAACAATTTTATTTTAATATTTATGACTTAAATGGAATTTCATAATGCTACAACATTATTGGAGGTTTAGTTTTATATTAATCATTATAATTATCCTCAATGATAAACCAAATTTACTTTTATTTTTTGTTTTTAAAAATATGTTTAAATTGAATATATAATTTGATGTTTGGAGATTATTTTATTATGTGTTTAAGTTATCTCTCTAAACCACCATTTCCATCAATTTATGACCATTTACTCTCAAAATAACTTTCCCTCTCTCAATAATAAAATTGAACAACTATAAATTCTATATACATGTATCCCAAATAATGATTTATCTTAGGCTTTGTTCTTATAAAAAGGTAATACATGGTTTATTTCTATTTCTAAAATGGCATCACTACAAAATTTCCAATGATAATGATATGATGCATGATTATGAAGATGATTTATTTCCTTTGGTAAATATTGTAACTATGTCTTATGAATGATTTAACTTTTTCATGGACTAGATAATATTAAACATGTTATAACAGATTAACTAATATAGCACACTAATGAATTTTTTAATGGTTTTTTCTCAAGACATGTTATATATGGTATTAGGGAGTAATCTTAATCAACTGTTGAAATATATCTTCAAATGTGTGTTGTCTCAGTAGTTATCCTTTAATTATGTATATTTCAAATTTTTTTCAACAATTACTATTATTCTATGATCTTGTAATATTATTATATATATATATATGTTATACTCCTTTTTGATTACTCCTGGAAATATTTTTAAATGAATTTATATTAATCTTTTTAATGATGAAATGTATAATATTATTTCAAAATGAAATAATAATTTAATCATGATTGTAATGGAATATTTATGAATTTTTTACCTCCAATATTTCTTTTGAAACATTTTAATAAAATAATTGGAAAAATGATGGATTATTGAGTAGTAATATATTAATTTTGAGCCTAAATTCTACTTTCGAAACAAAAAGATATAGTATAAGAATCAATAAACTAAAATGTCTCTTTAATTTGTATATACCACTTACTCATCATTTAATTCTCTTCCCTAATTTTAAAATTTTTTCCATATACTATTAAATATGTGTTGTTAAATGGATGACATCAATAAGAAAATTATGATGAAATTTCTAGAAAATATATTTGATAAATCATAAGAAATTATTGTGTGAAAAAATGATACTAATTAGAATTATTCCAATGTTAATGTAATATTAATTTTTGTAATGTTTAAGACCCAATTATAAAAATCTATAAGCTGTAACGATCTGTAGGTGTAATAATTTTTTTTCTTAGTCTAAAACTCATGATTTTGTAATGATTACGGATGATTCCTTACATTCGGTATCAGAGAAATGGTTTACATTGATTTGTCAATTATGTTGTTTTTATATATGGATAACAAACATGTTATGGATATAATCATGGGTTTATGATTTTAATATTGATTAGAAGATCAAATTTATATCCACCACTTTTTATGTTTTATATTTTGTCATTCAAATTTGATTAATGATATTTTGTGTGGTGTTTTATTGCTTTAAGATATATGTAACCCTTTTGTTAAATATGATGTGTTATTTAGGGATGGAATCTCTTTTCATAAGTTTAAATGTATTGATAAGTTTCAGGGTTTATGAAATCCTTGATTGTTATGGTTATTTTAAAGTATGATAATCACAATTTAGGGGACATTAAAAGAATTATATTAATATATATTAAATAAAAAGGATAACATGTCACATGAAAAAAATTCAGGTGTCTAAACCTCTAATTAATTATGAGAAGGTTGAAATACCTTACGTTTTACTACATGGAGTATTGGATAGTATAAAATCTTATTTTTATATTTATGTGACCTATAGTTATTATGTTTTTTGTAACATATGTTTTATCTTAGATACAAATGTGGTATTGAAATGATATTTGGTTATTTGGTGAGTCAATATATGGAACCATAGATGATTAATGTAAACACAACATTATGGAATTAAATTTAAATAGTAACATTTTAATTATATTTTGGAAGAATATATGATTATAATGAGGATTTAGGGTGATTTAGATTATTCATGGAAATATTATAATATAGTCAAGATTTAATGATTAAGGGATATACATTTTTTCGTATGAGAAATTAAGAGTTGCTAATAATATTTGGTGATAAATATTTCCATTTTCATGGAAGAATATGTGAAAAAAGAGACTAATTGTTGGATTTTAGTGTTTCTCTAGAATAATTTGAATAATTATAAGGTTACTTCATAATCGAGTGTTACAGGTTTAACATTGGGTTTTATTATTGAGTTATTGATGATTAATGATGTATATATATTCAAATGTTGGATTATTCATGTGGATAAATATGTTGTCCTAACAATTTTGGTTTTGGTTATTCTCTAAATGTATAAGGAAGATTATATTATCATTTTTTGTTATGTCATTCATTATAAGTTTATCTTAGTGCCTCAAGACTGAAAATATCATCTTCAATTATAATATATTTTATAAAAATAGTATATTTTCATGGAAAATTTTAATGAATGAATGACTAATTATCTAGTATGATTGTTTCCTTATGTTCGTCACATATTGTACTGAAATCTATCAAAATTAAGAAATGGATATTGATTACAAAAAGGTTGTCTTATTTTCATTCATTTCAGATAAATAGATGATCTTTTTTGACCTAAATAATTTATAATTTGGTAGTTTTAACCATACATTCATCCTTGTAACTCCCCAAGATTTTATAGTATGTCTCAATTAAAATTTTACATCTTCAATAGTTTATGATTCAAGAAACACTGAGTTTAAAACCATAATATATTATCAAATATGACTATTGGAATAGTAATGTGACCATTCAAATTAGGAATAAGACCAATAGATTATATACTCACTATTAAAGTATAATAAATATTTATTAATTTTATACATTAAAAATTGTGTATTTATGTCACGAAATAAGTAAATTATTTTTTTTTCAAAATGAGAAATTAAGTGTTAGTAAATTTGTGAAACAAAAATGTTTATTTAAAATATTATAATTAGTATAATTATTAAAAATTATATTTTTATATAAAATAGGTTAAAAATTATAAATGTTTTAGATAATTATAAGATAATTTTACAATGCATTAATTAATTTTTGAAAGTGCAATAAAATATGTTATAATATTTAAATCAGTATATTTTGAGTTAATGATGATATTATTTAAAAATTAAATTTCATATAATTTGAAATTTATTTTCATAAAACAGATTGCATTTTTTAATTCTATACATTTCATATTGGTTACGGTTAATTTTTAGGATTTTTATAAAATTGATTATTTGTTTGTGACTTGTGAAATAAGGTAATTTAATGTATTTAACAAATACATGTATTATTGACTCATAGATGATGTATTGATGATGTAAGACCATAATATTGAAAATAAATTCATTGATTTAATATTTTTTTTGATAATTACCAACATATTCATATTCTTCATCCAAAATAATAAACAAATGAATAAAATATTCGAAAACCACCCCACTTCTCCAACATAATTACCTACCCAAACCACTTGTTCCTACCACAACTATAAATCCTTTAATCTTCTAAAATTTAGGTAAAATTATTCTCCAAAACCACTAACCCACATTCAAGTATTTTTGGTCTCACAAAAATGAAAATTCTAATGTTTTATATGTAGGTTCTCAATTTGATGATTTCAAGAAGTAAATACCCCCTTGTTCTTTTAAATTTCATTCATTTCAATTATTATCATATAATTTTCTTACCTCATCAATACAAACCGGAATTATAACTCCAATATCATATATATAATTTAACTTTATGATTCATATGGTATATCCACCATCAAAGTTTTTCTCTTCCTTTTTTAATATGAAAACATCACCTGTGGGGTGTCGATTCACCACCCTCATGGATGATGATTCTTTAATTTTCTTATACCGCCTTCAATTGTGGTCATAAAATTGATTTAATGGATAAAATAGATAATAATTTGTATATTAAATATTATTTATTGTCCTTTAACAAGTATATATACATAATATTAATTAATAAAACAAAACTACTTAACGATGATCAAAAAAATGAAAAAATGATCAAAATGTTTATCATTAACATTTTTTCTATTGAATCATCCTCATATCAAGAGACAAAATTATATATAATACCACTAATTATTATATATTTTCCTTAATACCCTATAATTTCAATTCGGGATAACTATTCCCCTTTCACATGATCTTTCATACATGCATAGAAGTAAACCAATAGTGAAAACCAAGGTAATGAACACATCCGAATGACAAAAATTGAATTATATAACTCATAAGAAGGAACATGAATTAAATTAATAAAAATATAATAAATAAAATAATTGCAAAAATGATTTTGAAATAAGTAACTAGTTAATTTACATTCATTAGTCATGGCATTATTTACAATTGCATAACAAATTCAGACAGAAGGTAAGAGTTTCTTCCTAAAGCCCCATTTTTCGTTCAGGTTATGCTTTCTCTCTCTTTACCCAAATGTTATTATTGGTTAATTTTTATGTATTTATTCTAAATTATGTTTATGTTTTCCAAAATAATTTATCTATATCATTACATCGATTATTTATCTATAAATACATTTTTTTGAGTTTCCCATATCCATTCCTCTTGATAAGAAAGCCCGATTAGTTGTCACATCCAAATTTGTTACCCATTTTCATGTACACTCTATAATATAATATAAGGAGAAAATATTTTTTATAAAATAAAACCTTTTATCATAGAAATATATTTTAGTACTTTTATAGATTTATTAGAAAATATTAATCATTATCCACTTTATAAACTCATTTATATTTTCTCATAAACCGTACTATAGTACCTAATTTATAACGAGTCATTTTACATATTTTCACTACATACGGACACTATTAAATAATTAAAGAAAATTTATTTTCTAATAATTTTAATTTTATTTCATAAAAATGATTTTAATAGAATTTAATAAAAATTACATTCGAAAATATCTCTTCTTTCAAAATAAAAGGGTATTTCTTACAATACTATTTTAATGATTATATAACAGTATTTATATACATTTCAATACCCCTGGTGATTCTTATTCTTTATTGAGGTTGATATTTTATATTACCTTATAAAATATTTTATTGAATATTTTACGATTATTTATGTGGATATACTATCTTGGTATTATTCTCCATATAACATTGGATGGTTTATGATCATAATTATATATGGGGGAAAGTTAATAACATTTCATAAGCTAGTTTCAATATGAATATCTACATTGATTTTGATTAAACATTATAATATTGGTATTGAAATGGACTTGGATAGTGATGGGTGGGGATTATTATATCCCTAAGATACATCAGTAGGTATCATGAGAAAAACTCGAAAGGATTTTTACCCATTTTTGTGTTGTGTCTTGATCGAAGACTTTAAGATATTTTTATGATGTCCGAAATTATGAAATCCATAATTATGATATTTTTAATTGCTAATTAATGTTATTATTTGACTTGTAGAATATCCATGGTTATGTTTAGTTATCATGTGATTATGTATGTTGGATTATTTATTCATTTTATATTCCTGAAGTATTAGGCTCATGATTATGATGGAATATAATTTTTTTTATTCCTAATGACATATTGTTATGTTTTTAAGAGGGATTTAATTTTATTTTTTCCTTAAAGAGATTCTGATGTCTCCCCTTTCTTAGGATTTATTTTTCCCTAGGATAACATGATCTATATTATCAATTACTTTCAGGGTTAATATAATATTTTATCGATGTTTCCAATAGAGTTTCTATATTGTATTTCATTTCAAGTTGTAATTTAGAACTTAAGTTAGTATCTTTTTTTAAATTCTAATGAACTACTCAGTAATTTTGTATGTAATTTTCTTGTTAATTATACAAATCTAATAAGGTAAGAAACTACCTCGGAGCTACTGAGGTTAGGGTCTTTGGAGTTTGAAGCCAAGTAAGTTTAGTAGAAACCATGGAAAATATATTTAGATAAAATATATTAGGGAACATATCTCTCAAATAGAATTTGAAAATAATCATAAAAGAAAATCATAGAATTTTCCTTCATTAGATATTACATGTTTATTCCTATAAATATATCAATTTCTAGATACTACAAGTGGAAATGGTTCTAGCATAGATGCACAATGGGTGTGAGACCACTAAAAAGGAGAAATAGTCCTAACATGGCGTAATATGGAACATAGTAAGGGGCCTTACTGTGCACCTGGTTTGATAATCCCTGAGGACATTATTCAGATAATTCATATTTTCATTTTATACCATTATGAAAGATTTCAAACTAAATATGTCACCCAAAAAACCATTATTATGATTGTAATATTAGACATGAATAAATTTTTATGTTTTTGTTATGTTTTTTGAGTTCAAAATTTTTCATTATAAATATTAATCTAATTTAGCGTATGAAATTGCCTAAAAATGGACCATGGAGGAAGGAATGGAAAAAGTATCTATGCACATATTCCATATAGGAATTTCCCCTTTTATTTAAGAAAATTTGGTTGGAGAAGGATCTGTAACTATAAATGGGGACCATATAACTATATCGGGATAGCTGACTGAGGTTGTAAAAAATAGTCTTACCCATATCGAGAATCTTAATCCACAACATGGACGAACAAGGTAAAACCACTTTATGTGACAAAAACCTCAAAAAACCTATGGGAATTCAAATCTATTTGTAAATTATAAATGGATAAGTTCAATAGAGTATATGTTTCTTTCTCTAGGTTGTTATGAAATGGGGAATGTTATCATAGCAGTCTATTATCCCTCTATTGATGTTGATCAATGTTGGTCATTGATTGAAAACACAAATGAGGGGGGATAAATTTAAAATATGTAATGTAAGGATTTTATGTAAATTATTATGGAAAGTATTTTTATCAAGAGTAATGAGAAGATATGAAGGGATAATTGTTCATCCTAAGGGAAATAAAGGATGAAATGTTTTACATGTATTAATCCAACATTACAATGGTATTAATGTATGCTATGGATTAGCTATGTAATCCAATGACAAATATTTATCTATTCTATTTTGGTTTAAACCCAATTCTCTAAAGGGAACTAGTCTCTCAAACATTCTCTTAATACAATGATATATTCTCTTGTGATATAAATACTGAGAAAGAATTATCTAGGTCTTATGACATCAATGGATTGAAAAAGAATAAGAGGGACTTTAAACACTATTGTAAAGTTAAAAAGTAAAAGGGTAATATGGGATGAATTGACATTCCATTCTACCATAATAATTGAATTAAATATCATGTAACATGACTGTTGGGGATGAGAATTTGTTAAAAGTGTGGATAAAAAGTCCACCAAGAACATTTTTAAGGGAATGAAAAAGATACCAATATTCAATGATAATATTGTAAACAAATTGAAAATTATGAAAATTATTTTCTAAACAATCCCAAAAACATACCCTAGAAAATTAAATGGAAAAAATGCTATACTTATTTTGTTATAAAAACTATGGTTGAAATTAATTTAATCATGTAAAAATATTACTCTAAGGATTTATTTGATTTTGGATAATCACATAACATTATACCATCCCATATTTATATAAAAAATATATATTTTCAATTAACATTAACTACGTTGTTTTCAGTAAAGAATCATATTGGAATACTTATTGCAACAAATATGTATAGAGAAGTTACTATTACGACACATTAATTTTCTCTAATTTCTGATTTTATCATCATATTAGTGTTTTATTTTGATATAATTCATGTTATAGACTATAATTCGAAATATAATTCATTTTTTTTGCAGAGAGAAGGTTATTATGACTAATGATGAAGGAATGGAATTTATCTTCTTTATAGTGGAGTCAACATTATCTAAGTATTATTTGGATCCACCACCAATAGCTCTTCTATATGAAATTCTTGGGGAGTTATAGACAAAATCATCTATGGATGAGGAATGAAATATTCAAATTAATGATTTACATATTGTTCCGGAATAAAATGATGTATTTCTAGAGGATTTACCTAGACATCCTCATGAGTGGGATGTTGAGTTCTAAAATTATTTAGTTCTTTATGTAAGAACAATATTCAATACTCATTATACAATTAACTACATAGAATTAGTAGAGTTGATTTATAAACTAAAGTAATTGAGTTATAATGAATTTATTTTCCCAACTATTTCTCCAGGGTGAACTAATAATATTTTATTCAAGAAGAAATATGGTTCCTAGAGGCTATACATTTACTATAGAGAAATTAATGTTAATAAAATAAAGAACAAGAACAATCTACCTAAAAGTGAGGATTTATTTGATCAAATTCATTGAGATAAATATTTTTTTAAGAATATCCTTCCATCTGAATATCATCAGTTGCATATAGGGAAGGAAGATATTCAAGATATAACATTCCATAATAGGTATAGACATTATGAGTTTATAGTAATTTCATTTGGACTAACTAATTCACCCTCTATTTTTATGGATCTAGTGAACATTGAGTTCAATTAATATCTTGGAATTGTTTTTGTGGAATTTATTGATGATATATTTCTATATTCCAAGAGGTATATAGACAATGGAAACCAATTGTAGGTTCTTATAGAGAACTTTTTAAGAAAAGAGTCATACATATGATTAGTAAGAGTGATTTATGGATTCAAATAGTATCATATAATGGAAATTGTGTCACTAAGTATTGAATCATAGTTGAACCTAAATATGAAAAGGAATTTCAAGAATGGACTACACCAACAAACATAACTAAGGTGTCATGACCCCCTCCCTACAAGGTGTACCCCTCCTGGGCCGAAAATGTGAGAAGAGAGATAATGACCCCCCTGTGTCCCGCATCCCATAGGCCTCGGCTTGGCAACTAGCACCGAGGTTATAGTAAACACACTAATGGAAGGCATTACCCTCATAAGAAAACATATGCAAAAGAGAGAGAGAAGAAAAACTACAACTAACACCAAATCAAATAGTAATATAGATGAAAATACTATTTAAAAGTATTTAATGTCATAGAAAACTACTACAACTGAACGAAAAAACTATATGTACCAAAACAAACTAAAAATGACAGCACCAAAAAAGCCCAAACAACTCCTGCATCCCGAAGCAAGTAGTAACCAGCCCAATCATCAACCTTCTCTAGGTGACCTATAAATAGTTTATATAGATTGGGTGAGTATAACAGTATACTCAGTAAGATCCTCCTCAAAGCCTCTCAAGCAATAGATAAGAGAACATGCTAAAGCACATTGAACAACAAGTTATACTAACTCATCACCTAAACAGGTATACTAAGTCCTCAGCCTCACCATGGATACTCTCACCAAGTATCACATACCATATTTTATAATATAATAAATCATATCAAGGATACCCTGATACCACTTCCCCACTAGTTTTCCTATTTTCCCCAACGATGCACGTCCTAAGCATCTCTCTCCCAAAGGCTTGCCTACACACACCTCGGTGAAGCACCATAACATGTACCTCATGAAACAAAACCACCAAGTCTATGTAAGCAAAGTAACGAAGTATTTTCAGGGAGCTACCACATCTCATATAATGTGTAACATATGTCAAGCATTATATCTCAAGAAATTAAAGCACAGCCCCCGAGTATGGATCCTCATGCCATCACAGCCTATACACTTTACACATATAATGGTCCATATGAATCTATATCCAAAATATGTGTGTGTGAATAACCGCAAGCCATTACATCCCTCTACACACATATTTGTGGAAAACTAGCATATGTTCCTACAAGCAGATGTGTCTACCTATAGAAGAGAGCAAGGCCAAAGGGGGTAGTTAGCCATCTATCCTCCCACCAAAATGTTGGAAGCAAATAACCTCCAAGGCCTCGAATCCTCGGGGTGTAAGATTCCCTAATTGAAGTGGTGGAGTAGTGTATAGAAACACAAAAAGTACAGAATATTATATTTCACAAAACCACACTATGGGAATAACCATGTCTTAGACTCAACTGTAGATAACATATGTCGATATATCGACCGCCACTTCTATGTCTACATATCATATAAGCACACAACCATTTAACTAGCTTGATTGCATTCCTTTATTACCTTTTTATCAGTTTCACTTTATGTTAATTAATTATTTAAACATTAATTCATTACTAACAATTTCCACATTATATTTCATTACCATCACACCAAATGTCCACTATTCCTTAAAATTGAAACATCCGCATTGTGTCCCAGTAAGGTACAACCTCATGGGATAACATCATTTATTCAATCATTTATTATTAGCATTATTACTTTCCCATATTCGCAGGCAATCAAGAAAAATAATCTATGCTACTAAACACAAGGGGGGTCAACACGATTAGTAGATAAACTACCCATTGTGTCATTGCTGCCTATAACAAGAGTGTATAACCATCCTCTATTAAGAAGATAAAAACATAAATCACGTGGCATTCCCCACGCTATTCTCCCCCTTTGGAAGGAGGGTAAGTAAACCAACTACCTTGATCAGTGGGGAATGTAAGTAAGATAAACAGCCAACAAAAAATAGAAAGCATCCATAAATTAACATCTAACCCATTCCATCATATCTGGTGTCCTCTTCGACCCCCAGAAGCAAAGATCAATGTATCTCTCCAATCTATGTGTCAACTGCTGCCACAACCAATTGGCCTCCCTACCCCAACATATCACAAAAGCCTTCAAGCATCAAATCCCAGAACAATGAATAAGAAAAAAAATAATATCAATTGGGTTTTTAGACCTTAGACAAGGCATACAACCTTCAAGAACAATGAGATCTCAATGCTCCAAGTAGAAGTCTCTTGGCCTTTACAAGAAAGTGCGTACCTCAGAACCGTATGAGGAATTATCTTTTTATCAAATAGCCAGTTCGATAATCCATCTATAATCAAATGATATATTATCAGTAGTTTCCAAATATGGGTAACCTAAACAATAAGTTATCATAGCTATCAAAAATTGATTAAATATACTTACTCCATCAATTTGATTAACATCAAATTACCACATGAACAATAACAACCAGATTCTTTTACATGCCTCTTTATCATTATCTATACAATTATAAATTAATTTCCGGCTTTACATTCTTTAAAAATTTGAATCAAGAATGAAAATATAAACAAAGAAAGCATATATAACCCACTATCTTGAAAAACAAGAGGTAATAACACACGATCGGTATCAATTTATTTGTCTAATTCAAATGATTATTAGGTCAATTCCATTGTGATTCAATGTTATAAAACATGCTAACTCTAGATTTTCATTTAAAATAATAGAGAAGAAATGATTCCCATACCTTAAACCGTTATTTATGTTCTTTATATGAGGATGATACAAACAACAGATTATGATATCCTCCCCTATGACAACTACAACCACCCAAGGATGCATGACATGAACAAACCATCTGACAACCAAGAGAACTACATTAGATGCCCGAAGATCACATTCCATAGCATTTAAAGGAGAAACACGAGAATAAGGATCAAATAAAACACATGAACAAAGGTAGATCATACCTTATATCAACGAAGGATCAACACTTGCTGCTGACACCCAAATAGGGGGTACACATGCAGAAGGATGAAACTTCAAGGGGAAACAATATGAGGATTATGGTTTGATCACAAAACCCATAAGTTAAGAAGGAATGGTTCGTGCATCTCACACTGGGGAAAAAGAAGGTGGAATAAGGAAGGAATATATCTCGTCCCTTTAGATGATTTTATAGAGTAGTGATTTAAGATACAATAGATTTTACAATAAAATAAGAGTGCATTAAACCACATGGTTTGACTAATTAAAAGCATAATGAGTCTTATGAAAATTAATATAGGAGTTATTGGACTTTATTTGGACGTAAATCCACTAAAATAATCACTTAATTGAATTTTAATTCAAAGGAAATTTCAATGGGGAGAAACTATAAGAAGTTGGAAACAATGTACACCAAACATGAAATTAGACAATGTGTTGGATGACTCGCTGTTCTAGAAACCTCACATGTCAGGAAAAATTATAGAACCTCACTAGTCTAGAAAACTCGCTGGTTTAGAAACCTCACTCATCTGGAAAAACTGTAGAACTTCACTAATCTAGAAACACTACTCATGAACTAGAAATTAGGCAAAGGAATTTAGAATTTTGAGGGAAATGGACTACTACTCTTGAAACACTGTTCTTGAACTAGAGATTTTGAAATGGAAAATCACCTATTGTTGGAAATAACCCACTATTCTTGAAACACAATTCATGAACTGAAAATTTGGATAACGAAATAGTCATATATTCTAGAAACATTTTTTATAAACTATAAATTTTGAAAAGAAAAATAGGCTGCTATTGGAAATAACCTTCTATTCTGGAAACACTATTCATTATCTAGATATTTTGCAAAGGAAAATGCATGTTGTTGGAAATATCCTACTATTATAGAAACACTAAACATAAACTAGAAATTTATCCACGAAAAATATCTTACATTATGAAATATCCTACTGTTATGAAAAAAAAAGTTCAGGAACTATAAATTTGGAAATGGAAATTCACCTGCTGTTGGAAATAGCCTACTATTCTCGAAACAATGTACATGAACT
The DNA here is from genome assembly GCA_963277665.1 of Viscum album. Taxonomy (NCBI): domain Eukaryota; kingdom Viridiplantae; phylum Streptophyta; class Magnoliopsida; order Santalales; family Viscaceae; genus Viscum; species Viscum album. The sequence goes on along the minus strand of OY728152.1, from coordinate 1,409,459,153 downwards.
AGAAATTTGGAAATGTGTTTGGAATATGTAACCTTGACATCCCAAAACACATCAAACACCATATTTCATCGATGTAAGATACCAGATATGTTTGGGCCATTACATTAGATACCACTCGAACCATTATTGTCCCCGATAATTCAAAACCAACCAAAAAGAAAAGCGGGGTCTGAACAACTACCATGGAAGATCCCAAATAGTGGTAAACCACACTGAGTTGTTCGAATGGTGGAACAAAACCTTTAAATAATAGAATAATGGAACAATAATTCCCTATCAAAACAAGTCATGCATAACATCGCATAGAAGGATCAAAAAATAAATCATTAAAGAAAAAATCAGCACAACAACTTAAAACTGCTCAGGGTACTAGACACACATCTGGGACTCCCGCTCCTATGTACTCTCCTTGACGCCCCTATGTATCCAAGATACATGAACCAAGGGAATATAACACTCATGAAACACCTTCTCCTTGGGGTCCTAGATCTCTACTAGTCACTCTTTGAAGGATGCATCATTTTCAACATCAATCTCACTCCAATCCATGACGTGTGAGTCATCATGAAGATAATGACGTAGCTATGATACATGGAAGATGTCATGTATCTAGATCACGTTCATGGGAAGTTTTACTCGATATGAAACGGCTCTAACATGATCCAACACCTCAAAAGTCCCACCAATCCATGGAGAAATCTTACTCCCACAACCAAACCTTCGCTGCCCATAACATGGAGTAACCTCTAGAAACATGTGATCCCCAAAATCAAAATCCAAAGGTGTCCTCCTTCGATCGGTATATGATTTTTGATGATCCTGCACTATATTCATCCTCTCACGAATCACCTAAACCATCTCAGTTGTATTATTCTATAGTTTCGATCCGAGAAATGCGGACTCTCCGACCCCAATCCAGCACAACAAAGAGCAACAAGGTCGGCCATACAAGGATTCCAACGGCACCATACTGATTGTGGAGAGGAAAATATTATTGCCAGAACACTCTACCATGGGTAAGTTCCTCATCCATGAACCTCCAAAATCTAGGAATCAAGAGTGTAACATATCTTCAAGAGTAAGGATATTCTGCTCTGTATGATTGTCCATCTCTGGATGAAAAGTAGTGCTAAGGATTAACTACGAACTAAAATCATGATGGAGTCATCTCCACACCGTAGAGGTAAAACAAGGATCTCAATCAGAAATGATCATCCTCGAGACTCCATGGAGTCTCACCACCTCTTCCAGATACTACCTTGACAAAACATCCACTATGCTCAACTACTTGATTGATATAAAGTGGGATTATTTTTTTAAATGGTCCACTACCACCCAAATAACATCATGTCCTCCCAGAGCTCGAGGTAAAAAAGTAAAAAAGTCCATTGATATGTCCTTCCACTTCCACTGAGGAATATCTAATGGCTAGATAAAACTAGTGGGGACACAGAACTCAACTGTTAGGTCCACAAGGCTGAAAACCCTGAGAGGGGGGGTGAATCAGGGTATGACTAATTTAAAATAAAATCCTGTTATGATCTTGTTTCTCTAATAAGAAAAACACTATTCTCTCTCTTTCCCGTTTCGCAATATGAACAGAAAGTAAAGCATGCACATGACACAACAATTTTACTTGGTTCACCACTAAGGGCTACGTCCAAGGAGCATATGCCGACAGGTTTTCAGTCATAACGAATTCCACTAAACTTCACTAGCTGTGGATTACAAGGTTCAGGCTAGATGACTTCTATACCAAGGCTCACTGCCTTTACAATGTTTAGGGTCAGCTCACTATTTTCCCAAGGGTCAGTCCATATTTCTCTCCCTCTGGCTCAATGCCGGTGGAGAGGATCACCTTCTTTCTCTTCCTTTTCTCACTACTCTTGGAAGGAATCCACTCACAGTTTATTGACCTATAGGTCTATTAATTTTCATGAAGAAATGCATCTTCCTCTGTATGGAGATGCTCTGTTGAAGTCCAACTTTCACCCGTAGATGAATATCTCTTTTCACCGATGGTATTGGGCAAACTTCCAGCTTCCACGCAGCCCGAAAATCACTGCTGGAAATAAACCTTACTTGGCGCGCAAGTCTATCTCTACGGGAAAGTATCAGTGCACAAGTCAAAACTGGTGCACAAGTCCACCTCACACACTTGCACAAAACAAGCTTATTCAACTCCAAACTTTCCCGACACACTTCCTTTTACGCCCAATCCAATATTGGAGCGCAACTACCAGCAATTGCCCTTCTTCAAATCTGGCGCGCAAGTCCCACTTGCGCGACACACCACCACTTGCGTGACCACCACACCTGCATGACGAGAGCTCTGATATCTTTAAGTGTTGAACTCCGCTAAGAAATGAGGAGAGGTGGTCCAGTATTTATATTCATTTTGGAAACCCTGTGTGACGACGTGCAAGTCTCCTCTCGGCGTGCAAGTCTCGGCACACAGGTCTATTCCCCTGCAAGTCACTTGCGTGACCCACTTCTAATCTTGCGTGAACCTCTTTCCTTTGCCATATTTTTATCTTATAATTTTGAAAAACCATAGGCGCATAAGTTCTCAAGATTCCAAGGCATTGACACACAAGTCTCTTTCAGGGCACGCAAGTCACATCTGCGACACCACCAACACTTGCGTGACACTTATCCCTTTTCCATATTTTGATGATCTGATCTTGAAAAACATATGGAGCACAAGTTTCCAAGACTTCAAGAACACGACACACAAGTCCATTTTCCAAAAACAACTTTTCATCATTTGTCAATTTTCCAGCCCAAAAATTTGGCAAACACTGGAAAACGGTGCCACCATGTATCTGTTCATTTTATGCCGCCTCCAGATCATCAATTACTTTTTCAAAGTTCTTGAATCAAACATGGATCATTGACCACAGCTCTTGAACTCCACATTCCACCATGAAATCCCCTTTTTCAACAAGGTTTTATGTCATAGTTTTCTTTGTCAACAATCACAACACAGTTGTCCACTTTTTCAACAAACCCAATCACTGTAAAAATACATCAATGATTCCTTGAGTTATTCTTTCCCATCAATCTACCCCATTGGGTTTGATAACAACTCTTCCATAAAAAGAAAAATCATTAATTCTTCAGCAAAAATTTGCCCAAATGTGATTCTGATAGCGATCAAGAATTTACTCAACACATACTATAAGCCCACATGAGAAATGCTCGGCGTGAGAAACAAGATAAAATGAAAATTTCATCAATGAATAACTTCAACTCTGACATCTACTGTTGACAAAAAACTGATACCAATTTTCACCAAACTGATTCCAATTTTTTGTAAATATTCTTCCAACACCACTATTCTGCTTTTATCACGATCCTCAGCTATTGTGATAACTATTCTTTGATCGATCACTTCTAGCATAGTAAAGTTTAATACGCTCCCCCTTTCTCATTTCTCTCCCCCTATCCAGATGCTCCACCTGTCAGCTTCTCCCCATATAATTCAGGATTTCCCAAATTGCAACACTATCTCCCCCTTGAACAATCACTATATTCTCCCCCTTTGTCAACGAACCCAAAGGTCACGCCTTTACAGTCTGTAATAGAGAATATAACACATATCAGCACATTTTGAAAAAAAACACATAATTTATCGGGGAGAGGGGGGTGTTTCACATCCACACTATAAAGTGTGGGGAGTCAACTGAACTCGTAGAGCTAGAATATGCCTCTTAAAAGCTTCCTTGGGTATGGCCTTTATCAGAATGTCTGCAACCTATAGCTCTGTAGGCACATACTCCAACTTCACGATTACATGCTCAACATTCTCCTTGATAAAATGATACATTATCTCAATGAGATTTGTCCTTGAATGATGGACAATATTTTTGCTGAGATTTATAGCACTAGAGTTATCACACTGGATTCTGATCGGAGACTTCACTTCAACTCCCATATCATCAAGATGCTGGTTTATCCACAATAACTGCATGCACGCTTGAGTGGCCACAATGTAATTAGCTTCTGGGGTTCTTAATGAAATGAAATCTTTCTTCTTGCTAAGACATAAAATACAGAATCCACCAAGATAGAATGCACCACCTGACGTTGATTTTCTATCCTCTGCTGAACTAGCCCAATCTGCATCAGTATATACCAATAACTCTGTCTGAGATTTTTTAGTATATGTCAAGCTGAATTCCACTGTGCCTTGGATATACCGAAGTATTCTTTTCACTGTAATCATGTGGCTTTCCTTGGGATTACCCTGATATCTCGCTTCTTGGAATGTGGTGAAAAAAATATCAGGCCTTGTTGCGATCAAGTACATCAAGCTCCCAATAATTTGCATGTATTTGGTAATATTAACTACATTTCCATCCTCATATTTTGATAATTTCATCCGAGTAGAAACCGAAGTCTTCATCTCCTTAGAATTCTCAACCCCAAACCGTCTCAGAACCTCCTTGGCATATTTGGATTGAGAAATGAAAGTTCCATTACTTCCTTATGTCACTTGTAAGCCAAGGAAAAATGTTATCTCTCCAATCATTGACATTTAAAAATCATTTTTCATGAATTCAGAAAATTGTCTGCATTGAGCTCCATCTGATCTGCGAAAAATTATGTCATCGGCATACACCAGCACCATCATCCTTTGATTATTGTCCTTGCGGAAATGGAGATTTTAATCAACTTCCCCATGCTAGAAACCATGATTCTTCAAGTACTGATCAAGCCATGAGTACCATGCCCTTGGTGCTTGTTTCCGCCCATACAACACCTTCTTCAGCCTGAAAAATTTGTTCTCATCCTCATTAATGAGAAAACCATCTGGCTTCTCAATATACACCTTCTCTTCTAGAACACCATTTAAGAATGCAGATTTGACATCCATTTGGAACACTTTGAACTTTCTTTGCACTACTATGGCCTAAAATAGTCTGATTGTCTCCATCCTTACAACCGGTGAAAATATCTCATCAACATATATTCCCTCTATCTGGGAGTTTCACTTTCACACTACCCATTCTTTGTTCCGAATAATTGTTCCATCCTCATTCATCTTGTTGAGATAGACCCATTTAGTCCCAATGACATTCTTGTTTGCAGGCATTGAAACAATCTCCCATGTCCAGTTCTTCTCAATTTGATCAAGCTCTTCATTCATAGCCTGAACCTAGTTTTCATCTTCAGCTGCACCGAAAAAACATTTTGGCTCCACCTGAGATAAAAATGATGTTTGCTGTAATGATTTCATTCTTCGAGTCTGAACTAGAGCTGTCTGATCAACAATGATATTATTCCTATCAATTTCAGCTTAACAATTTGGCTTCCATGCAGACACAGACTTGACACTTTCTTATTCATTATCAGTATCTTCTTCTGAGTCAGCCTCGACCACTTCTACTCCCCCTGTGTTTCTTACCTCATCATCACTTTCATCCAGAAACTATTCACTGGGTCGTTGAGAATTCTGTTCATTTTCAACTATAGTGACATCATTTCTCTTAACAATTTATTCATGGCTTTTGTTGAAGCATTTATATGATTCTATTTTCCCTGAGTTGCCAAGGAATTTCCCCTCATATCCTCGTGACTCAAACTTCCTATTGTTTTCTTTGTAGAGAATGATACTCTTACTTACAAAGATTCGAAAGTATTTCATCAATGAATTCATTTCATACCACATTTCATATGAAGTCTTCCCTTGGGTTGGACACAATATAGGCATGTTCGAAATATAGACCGATTTCAAAACTACTTCCTTCCAAAACTTCTCTTGTATGTCCTTTTCAATAAGCATTGTTCTGACCATGTTGTTGATGATCCGATTTCTCCTTTCAACAACTCTATTCTGTTGGGGAGTTCTCATTGAAGAAACTTGATTCCTTATCCCATGTTTCTCGAGATATTCTTCCACTTGATTGTTTGTGAATTTTGTACCGTTATATGTACAAAATTTCAAAATTTTCTCCCCAAGCATCCTTTCTGATTCCCTCCAATACTAATTTATGCAACTGAACACCTCTGTCTTAAGGGTAATGACAAATACCCAAGACATTCTGCTATAACCATTAATGAAAAGAACATATTACCTTTGCCTATTTATAGCTCATGGCGGGATAGGTCCACATACATCAGCATGCACCAATTCGAGCACTCTAGTTGATTTATGTTCCTTTGGAATGTATATATTTTTGATGATCTTCCCTTGTTGGCAAGAATCACACGTATGAGTGCGATCACGCGATAGTTTGGGAAGGTCTCTAGCAGCATCACGCTTTACCAGATCTTCCATAGATGGTTGGCATAGATGACCAAGTCACTTATGACACAGCTGGTTTTCTTCCTCTATAGATAAAAGATATGTATTTTCATCCCCACCTACAAGGTAGAGATTTCCATTTGTCCTTTTTCCCTGCAGAACAAACGCTCCATATTTTCCTTTTACAACACACATCTTCTCTTGTAAATCAGATAGAGTGCCCAGAGTCACATAGATGACTGACACTGAGAAAGTTATGACTGAGACCCTCTACTACCAAGACATCAGCACGTCTCATTTCTTTGATCCAAAACATGGCTTTTCCTGAGCCAAAAATCTTTATGCCTTCATCGTTTCCAAATTTGACAACTCCTTCTTCGTTATATTTTATTCCTATAACAAGATCCTTATTACCCGTCATGTGGGATGTGCAACCACTGTCAAGGATCCACATACCTGATCGATATGATGTTTTAAGGGTAATCTCTGCTACCACAACCTTCTCATTTTTATTCTTCCTGGTCAATAATTTTTCCTTCACACTCGGAATGGATTGAGGCTTCTGTTCTTTCATAGAGTATGATTGACCAGCTTCATCTTGTAGAGCCGCAAATCTATTCTACATTTTTAACTCACTTATTGGTTTATTGATCAGTGGCTTGTGTACATTTTGATTTTTCTTTGGAACATCTCTCTGAATGGTCGAAGTGCAGTACCTATCCATGTGCCCAAATCCTCCGCACCAAAAACAGTTTCCTTTGAAATATGTTCCAGAAAACAGTTCTCTATTTGGCTTCAACATCTATTCTTTCTCCTTTCTATTTATCTTGGTTATGGAACACACATACTATGAATGTAACATATTCCCAAAATAGTAACACCTGATATAAGGTGAATTCCTTCTTGTTACTTCAGCAGTACGATTTTCCCTTTGGGATCTCTGAATATTCTTATTTTTCTTTGTTCCCAAACCAACCTTCAATTTCGGGACAGGTGCTTGCGGTCTGACCTCAATTTTCACAGATTTTTGTTTCTGATTAAGCCCTGAAACGACCTTATCTTCTAAGCTCAACCGCTGCTTCTTCCCTACTGAAATACTGGGCTCCTCTTTCATCTTTTTAGTCTTCGTAACAACCTATCTTCCAAGGAATGTGTTAGGAATCAAAGGTTTTTCCTAGACTTGGACTTTTCTCCGCAGACTGAAAACTTCCTCTTCAAGATCTTCATTACTCTTGATGTGATCTTTCAATTTTCTATTCAAGCCATCGATCTCCCTTTTCCGTTCTTCAATATTGAGCTTATCCTCATCATCTTTTTCTCTTTTCTCTGGCCTTAAAGACTTAAGGTTTTCTATTTATTTTACAAGCTCAGACTTCTCGCCTTCCTTCTGTTGCATGTAGAGTTTGGCATCATGTACCACCTTATTGGCTTTCTTTGTTTTTTTCTCCAAATATCTATCTCTTCAAGAGCTGATTCTAATTCACCTTCCATGTCAACTTTACCTTCAATTTCTTATTCTTCTTATTCAACGTCGGTTTCTTCCTTTTCTTGAGCACTACTAACAATAGTCACCAATGCATTTTTTCCATGATCTTTACAATTTTCAAACTCCTCAACCTCTTCATCCTCAGACTCATCTGAACTATCTATTTCTTGTGAAAGAAGATTCTTCTTCTTGATGAAATTTCTCTTGAATTGTTTCTTCCCTTTCACAAATGCCGACGACTTCTTCTTGGGAATTTCGACTTCGTCATCATCATTATCATTATCTTGAATCTTTTTGGGGGAACCTTGCTGCAAGATTACCAACCTTTCCACATCTAAAGTATGCTACTAGATGTTTCCCTTTAAACTTTCCTTTTCCTCTTTGCAGATTTGAAGACAGTAATGACATCACCTCATTTGTCTCTTCTTATCCCTAAGAATCTTCAATGGTGAGCTTCTACATGGCCTTAAATTCCATCTCTTTGGATTTCCCCTTTTCCACAGCCTCATTATTATCATTCCTCATCTCATATGCATCTAAGGTAGTGTGGAAATTGTCCAATGTCAGCTCTTTGGGATCTTTATCTTCTAGTACTGAAACATTCGTATTGAACGGAGGTGGATGCTTCCTCAAGATGCACTTTATGATCATTATGTCATTACTGACTTCACCATGTCCTCACATATCTTTCACAACATTATTTACCATGTAAAAGAATGCATCAACATACTAATTCAGGTTCATCTTCAGATCTTCATACTTATTCCACCGCACTTTCAACTTTTCCTCTCTGACCATTATATCTCTTTCATATATATTCAATAGTTTTTCCCACATGGCATGTGATTTTTTTCATGTCATCACCTTTTTGTATATGGTATTATAAAGGGATCCCCTAAGTCATTCATTGATTTTTCATCACCATCCAACTCTCTATGCTCAGCTTATGATAATGCACCACTTTTAATATCAGGTGTGATACCATGCATAGCTACTGAAAACATACCCATTCCCAAAGATCGAAAATAGTGTTGCATATGATTATTCCATATCTGAAAATTACATCCATAGATGATCGGAATCCCATTATGATTAGTGACCTCCATTGAGAGAAGAACTCATATCAACCTTTACCTCTGATACCAATTGTTAGGTCCACAAGGTTAAATACCCTTACAGGGGGGAATCAGGGTATGACTAATTGAAAATAAAACCTGTTCTGATCTTGTTTCGCTGTTAAGAAAAAAACTCTTCTCTCCCTTTACTATTGCACAATATGAACAGAATGTAATGCATGAAGAGGACACAACAACTTTACTTGGTTCACCTCTAAGGGCTACGTCCAAAGAGAATACGCCGATAGGTTGTCGGTCGTACCAAATTCCACTAAACATCACTAGCAATGGATTACACGATTCAGGATAGATCACTTCGATGCCCACGCTCACTACATTTACAATTTTTATGGTCATCTCACTGCTTTCCCAAGGTTCACTCCCTGTTTCCCACTCTCTGGCTCTCTCCTGGTGGAGAGGATCACCTTCTTTCTCTTCCTTTGATCACTGCTCTTAGAAGGAATACACTCACAATTTATAGACCTGTAGGTCTCTTCATTTGCATGAAGGAATTCATATTCCTCTATTTGTAGATGCATTTTTGATGTCCAACTTTCACCTGTAGATGAATATCTCTTTGCACCGAAGGTATCATGCAAACTTCCAGCTTCCACATAGCTTGAAAATCACTGCTGGAAAGAATCCTTACTTGGAATTCAAGTATATCTCAGTGTGCATATATCAGCATGAAAGTCACAACTGGAATGCAAGTCCACCTAAAAAAATTGCGCGACACAAGCTTCGTCAACTCCAAACTAGTGCAACACAATTCTTTTTATGCCAAATCGAATATTGGTGTGCAACTACCAACAATCACCCTTCTTCAAATCTGGCGTGTAAGTCCCACTTTCACGACACACCACCACTTGTGTGACCACCACACCTATGCGACGGGAGCTCTGATTTCTCTAAGTGATGAAATCCGGTGAGAAATGAGGAGGGGTGGTCCAGTATTTATAGGCATTTTGGACACCCTGTGTGAAGGCACACAAGTCTCCTCTCGATGCGCAAGTCTCAGTGCACAGGTCTCTTCCCCTATAAGTCACTTGCGTGACCCACTTCCAAACTCGTGCGAAACTCATTCCGTTTCCATTTTTTGATCTTCTGATTATGAAAAACCATAGTCGCGCAGGTTCTCAAGATTCTAAGTCATAGTCGCACAATTCTCTTTCACAGCGCGCAAGTCACTTACACGACACCACCAATACTTGCACGACACTTATCCCTTTTCCATATTTTGATAATCTAATCTTGAAAAACATATGGCATGCCAGTTTCCAAGCCTTCAAGAACACAGTACATAGGTCCCATTTCCAAAAACCACTTTTCTTCATTTTTCGATTTTTAGGCCCAAAAATTTGGCAAACACTAGAAAACGGTGCCACCTTGTATCTGTTCTGTTTATGCCGCCTCCAGATCATCCATTACTTTGTCAAAGTTCTTGAATCAAACTTAGATCATTGACCATAGATCTTGAAATCAACATTCCACCATGAAATCCCCTTCGTCAACAAATTTGTATGTCATGGTTTGCTTTTTCAATAATCACAGAACAGTTGTCCAGTTTGTCAACAAACACAATCACCTCAAAAATACTTGAATGATGCCTTCAGGTATTTTTTCCCAACATCAACCTTAAAATTTTAAAAGACCAAACATCGAGACAAAATCTCCACAACTACACACTTCTACCTTGGAAACCAAAACTAACTCCTCAAGGCTCAGTACATCTTTGTTACTCTAGGATTCACCACTAAAGATGAAATATGGAACTCTCTGAGAATCGTCTCGCACATATCCAGAGGAAAAAATATCCTTCCATGATTCAACACTCAGTGTTGTTTATCCTCAGACCAACCATTACGAGCCTCGTCACATACAACTCAGTCTCTCCAAACCTCCACCTCTAGATCCCCCAACTGGGACTCTTCTACTTACTACACTAGTGATGATTTCCCCGTCATCTGAAAAATAAAACCATTCCCCCAAACTTCTCCCATATCAAGAAGTAATAATGAATGTTCTTTCATTACTCTCCATGAATCACAAAATCCACACACTACATCACTATGTGAATTATGGCTCATCGCATCAGCTAAATCATTCCCCTTTCTATGTGGATATGATATTTTAATGATTTATTCTTGTAAGAACTCTATAAACTGATGTTGTCGCATGATTAAGTCACACCGGGAGAAAACATACATCAGGATATTGTGATCGGTGAAAACCACAATGCACTATCTAATGAGGAAATGTCTCGAAAACTCAAAGAAAACACCACGACTTCCAACTCAAGATCATGGGTGGAATATTTATGTTCATGGGGATAAAATTACTGAGACCCATAATAAACAATGAATCTCTACTACCTCAGAACACTGCCTAACCCCATATTCATATCATTATAGAAACCATAAAACTAAACTCTCTCTACAGGAGGACAACGAATTAGAACACATAATAAATTCTCCTCTTGATATTCAAAAGCTTCCTGACACTGATCAATCTATATAACTGCCTGATCCTTCTTGATTAATGCTGTCAGAGGATTCACACCCTGAGATAAATCATCTATGAACCTCCCCAAAGTACCTTTCAAGACCAAGGAAACATTGCACCTATGCAAATATCTTTGGGTTTAACTAAGACACAACTGCTTCTATCATTCATGTATCCACAACTAATCCCTGCTAGAACACAACATACCCCATGAAACGGACATCTCGAGCCCAAAACTCGCACTTCGAACACTTCCCAAATAGTTAATTTTGACGAATAAATCCCAAAATGTTGTGTAGATGATCTTCATGCCCCTCCACAGATGTGGATTACACAGGTATGTCATCAAGGAAAACCACCAAAAACTTATATAGGAACACATATAACACACCATTCATCAATACCATGAACCGAACTAGATAATTATTCACACCAAACATCATTACAACGAAATCATAATGCCCTTGACAACAATGGAAAGCATTCTTCAGGATATCCTTATCTTTCACACGCATATGATGATATCCTATTCACAATTCAATCATTGAGAACCAAATTGGACAATTAATTTGATCTAATAAATTATAAATCCACTTAATAGGATAGTAATTATTCATTGTCACATTGTTTAAGTGACAAATATTGATACACAACTGCAAATTTTTTTCATCCTTCTTCACGAACAAAACTGGTGCGCCCCATGGTGACACACTCGGCCGAACATAACCTCACTATAACTTACCATCATGTAGTATAATTAGCTCTTGTAACATATAAGGGGCCATCCTATATAGAGACATAGATATGGGATATACTCCTTGTTGTAGCTCGATCCCGGACTCGATCTCTCATTGAGGTGGCATTGGTACAAACTCTTCAGAAAAAACAATAGGGTACTATTTTATGACTATAGGAAATTCCAACAATTGGACCTATGAAGAACTCAACATCATCTCATCCATCATGGATGATGAGGATGAAACATCCCTCAAGCCCTTCTAAGTGTCTCACTCACCAATAAACACCGCATGGTCTTTATCTACATCGAAGAACACCACCTACCTCTTAAAGAAATACATTACAGCCTACACCAAATACAACCAATCCATTATGAGGATTAAATCATATGGTTGTGCACATAAACATAAGAAATTTTCCCAAGAGTGGTGTTTCCCCAGCAGTAGCTCACAATATCTATATACTTCAAAATAATTATCTCAACCTCTAACTGGCGTAGTAAATCCCAAGGGCACTGGAATCCTCTCTACCTCATGTCCCAAAGCATGGACCCAAGCAGGCAATCGGAAAGATTGTGATACTCCTGAATCAAACAAGGCATGCACCCAATTAGAAAACAAGTAAAGGGAACCTATAACGATGTCTGGCTCACCTGGAACTAGCAATGCTAGAGCATGAAGCTGGCGACGACCTCCTCCAAGACCCCTTTGACCCTAATTATTACCACCACCATGGATGTGCTATGCTCTCTCATGATGGAGAGCATCATAGGGTTATCCTATACCTGCACCATCTTTTCTGCATTGACCCAAAGCTGGTAAAACCTTCTGCCACTGCCTCATATGGTATTTTCTCAATGAAGGAACTTTGAACGAAACACCTGGTGCATGATGACTGCTCTGAAAGGTCAGAAACACTCGCTGCTGATGACCTCTCCCTCCACAAAAAAATTTCCTGATCAATTGGCATATGCTTGAGAGGTGCTGTCCCCAGAGAAATGAGGTGCTGAGGGCCGGGACCTACCCCTGGCTGAATGAAAACTCTTCTACCCTGAAATCTGGGAACCTCGGACCACAACTCTACTTCATGAGGAATCATGAAAACTCCCCTCTGATGAAGATACAATTTTAGCCAATTTCCTCTCGATGAACCTTTCCCTCTCTACCCCCTCATGATATATCGTCATCATAAATGAGGTGACCTGGTGTAGGATCTATGGATGCAATGTCTCCTCTAAATTCCTCTCCCTAGCCTCCTCATCTGGAAATAGGTCGAAAGCATATCATAAAAGGTTACTAAAACAGATTCCAAAAACTTCCACAATGGTGCTCCCCTATCAATGGGTAATAAGCTCGTGGAGAATGGAAACCTTTGTAGTTTAAGAAAGAAAATCAACTTTAAACATGTATCAGAACTCCTCCCAAGAGATCATCGACTCCTCACGACCCCTGAGGAACAAGAACGACTACTACCTCACTACTCCACACAGCATCATCACAACCAAAGACTCCCAGTGCTCCTTCTGTGAATGGATCTAACTGAATCCTATCTCAACCTCATCCAATAGGTCTTCTGTGACTGCATTCGAAACAGTTCTGTCATACTTATGCACTCTTTGGCACTAAAACTCCCGGAGTGTCCTCCTCCATGTGTCTTCATCACCAACCTCTACCCTACGGTGATTTGTTGGAAGGACATGCTAGAAATATTCTATATGAACCTAATGAGGACATCAACCAGAATCCATACCTTCAAAATAATTAATAGTTAGAGCTCCTAAACCTAGAAAATGGAACAATCATCACTAATTAATTAATTGTTTTCTTTTATTCATTTTCAGTTAACCTATATCAAGGTCTACCTATTCAAATTATGACATAAAGAAGAATGATGCATGATCCTTTCCCAGGATTGTACCTTGAAACTAGTATCATTGTGTTTAGTAGCCATTTTAATCTTAATGTTCCATGAATCAGATCATATGGGTCAAAAAACGGCTATGTCTCACCTAGTATCCAGTGTTTACATCACATGATAACATGACTGACACCATTTCCCTACCAACCCATGAAACCTCACCTGTTCCGGACACCAAACTCCATCCAATCCCTCAACTAGAACTCTAATACCACTCTATCATGACCCACTCCTTACAAGGGGTATTCGTCCTGGGCCAAAAATGTGAGAAGAGAGATAATGGCCCCCCGAGTCCCGCCTCCAGTAGGCCCTGTATTGCCGACTAGCACTTAGGGTATAATAAACAGAAAAATGGGAGGCATACCCTCTTAAGAGAAAATATGAGAAAGAGAGATATAAGAGAGAAACCAAAAAACTCCAACATAAATAGAAATATAAAAGAAAATCCCATCTACACATATGTAATGTCATACAAAACTACTAAAACTGAACTAAAAAACTGCAACTACCAAAACAAAGCAAAAATGACATCAACCAAAAGCACGAACATCTCCTGCAACCCCAAGCTAGTAGTAACCATCTTGATCACCAATCATCTCCATGTGACCTAGAAAGCAGCTTTATATAGATTGGGTTAGAATAACACTATACTCAGTAAGATCCTACCCGGAACTTCACATGCAAAAGTAAAGAGAACATACTAAAGCGCAATGAACAACTAGTGAAACTAACTCGTCACCTAAAAAGGTATAAAAATTTCCTACACTAAACATGGCTCGTCTCACCAAGTATCACATACAAGATTATATAATATAATAATTAATATCAACGATACCTAGCTACCACTTCCCCACTAGTTTTCAACTTTTCCCCATTTTCGCAGGTCCTAAGCTTCTCTCTCCAAAAATGTTTGTCCGCAGACACCTATATGAAGCACCACAACATGAACCTCATGAAAAAAACCACCATGTCCATGTAAGAAAATTAACCCAGTAGTTTATGAGCGCAACCATATCTCACATAACATGTATCATACATCAGGCACTATACCTCAATCCATTACAGTCCACACACCGAGTAAGGATCCTCAAGCCATTAAAGCCTATATACTTTACACCTATAGTTGTACTTTAGAAACGATATCCAGAATATGTGTTTGTGAATAACCACAATCCATTAAATACCTCTATACACATATATGGTGAAAACTAACCACTGTACCTACCCACACAAGTAACTACGAAGAGAAGAGAGTGGTGACAATGGGGGTATTCCTCCATCCATCCTCCCACTCGAATATTGGGGAAAACACTCAAAGGTATTAGAATCCCCGAGGTGTTAGTTTCCCTAACTGACGAGGTATGGTAGAATATATAAACACAAAAAGTCTAGAATACACTGTATCTCACAACCACATTATGGGAATAACATATTCTTAGACTCAACTGTAGCTAACGTCTCTCAGACTCCCAGCTACCACTTCTAAGACTAGTTATCCAATAATCACACGACCATTTAAAGTGCTTGATTAAATTCCTTAATATCCTTTTATCAGTTGCACTTTAAGTTCATTAATTCCTTAAACTTTAATTAATTATCAACAATGTCCACATTATATTTCATTAGCATCACACCCAAAGTCCCCTATTCCTCTAAATGGAAACTACAACATTGCGTCCCAGAAAGCTCTATCCCCATTGGATAACATCATTTATTCAATCATTTATTAACAACATTATTACTATCCTACATTCACAGGAATTGTAGAAAAACATTATAAGCTACTAAGAAAAAGGGGGGTCAACACAGTGAGTAGATGAACTACCCGTCCAGTATTTGCGGCCTATTGAAAGAGCCTAGACCCATCATCCCTCTAGATTCTAAACACGGAAAACATGTGACATACCCCATGCATATTCACCCATTTTTGAAGGAGGGTAAGCAAACCGATCACCTTGAGTAGTGGGAAAGTAAGGAAGATAAACAAAAAACACGAAATAAGAAGGATCCAAACATTCACATCCAACCCATTCCACCATTTCCAGTGTCCTCCCCAACACCTACATGCATTAACCGATGCATCTTCCCACTCTAGGCATCAACTGCTACCACACCCAATAAGCCTCCCTTCCACCACATATCACAAAATCTTTATAAGACCACATCACAACATAAGAAACAAGAAAACAAACATCATATCAATTGGGCTCTCAGACCTTAAATAAGGCATCCATACTTCAAACACAATGAGCTCTCATATCTCCAAGCATAAGGCTCTAGGCCTTTACAAGAAAAAGGGTAACTCTAAAACCTATGAGGCATTATCTTTTTATCAAACATACACTTATTATATCAATCTATAATTAACCAATTTATTATCTGTAGGTTCCAACTATGGGAAACCTAAATATCATGCTATCACAGCTACCATAAATTGATTAAAGATTCTTACTGCATCAATTTGATTAATATAAAATTACAATAAAAAACAATCGTATTCATTTACATGCCTCTATATCTTTAGACAAACAATTATCAATTAATTTTCATCTTTATGCTCTTTACCAATTTCCATCAAGAATAAAAAACTAAACAAAGAAAGCATAGATATCACAAAATATAGAAAAACATGATGCAATAACATATGATCGATATCAATTTATTTATCCAATTAAAATGTTTATTATTACAATTTCATTTTAATACAGTGGTCTAAAACTAGATAATACTTCATTTTAATGTAAAATAATAGAGAAGGAATGAACCCTCGTAATCAAATAGTTCTTGAAATTATATATACGTGGAAAATCCACACAATGGATTACGTTCTCCTCCCTTATGACAACAGCATCCACCGGAGGATGCTGTGACACGATCCCACCATCTGACAACCAAGAAAACTACATTAGAAGCATGGAGATCACATTCCATAGCATAGAATGGAGAAAGAAGATGATAATGGATGATGAAAACCCAAGAACAGAGGTAGATCATACCTTATATTGACGAAGGATCAAAACTAGCAGCTTACACAAAAATAGGGGATGCACATGTAGTAGGAAGAAACTTCCTGGGGAAACAATCTGAGGATTAAGGTTTGATCACACAAACCCTAAGAAAAGAAGGAATGTTTCGAGCATCTCGCACTAGGGAACATGAATTCAGAATAAGGAATATATCTCATCCCTTTAGATGACATAACAGAGTAGTAGTTTATGATTCTTTGGATTTTACATTAAAAGAAGATTGAATTAAAGCACACAATTTACCAAATAAGAACAGTATGAGCCTTTGGAAGATTAATATAGGAGTTATGGGATTTTATTCGACATTAAATCCCTTCAAAAAGCCTTAAATTAATTATATGTCAAAGGAAACATCCATCGGGAGATACTATAGGATGTTGGAAACACTATAGACCCAACATGAAATTTGACAAAGTGTTGGATAACTCGCTATTTTAGAAACCTCACTGGTTTGGAAACACTTTATAAACTGACTAGTATAGAAGCCTCACTGGTTTGGAAACACTGTAGATCCTCACTGGTGTGGAAATACTGTTCGTGAACTAGAAAATTAGAAATGGAAAATAACCCTCTATTGGAAATAACCTAATGTTCTGGAAACATAGTTCATCAAATAGAAATTTGGTAAAGGAAAATAGCCTGCTATTAGACATATCCTACTATTATGGAAATAATATTCATGAACTAGAAATTTGGGAAAGGAGAATATACTACTGTTGAAAATAGCCTACTATTCTAAAAACATTGTCCGTGAACTAGAAATTTGGAAACAGAAATAGCCTACTGTAAGAAATAGCTTACTATTCTAGAAAATTTGTTTATGAATTAGAAATTTGGAAAAGAAAATAACATGATGTTGTAAACAACATACTATTTAGAAACACTGTTTATGATCAAGATATTTGGAAATATAAAATAACATGATGTTGGAAATAGCTTAC
This sequence comes from Viscum album, assembly GCA_963277665.1. Classification (NCBI taxonomy): domain Eukaryota; kingdom Viridiplantae; phylum Streptophyta; class Magnoliopsida; order Santalales; family Viscaceae; genus Viscum; species Viscum album. The sequence goes on along the minus strand of OY728152.1, from coordinate 1,409,441,178 downwards.
TATTCAAGAAACAATGTTCATGAACTAGATATTTGGAAAAGAAAAATAGCCTACTGTTGTAAATTGCTAACTGTTCTGGAAACACTGTTCATGAATTAGAAATTTGGAAAATGATAATAGCATACAGTTGGAAATAGTCTACTATTCTAGGAACACTGTTGATGAACTAGAAATTTGGAGAAGTGTTGGGAATAAGTCAACATGACCTCCCAGAACACCTCAAACACCATATTTTAGAAATGTAATGGACCAGAGAGGTCTGTACCGTTACATTAGGTATGTAGTTTCATTATTTTAGTAGGATTTTATCAGTCTTTCATTCATAATTATTCTTAATTATCTAACCAGTAATACAAGATTACTCATAAATGGGTTATGTTTATATGAAAAAATAATACAAATAATTTATAAAACAATTCAATATGATATTAATGAATTCTTCAATATTGACTCTATCATTGATAAATGGCGGATTTATGATTTATATCAATGCATCACCGAAATGAAATTTAGGTGTACTTATGTAGAATGATTGAGTTATTTCTTATACATAATGTCAGTTAGAAACTAATTATAAAAATTATAAAACTCATGATCTGGAGTTAGTATCTCTATCATTTTCCTTAAATATATTGATACACTATCTCTATGGTGAATGATATGAGATATATATATATATCACAATAGTTTAAAATATATATTATCACATAAATAACTAAACAAGAGGAAAATATGATTGATCTAACTACAAAAAAATTATGATTTTTTTAATAAACAGCCACTTAGGGAAGGTGAATAATAAAGGAGATGAATTGAGTAAGATAGATTTTGGAGTTCTATACAAAATGATCTTTGAAAAGGATAATGTTTTTATAGATCTATTGAAGATTCATATGGGAATTATCATTTAGGGTGAAACATCACAACTTTTTCAATTGTTTTCCAAACCATCATTATAAGAAAGGATTAATGATTTTTTTGAAGATGGGAATTTTCAATAGAAAATGAAAGCTGTGAATGATTGAATGTTGGGAGACTTCATGTATGAGAATGTAATTATTCACGTTTGGAAGAGGCTTTATGATCCCTCAATACATTTTATTAAAAAGGATTTTTTTCATGATTCCCATATCTCTCATTTCCCTATATATATTTGTAGTACTAATATGCATAAAGATTTGAAGGAACATTTCTGATGGGATAATATGAATATATTAATCACTATTTATGTGTCATGATTTTTAGTCTTTCAATAGGTGATGGATGATAGACAACATCCCAGAGGAGGCATGAAACCTATCATATTCCAACATGGATATGGGATGTTATTACTATGTATTTTTCCACTATATTACCAAAATCATTAATAAATAATGTTTTAATATTTGTAATTGTTTTCAGACATAACAAATTTGGACATTTCTTCACTATAGGGGACAAATTTCCTTCCACATTCCATTCAAGAGACTATATTAATGATATTGTAAGAATTTATGGTGCACGGATTTCATGTGTGTCTCATTAGGATCCACAATTTGTATCAAAATTCAAGAAAATTCTTCAAAAATCATTGGATCCTATGCTTTATTTTTGAACTTCTTATCACACTCAAAAATATGTGCATTCTAAAATGAAAATTCAAACATTAGAGGACCTGTTGAGGTCATGATAACACAAAGTTCAAGATACGTGGGATCAATATTTATATTCAGTAGTGTTTTTATACATGTATAATTTCTATTCAAGTATTCAAATTGAACCATATAAAGCATTTTATTGTAAGATATTTCATACACCAACTTGTTTGTATGAGTTTGGTGAATGGATGATTGTAGGCCTAGATCTTGTAACGACCCAAACTTTTATCAATGAAAATTTCTATTGATCTAATTAAATTTTTTATTATGTAAAATGGTTTTATAAAATATTAAATTCTTTGGTTTAATGATTTTCAATTTGAAAATACTATTATGAATTTTGACCATTTCTAATATAGCTGTTGAATAGTGATCACATGATTAGTACAAATATAGGGCTTTAACAAATCTACTTTAATCAGACGAAGGAAGCAATGACCTCATACAATAGAATTTCTCTATACATAGCCCATTTTTCAGAGCATGGATAGGAGGGGGCATCACTGGGATTCACTATGGACCAATCCCAAGATGTGCTTCAACATGTTAAGCTCAAACGGAACCAGCTAATGGAGAAGTGGAAGTTGGTAGAGATTACCACCCGAGCAATGTTATCTAAGCCACCCCAAAATTCTATTGCCATCGCACACCTTACCCTTAGGTATTATAGGGGTGTTATAAAGGGATATGTAACAAGACACTATCACTATTATTATATTCACTATTTATTTTATAGGATTAAGAATATATATTCATTTTATTATTGTTACTCTGTAAATAGTTTGTAATGCACAAGTAGTATTTTTAGTTAACATTCAATAAAAGAATATTTTGAGGAATTAATATATTTTTTGGAATTAAATAATATTTTAATAAAAAATTATTTATAAATCACTTATTATTAAATATAAATTATTGTATAATTTTTATGAATACAATTGTATTTTTTTTAACGTTTGAATGCTATTTTTATCATGACCCATGAATTTTCAATAAATGTATGTTTATATTTTTAAAAGAAAAAATTAAAATATTTATTATATTATTTAGATAAAATGAAAATTATTTTTTGAATTTGGATGTCAGAATTATCTAACGGTGAATTTTTCATAATTTTCTGAGATAGAAGAATTTTGTGGTAAAAATTAAATATTGTTTAAATATATAATGTATTTTATGACATCATAATGACCCAATAGTGATTTAATAAAATTCTATAATTGATATTTTCTGGAAATATATGTTTTAAAATTAAAATAATTTTTTTTAGGTTTATTTGATTTATTTTACAAAAGCCTTAGTGGACCCTCTAGGACTTATAAAACACTTTATCATTTTAAAATGATTTCCTTGAGAGCGTAACTCTCCTCCAACTAAGAAACCATAATATTTTAAAATTTTCATCCATTGGAATTATAAAATTATTTTTTCCACTCCCCATTGGAAAAAAACCTTGTGAAAAAACCATGGGTTGGTTTTTTCTTTTGATTAGTTTAATGTGTAGTGTCCAAAACCTAAATAATAAAGAATTCCCTCCATTTTTCTATATAAACCCACCCAATCGCCCACTTCCTCTTCACTCAAATAAATTAGATCTTGACCAAAATCATTCCTTATCCCTGTATAATAATCCCAAGTCACCCTAAGCTCTTAATAATCCTCTCTCAACCCCCTCCCTAGCCTTTGGAATCACACTTCCTTGTAAGCGATTATTTTATTTTTTATTTATGTCCAAGTTTCATAATATTTTTTTTACATTTTATTATAAATTATTAATGTTGGTGTATGATTTTTAACCTCATCCATAATTCTATTTCTATCTTTGAATGATAATACTCCCCTTTATCTCCCATTAATTCCACCCCTGTACACCCTTTACCATATCCAAATTCCGTAAGGTGTTTCTCTCTCTTCATTTACATTCATGCAATTATTTTGTATTATGCATCTAAATTACATTAAATATGTTGGAAAATGTATCTATATGACCCCCTTACAATCCATTTCATGTACATATAATGATACAACTCTTTCTCCCTCATTAAAAAATTTTACGTATTTTTATGTCACGCCGCTATGCTTGTGAAATTGCACCACGATTTTCCAAGTTAAAGTCACTGTGTTGTGAATACCTTGCCCATTTCTCTATCAAGTGTATTCACCTTTATGTACATTAACTTATTGTTTATAGAGTTTTATTTATGTATTCCTCATTATTTTATCATGGAACAAATTATGACATTGAATGATTCCATGTTTTATGATCCATGTGGCACACTTTTGCATGAAATGAAATGATTAAGAAGGGTGCGCCCTAATATCGCTCCAATTATTGGGGGAAATATTAGTATCATGATATGTTGAGTGATATGAGGGTTTAATCATAAAAATTTAAGTGAAAGGAGGGTTTACTCATGCTTAATGTGCGATGGGCCTTGGCTCTTGCTAATATCATGTTATGTGTGGTTGCCACATTTCCAGGTTATAATAATCACCCTATATCATATCATTATGTTCATGTTTCTCATCTGATCTATAGATATTTCAATTTCCTAACATGTATTTTATTCATCATTTTATTCCTTTTTTACTCCCTTAGTAGGCTTTATAGCTCACAAATTTCATATACAAGTCCTCAGGTTATCCCATGCAATGCTATGTATGAGGGAATATATTGGTCATGTAATAGAGGTTTTAAATAATGATTTTATGTTTCATGATTTATGTAGTTATGTAATGTTCCCATTCCCCAAAGACACTAGACCAATCAATATTCTATGTTGTATCGAGTGTTTTTTTATGTAATAAATCATGTATAGTTGTGTAATAAAAAGCTAGGTTGTTATAATTGGCATCAGAAGATATGTTTAGTTATTTTTGGGATTCTGCTTCGAATACCCCAGTGAAATACTTAGATAAAAGTCTAAGTATTATTAAAAAATCCATTATTTTTAGTGAGTATTGAGTTTGTGGTTTATCAAGCAGATACGTACATGTCTGGATATGAGCTGGTAGAGGTAGCTCTGCCACATATGTACATAGGAGGGAAAACACCGACAAGGATTTTCAGGGTTGAACAGAGGTATCCTTTTCAACAACAACAAGCCTTTCTGCATTGTTGGATATGAAACTCCCGAGGGATATTCTTTGGTAAATTTAGAATCATATTATGAAACATTATTAAGGGAATTAGAGAAAATGCCCTTAAGAATATATGTTCGTAAGTAGGTCATGGATAACATAGATTGAAGCCTATAGATTCATAAGTTATAGAAATAAATGTTATTTATAACTCATATTTTTTTCCTTGGATTACCCTTTATGTGTGATCCCTAATATTACTTTTATACCATCCAATGGCTGGTTAAAGGTGGACTCGAGCTGACAGCTTATGCGAAGATCAATGTGATGACTATTATAATGAGATGCCTAATACATGGGGACCAAGAGTCCCAAACATTGTCACTGTACTCTCTTAGTTAAATCATTAATTGAATAGAAACATGGGTCGAGAAGAACGTTCAACACCCACCCACAAGAAATAACAAGTCGCAATCAAGTTCTTGATGGTACAAAGGCCTCCTACTTTTAATGAATCATCAGATCCCTCAATCTCCGAACAATGTATCAACTGTATAGAAAAGATCTTCTCCATCCTTTAATGTTCCGAACAAGATCAGGTTCTTTGGGATGCTTATCCCATGGAGGGTGAAGCTGATCAATGGTGGATATAGATAAAAAATACAAAGCCTAATGAAGATATCGATGTGTTAAAATGGTAGTATTTTTAGAAAGTGTTTTTCTATAAATATTTTCCCCGCACCCTCCGACTTAAGATAGAAATGGATTTCCTTGCAATCAAACTAAAAGACAAGGAATTTGTCAGAGCGTATGAGGAAAACTCTACAAGGAATACATGATATGCCTCTGGCTTTGTCGTTAACCCAGAATTCAAGGTTGATCACATCTTTGGTTGGATAAATCCTAACCTATGGAAATCCCAAGTGATCTGTGACTTCAAATTCTATTAGGAAATTGTTAGATGTGCCCTCAAAGTTGAAATGGAGATCATATAATCTCAAGGGTATCATAGGGATAATATGCATAAGGTAGAATTTAATTTTGGTGGTCTGATAGATAAATCCAATGGTGCTAAGAATGTCCAGTACCCCAATTTCAAAAAGTGTGGAAAGAAGCACCCTATAAATTTCTTGACGGGGACTAGGAAATCATTTAGGTGTGGAAGAGAAGGGCACTAATACATTGACAACCAACAAGAAAAACGTGCAGCTATGATAAAGTAGAGGAATGGTCTATTCGAACCCCAACGTATTGTTTATTTATTAAACTGCAAAGAACCAGGGCACCTTGAAAATTAGAGCACTAAGCCAAGGGTTTTCAGAGGCAACCAACAACCTCCAAGGTAGCAAGGGCAAGATTTTTCCATCCCTACTATCGAAGTGAACCCCAAAAATGAAGTGGTTACATGTATTCTAGTTATTCATTCCAGAATAATGAACATCCTTTTTATTCTAAAACTACACATTCTTTTATATCCCGAAGGTTTAGTTGAACTATCCCAACACCACAACAAATCATGGAAGTAAATATTTTGGTGAGTACGAAAAAAGGAGAAATCAGTGCAACACATGAATATAACTCATCCCCAATTATAAATTGTGGATTTAACTTCCTAGATAACCTCTTCATACTCCCTATGGGGGAATTTTATTCAATTCATAACATGGATTATCTTTCCATATATAGAGCCAACATAAATTTCCGTGTGAGGGGAATCACTCTCCATATGGAGAATCGACCCCTAATTCATTATAAGTACAAGGAGGAGGATGAATCTTCTTTAGCCTCATCTTCTCAAGTGTAGATTTAACTTCTATATGAGAATGCTTATATGGATCATATGATTGAGTCTATGGAAGAAACCATCTTTGAAGTCATTCATATTGGGAGGGTATTCACTGATGTTTTCCCAAGGGATTTCCGGGTCTTCCTCTTAGAAGAGACATTGAATTCACAATTGATCTTATACCTGGGGAATTTTTATTATCCAAGACTCCATATAAAATTTATATTGTTGATCATGAAGATATGATGAAATAAATATAGTAGAATCTGGATAAAGGGTTTATATTCCCATGTGCTTCACCAAGGGGTGCACCAACTCTTTTCATCAAGGAGAAGGATGGGTCAATTCACATTTTCATTGATTATGGTGAGATCAAAAAAATCATGATAAAGAATATGTATCCCTTACCATGATTTGATGATTTGTTTGATCAGATACATTGATCACAATATTTATCCAAAGGAAAATTTGTGGTGATATATTACTATGTAATGGTGAAGAAGGATGATATCCCGGAGACAACTTTTCATACATGGTGCAGGAACTATGAATTTATTGTAATTAATTTCTGACTCACTAATACTCTTGAAATATTCATGGACATGATGAATATAGTCTTTAGAGATTACCTTGAAAAATTTGTGGCGGTCTTTATAGATTATATTCTAATATAATACAAAACCAAGGAGGAACATGAGGAGAATATATAAACTATACTAGAGACCTTGCGAAAGGATATTCTCTGTGAAATCTATAGAAAGTGTGAGTTTTGGTTGAATGATGTCTCATTATTGGGTCATATCCTCAAAAGTAATGTGATATTTATGGGTCCCTCCATGATAGCTACAATTGGGGGATGGCTGAGGCCAACATCGGTAACAGGTATCTGTAGCTTCTTGTGGTTAGCTTGATAATATTGCCGATTTGTGAGAAATTTATCATGATTGTACAAACATATTACCAAGATAACGTAGAAGGGAGTAAAGTTTTCTTGTTGTGATGAATGAGAAGTGAGCTTCAAATAGTTTAAAACAAGGCTTATCAATGCGCTCATTCTCACATTACCCACCATAGGATAACTTTTTGTGGTATTTAGTGGTGCTTAAAAGAAGGTCTTGGGTTGTGTGTTGATGTAGTATGACAAAGTCATTGCCTATGCTTCAAGAAAATTTAATGTTCATGAGAAAAACTATCCAACATATGATATGGAGTTGGTTGTAGTGATATTCAACTATAAATTTATCATCATTAACTATTTTGGAAGAATTGTGAAATATATAAACACCACAGAATCCTGAAGTATATATTCACATAGAAGGAGTTGAATAAGTGCCAATGAAGACGGTTAGAGCTGATCAAAGACTATAACTGCTCAATCCATTTCCACCATGGGAATGTTAACAAGGTGGAATATTCTCTAAGTAGAAAGGACCTAACCATTCAATCAATAATTAGAATTGAAAAGGATCCAATATTCTTAGATTTTTGGAATATGGACATTGGAATCAAAAATAAGAGAACATTATGAATCCTTTAAAAAATGATTTCCCAACCGTCTCTTTTAGAATGGTTAAAATATTCCCCAAAGGATGTTGTAAGAATTCAATAGAATGTGAAAAATATCAAAAAAGTGAAATTCGTAGAGTACACTGTTAATGAAGAAGGAATTGTGAGATTTAGGAAAAGACTATGTGTTCCATTAAGTCATGAGATTAAGAAACAACTTTTGGATGACGCACATAGTTTAAATTTCACAATTAACCATAGAAACAAAATGATGTATATAGATTTATAATAGAATTATTGGTTGGATAACATGAAGAAGGATATTTCTGAGTATACATCAATGTGCATGGTATGCCAATATGTGAAGGCTGAGTGACTGATGTATAAGAGGATGATGTTACTGTTACCCATACTAGCATGGAAATGGGAGAACATCACTGTGGACTCTATCCGGACTTCTGAAGACATCTAAATGAAACAATTTTATCTCAGTTGTTGTGGACCATCTTACAAGGATTTCACACTTCATTGTGATTTTGGAGGATTTATGATTGGATCATCATAAGCTGATATACATCTAAGATGTGATAAGGTTGCATGGAATACCACTATCGATTTTATCTAATGGAGATCCAAGATTCACCTCTATGTTCTGGAAGACCCTCCAACATGATTTGAATACAGAGTTGAACTTTTTTATGGATTATCATCCTCAAACCGATGACCAATCAGAGAAGACTATCTAGAAACTAGAGGACATATTGAGAGAAAACAAAATGGACTTCAAAGGAGTATGGAATCAACATCTTACTCTCGTTGAGTTCTATTACAACAACAATTTCCAATAATGAATCCAAATGGATCCTTATGAATCCCTATATGAGAAGTGGTATATAACACCAGAATGTTGGGATGAAGTTAAGGAGAAAAAACTCAATGTTCTAGAAATGGTTGAGAAGGTTAAGACCATCCAACAATATATTAAAGCTGCTCAGAGTTGACAAAAGAGATATGGTGAAAATCATCAACGAGACCCAGAGTTTGATTATTGAGACATGTTATTCCTCCGCATATCATCATGGAATAGAGTTATGAGATTTGGTAATAAGGGAAAGCTTAGTCCATGGTATATTGGCTCTTTTTGAGATCTTTGATCGCATTGGAGAGGTGTCCTATCGAATAACGCTCCAACCGAACGTATCTAATGTATATGATTTAATCCACGTTTCACTCTTGATGATGTATATACCTAATCCATCACATTTACTCAATATAGTGGTGGTACCATTGGAAAATAAACTCTCATATGAAGAGAAGTCGGTGAAGATCTTAGATTGTAAAGAAAAAGTTCTAAGAAATAAAAAAATTCCCCACATGAAAGTGTTGTGGACAGACCACAAGTTTGAAGAGGACACGTGGGAATAAGAGGAAGCGATGAAGAAGAGTTACCCACATCTATTTTAGTGTGGGAGAATGAAATTTCTAGGGGGGATTTCTTAAGAGGGGAAGATTCTGATGTCCCAAACTTTTATCAATGAAAATTCATCTTAGTCTAATTAAATGTCTTATTATGTAAAATGGTTATATAACATAGAACCTCTTTGGTTTTATATTTTTGGATTCTAAAATACCAGTAATAATTGTGACCATTTCTAATATAGCCACTGAATAGTGATCATATGATTAGTATAAATATAGTGATTTAACCAATCCAATTTACTCAGATGAAGGAATGATGACCTCATATAGTAAAAATTATCTATAAGAAGCCCATTTATTCAGAGCTAGTAGAGGAGGTGGCATCACTGGGATTCTCTCTTGACCAAGCTGAAGCTGAGCTTCAACACATTTCGCTCAAATAGAACCACCTATATGGAGAAGTGGAAGTTGGCAGAGACAACCAGCCAAGCGATGTTATCTGAGCCACCCCAAGAGTTTCTCATCATCACACACATTATCCTTAGATATTATGGAGGTTTTATAAGGGGTTATATAAAAATTCTATATCACTATGATTATGTGAATTGTTTTTTATAGGATAAAGAATATAGATTCATTTTATTATTGTTACTTTGTAATTAGTTTTTGAAGAAGAAAAAATATGTTAGTAAATATTAAATTAAGAAATATATTTGTATGAATTAATGGAATTTTATAAATTAAATAATATTATAAAAAATTATTATTAATAAATTAATTTTTATTAAATATAAATTATCGAATAATTTTTATGAATAAAATGGTAATTTCTGTTAAGGTTTGAAAGTTGTTTTTATTAAACCCAATAAATTTTCAATAATTGTCGGTTTTATTTTTAAATGTAAAAATTCACATATATAAAAAATTATTTAGATAAAATAAATATTATTTTTTGAATTAGGATGTTGAAATTATCTAACAGTGAATTTTTCCTAATTTTCTAAGACAACTGCATTTTTGGGTAAAAATTAAATACCGTTTAAATATATAATGTATTTTATGACATCATAATGACCCAATAGTGATGTAATAAAATGCTATAAATGGTAGGTTCGGCCAATATATGTATTATAATTAAAATTATGTGATTTTAAATTTATTTTATTTATTTTTCAATGCCTTAGTGGATTCTCCATGACTTATAAAACTCTTGATCATTTTAAATGATTTCCTTAAGAGTGTGACTCACCTCCACTTAAGTCATCCTAATATTTCAAAGAATTTAGACCATTGGAATTGTAAAATAATTTTTCTACTCCCCTTTGGTAAAAACCATGGGCAAAAAACATGCGTTGGTTTGTGGTTTTGAATATTTTGTTGTGTAGTGTCTAAAAACCTAAATAATAAAGAATTCCCTCCCTTTTCATATATAATCCCACCCAATCTCCCACTCCCTCTTCAATAAAAGCCTTTTAATCTCGACCAAATTCTACCATTATCTCTCTAGAATCCTTCCAAGGATCCCCAAGCTCTCAATAAGCCTCTCTCAAGAACCTCCCAAGAGATTGGTAGCACACTTCAAGGTAAGGGATTTATTTCTTCCTTATTTGTGTCCATGTTTTTTAATATTGTTTTATCTTTTATTTTCAATTATAAATGTTGGGGTATGCATTCCCACATCCCCATACTTCTCTTATTTTGTTTTAATTATGATATACCTCTTTCTCTTTCATTAATACCTCCCATGTACACCCGTTACCATGCCGATATGCCATATGTAAGTTCTTTATCCTCATTTACATTCAAGTAAATATTTATTATTGTGAATATAAATTCTATTAAATTTGTTGGGACATGTATCTATATGAACCAATTAATATAAATTTCACGTAAATTGGATGAGACACCCCTTTCTCTATCATCAACCATTTTTATGAATTTTTATGTCATGACGGTATGTTGGTGAAATTGCACAATGATTTTCCAAGCTAAAGTTATTGTGTAGTGAATACCATGCCAATTTCCCTATCAAGGATATTCAAATTTATAAAAATTTACTTATTGCTTATGTAATTTCATGTATTTACTCCACATTCCATTATCGTGGAATAAATTATTATGTTGAATGGTTCCATGTTGTATGATCCATGTGGCACACTTAGGCATGAAATGAAATGATTAATAAGAGTGCATCCTGATTGCGCTTCAATGCATTGGGTAAAGATTATTATCATGATACGTCAATTGAAATGAGTGTTTAATCATGCTAATTCATGTTCAATGAGTGTTTACTCATGATCCATGTGCAATGAGACTTAGATTATGCTAATATCATGTTATGTGTTGTTGCCACATTTCCATGTTATGATAATCATGCTATATAATGCCTTTATGTTCATGTTCGTATTATGCTCCATTGATATTCCTATTTCCTAACATGTATTGTATTATTCATGATATTCCTTGTTTACTCCCTTACTGGGCTTTATAGATCACCCTTTTCTTATGAATGCCATCATTTTATACCATGCAACGCTAAGTACGAGTGAATTTAGTGGGCATGTAAAGAAAGTTTTCAATAAAGATGTGTAGTTTCTTGTTTCTAGTTATTTTTTAATGTTCTTACTCCCCAAAGACACTATACCACTCGATCTTCTATGTTGTATCAATTGAATATTTTATATAATAAATCATGTTTAGGCGTGTAATAAAAATTAGGGTTTAATAGACTTTTTGGAAGAAACAATGTAAAAGGTAATATATATTCAAACCCATATCAACGTAGCACTATATAGGAGAAAGGGCTATCTCGAAAATCTAAGGAAGGATGTATAATTACTACTGTGAGATCGTGTCTTCTTGAAAGTATCTACATGTAAGACTATTATAAGATATGGAAGGTAAGGGAAACTAAGAACAATGAAAATTGGTCATTTTTAAATCTTGGAGAGAGTTAGAGTTTTGGATTTTAATTTGGAGATACCACATACACTTTCTAAAGTACAAAAATGTTTTCCACATCTCTTTGTTAAAGATGTATTTGCCAAAAACAATGTATGAACTCAATTATGAATGAATAGAATTAGAACCAGATTTTTCTTATTATGAAGTGCTTTTCTAGATTCTGGATTCTAGAGCATAGGTGATGAGGAATCATATATCTCATTTGGTAAAGTTACTCCTAAATATTGATAAACTTGAAGGGGAAACAAGGGATCCAGAAGAATTTATGATGATGAAAAAATCTGTTAACTGGATGACATTATGGAATTTTTCTGGAAGATATTTTTAAACGAGGGGAGAATGTAACACCACAATTTTTTGGAATGCCTCTTTTGAAATTTAACATCTTTTATTGTTTATTCTTCATAAAGCACTAAGATTACAATATTAATAGATTATTATATCTGAAAATTGAAATAAGTGTGTGACTATCAAGAATAGTAATATGAAAAAATGAATAGTAACTTCGCCTATGAAATTATAAATAAACATTAGGTATCGTATAAATGAAAAAACTGTATATATATAATGTGGAATAATGAAATAAATATTTTAAAAGTGATTAATTATGTGTTGGTTTATTTATTAAATAGAAATTTTTCTTTTCAATTTTTTAATTAATAAAATGATTTCAATGAATATTTGTTTTCATAAAATAGTTTCATAAATTAATATTTTTTTCTTAGAATTATAAGTTAATATGTGGATACCATAATTGAATTTTGAAATTATCATAAAATAAATTATAAATATTTTTGAAATTTTAGGGAAGATAACTTTTTATTAAAAAATAAAAAGGTAAATACAATTGAAAATATGGATGGGTAATAAAATAATCCATTCCCGTATGCCAAAAATATCAAAATAGAACGGTCAAAAATCATAGTCATACTAATGAAATATATCATTATCACCATACCAATCAAAGAAATATTCCAAGGGACCATGTTACTGGTAATAATAGAAGGATTCAATTATGATTAATATTTTATACACCTTTCTTTATATGGAGTAACATGTTGAAATCTTCCATCGCCAAAAAAACAATTTTCCCTTTGGATAAGGACTGACCATAAGATGATTATTTTGAGGAATCATCCTTTATATCTTCCCGCATTCCATAAAATCCCTTATTTTACCTTAATTTATTAATTTCGACTTCAAACATTGAATTTAACTCATAATTTTTTAGATTATTTCTATCCTTTGTTGCAGGAATATAATTCTACAAACAATGCTATATTTCCAAAATCACTCCTAGTTTACGGATATAATCATCTTAATGGGAATTATATCTATTCTAAGGAACCAATGGAAGGGACATATCTAGCTCTTCAAGATGCCTACATTCTTCCATTTCGTGATCCAGTAATCATTTCTCCAAACCCTTAACCACTGGGTTATCTTGCACCAATTCATAAGGCACATATTCTACGATTTCGGAAAAAATAAAACTAATAACTTATTTTCCACTATTAAGAGGATAATTCCTTTTGGAAACCAGATCATTTTTATTCTACATTGTAAACCACCTAAACATATTCCAAAAATATCCCTCAATATTCTCATTGATTGAACAATTGGACGATATGAAATTATTACATCATTTCAGTTTTACAGGGGAAATAAATTTAAAATAAAGAATGAAGATAGATAATTTCTCATATTCCACTTTAAGAGAGCCATAATCTTCAAATGCAGAAAAAATGTTATGAATTAAACAAGAGCTAAGCTACACCTCCACTAGAAAATATAAATAATGATTTATTTTCACAACTTAAGTGTTCTTATACACATTAGTCAGAATTCCCACAACTGAAGATATATAATCAAGAATATTATGATGCGAAAGAATGTAGTTAAGAAATATAATTTTAATCTAGGCTTATGCCATATTATGTTTTATAGATAAAGTTTAGAAATGAGGATCCCAATCCTGAAAAAAAATTATACCTAGATTAAATGAGATTGATACTATCCTTAAATTTCATCTCTTCAGCTCCTCTGATGGGAAAATTATAAGTCAAAATCCATGAACCATATTTTTATATCTCTAGTATGAACACCCCCATGTAAAACACATATTTATAACCAAATCACTTGTCATACAAAATCTTCCTCCTCCACAATGAAAAAGTCTACCATTAATGGAATTTTAGCAGATCATAAATATGCCATTGATATCCTCAATATTAGTGATCACATGAGAAGTCTAACCCTTTCGTATGACTCTGTTAATAACACCATCTCACATTTGTGAGATGTTATTTGGTCTAAACCACTTTTTAATCCCACATATGTCAAATTACCAGATCTATTCACTTCATTTGGAAAACCAGGTTTACCCTTAAGAGTCTCCACTATAGCAGTATCCATGGAACTAGACTAATCTATACTACTGTTATCTTCCACTGAATATTTATCCTCAGACACCTTCCCCACAGATCGATATGCTCCCCTTTCAGCCACCACTTTAGGCTGCACTACTACCACTGTAGTCTGAAGGTGATTGAAAATACTCGCATCTTCAACCCGCATAATAGAAATAGCTACTGCATGTTTGTTAATCTCAGTAATGACATCCATCATGGATCCTGAAATCGGCATATTGACAATTATAGACTAAAGATCCCCAAATACTATAGTAGCTATGTTTGTTATTTCAGGTCCACCAGATATATCCGTCTAACTAGAAATGTTCATCACAACAGCCACAACCACTGGATATCCTAAATGTGGTCATTTTACCTCCATATAAGTATGTCTATGAGCCTCTACATCCACCTCAAATGATCTAGGCAACAAATTTCAATCGGATCTTCCCTTATCAGTAACACCAACCTCTTAAAAACTAGACATCATCCTTCGATAACTATCTTAGAAGAAAATCAAAGATCCCCATTATGGGTCTTCCCTCTAGAGAGGAGGGTGGATCCAATAAAGTGAGTTAATTCCATGGGTTAGAAAAACAAACATAGAATAACAACAAAGTTTCATTTATCACCATGAGGAAGAGACTCTGTAGCTCTTTCCATAATCCACCTCACATATAATATTAAAATAGGAATATTTTGTGTAAATTGTGATATTATTTAAAAATTAAATTCAACATATTTTGAAAAAAATTAAAAAAATTGATTCTATTTTTGTATGATATATGTCAAAGAAATTTAGGCTAATTTTTTGGAAATTTTAAAAAATAGTTTTTTTTGTGACTAGTGAAATACAGTAATTTATAGTATTTAACAAATTCATGAATTATTATGTCATAGATGATGTATGGATTCTTTAAGCCTATAATATCAAACCGTAATTTAATATTTCAATATATTTACTAACAATAATCATAATATTCATAGTAATTATCAAAAATAATAAACAAATGAATCAAATATTCATAAACACCCATCTCCACCACCATAAAAATCATCCCTCACCACCTTTTCTTTTAAGACTATTAAAGCCTTGAATATTTTATTTTTATACCCAATACCTCTCCCAGAACACTAAACCATTTTTATCCTTGATGTTATCATCCAAAATTCCATTTCAATGTTTTTTTCTTAGGTTCCTAATGGGAATAAATAAAGAGGTAAATCCTTTTTCATTCGTTAAATTCTCTTTCACATTATTTTTTTTTTCTTATCCTTATTTAACACATGTTTTTAAACAAGGATAATTAATATAGTAAATTATATATACAAGAATATTTTTATTATTATTGGATATCCACAATAAATTATATTGTATTCCCTTTTTTTCTAAAATTAAAAACATCACCAATGAGTTGTCGATTCACCACATTCTTGGATGATGATTATTTTGTTTTATAATACCACTTAAAGGCTATCCATGAACCCATTTTATGGTTAAAAAGATATTAATATATATATTATAACATATTTAGTGTTCTATATCTTATATATATAGATAATATTAATTAATAAAACAAAACTACTCTCTCTTGATCGAA
The DNA here is from genome assembly GCA_963277665.1 of Viscum album. NCBI lineage: Eukaryota > Viridiplantae > Streptophyta > Magnoliopsida > Santalales > Viscaceae > Viscum > Viscum album. The sequence goes on along the minus strand of OY728152.1, from coordinate 1,409,424,773 downwards.
AAGATTCCAAAGTATTCAAAATAATTATGCTAAAAGTTTTAAAAAATGATTCATCATCCAATCGAGAAATAATGATATATAATATCATTAAATATTATATATGTTCACTAATAACATATATTTTCAATAATATAGAATAATTACTATTTCACATGATCTTTCATACATGTATACAAATGTGCCGATCGTGAGAACCATGGAAAAGAACATGTCTGAACAATGAAATTGAATTTTATTACTAATAAAGAAGTTAATAGCCTAAATAAATAAAATTATAAAAAATATAATACATGTCAAATAGGTTCTGAGTTAAATCATTAGTGAATTTAATTTCATAAATCATTATGCTATGTATATGTGTAGAACAATTTCATACATAAGGTAAGTCTTTCTTTCTGAACATCCAATTTTTATTCAGGTTACACATTATCTCTCATTACCCCAATATAATTATTGCTTTTTAATATAATTTTTCTAAATTAGATTTATATTTTCCAAACACATGTATACATATAATTTGATATATCTCTGATGGGTAAATAAAGTTTTTATGAGTTTCTAATTTCATTTCATCGTGATTTGAAAGGCCGATTAAAGGGTACATCAATCATTCTTACCCATTTTCACGTATACTCCGTAATCTATTATAATGTACTAATGTAATTATAAAAATAATATTTTCATCATGAAATATTATCATATTTTATTTATAGGTTTATAAAAACAAAAAATTCATTTCAACTTTATGGACTCTTATATTTTCTTTTAAACTGCAACAAAGTGGCTCATTTCTATAGACCCTATTTACATGTTTTCAATTCATTTTGAAATAATTTACTCCATAAATATAATTTATCGTCCCTTATATACTTTTATGGGATAAATATTATTTCAGTAATATTTTATGAAAAGTATTTTCTAAAATAACTCTTGTTTCCCAAGAAAAAGAATAATTCTCAAAAACATTTCTCAATGATTATGTAAGAGTATTTATATCTAGTTCAACACCCTCTACTAAATATTATTCTTTATTGTATTTGATATGTTATGTTACAATCAACCATTATTTATTGAATGGATTATTATTATTTATGAAGATGTACAATCTTAATATAATTTTAATATGACTCTGGATTGTGAATGATTTTGTTTATTGTTTTTGGAAACTTATTAACATTTAATATGATAGTCTCAATAAGAATATATATACAAATAATGTATCACACCTTTAATACAGGTAATTCATTTATCCAAATAAGTGATAGGAGGGGATCACTATATCCCCTCAAGGCATTGGTAGGTCTAATAAGACTTACTAGACCACATTTTGACCAAATGTTTATGTTGTCTTCGAAGATACCTTTACATTATATTTGGGATGTCTAGAATTATTCATTCCATCATTATGAGTTTATCAATTTTTAATCCATGTGATTATTTGAAAAGTATAATGTTCGTGATTAAGTATCATTCTCACGTGATTATTTTCATGGAATTATTTATTTTACATTTATTCTTAAAATATTATACTAAATATTAGGTTTTAATGTCATGGGTTTTAGATATTCAACATGCCTTAGTGGTTATGATTATTAATGATAGAAAACAATATATTTATTGTACAAGATGAGAACCTAAGCTCACCAATTTCTTATGTTTTTTCCCAGGATGTGAATATATATATTTTGAACAACTTGGTGGGATTGTCTATGATTCTATGGGTTTGGTCAATGGAGTGTCTATGTAGTATTTCATTTCTATTTATAATGTGAAAATTATATTTTTATCTAGTATTACAATGATATTAATCAAATCTATCCTTTAGGATGCCACATCTATTTTTGTTATACCAATGTAAAACTTTAAGGCATCAAATTGATGCTATTGGGGTCGGGGTCATTAAAATCATTTTGATTCATATGATAAATTATATAAATAAAATTCAATTTTTATTTGTATATTATTTTTTCCCTCAGAAACTATTCCAACATCCAACTAGTGTAATCCATTTTTAATTCTTATTTATGAGATGACCATCATATTTCATTTTCTATTTTTTAAGTAGAATATTCAATAACCCGTTGTATGATATGATATTTAAATATCGGTATTTCCATAAGTAAATACCCTTTTCATCATGAAGATGTTCAAATTTCAATATTCAATTTGTTAAATGGTAAATAATTTAACACCTTGAAAATTAAAAAAATAATTTTTGATAGTATATATAACATGAAACACCAAGTCTAAATGAACCTTATAATATTATTATTTAAATATGACTATTAAAAATTATATAATAAATTAGTAAGTATGAAATATATTAATTAATTTATATAAAATAATTAATTTTAATAATCAATATAAATGTACTGATAAATTCCAATGTATGTAATCACTCATCTTTCAGTAAAATATATTTATACATAAAATATATGTCGTCTTTAAAAATGCGTTTTAGTATTTTTTGTGACTGAATAATATAATTAGCCTTAGAATATTTTAGAATTAGTTTCTCATAAAAATGTTATAATTTTTTATATCATAATATCAAAATTATTTTATGGTGATATTTTGGGGTTTTTAAAAAGTGTGATTTTCAGTGGATATTGAACAAATATTAGTTATTTTACTACTACCATTTGTTCAACAAATTTTTTAGTTAAATATAACCATTAATAATTTGAATTAATTTCATATTTATTTAATTATTTTATTAGTAATTATTAATATAATTAATTTAATTTTAGTCAGCATTACATCAGATATTGGTTTGAGTTACTTTTTAAACTTAAAATGTTTTTTTAAAACATGTTTTTTGTCACATATCATTAGTTTAATGTTAAATTTAATTATACAATTCTTAAAATTGAATCTAAAAAATGGATTAATTATTTTTATTAAGGAGGTATAAATTTATTTAAAATACAACATTTATTTTTAACAGTTATTAATAGTAAATGTATTAAGTATTAATCAATATGGTAAGGGTAAATTAGATAACTATAACTAAAATAATATGATATGAATTAAAAAATTTCCATAACTATTTAAATTATCTTATGTTATGAGTGGTTTTCTTTAATTTCATTCCAAGTCATAAGTATATGACCAAATGTTATCACATTTCCTTTACTTTCACCATTATAATTTTTATTTAAAAGATAAAGAATTTTTTTTCACTTTCTTGATATTAATAAATATAACATTTTTAGATAGGTATAGAAATAAGATAACTTCGTTAAAAAATATAAATTTAAAATATATCATATTTTTATCTCATTAATTTCATTATAATTTTTATTAATTAAATAATTACCATTAATGCTTATGTAAAGCTAACATATTATTAATTCAATTAATAATAAATTAAATTACTTGTTTTAAAATTATTATATTTAATAAAATTTAATTTATTGTTAATTTCAACGGATTTTTTAGATAAATATAACATTTTATTATTGTGTTAGAGGACTATATTTTAATTCCAATGATGTCTTACAATTTCTAAATTCAAAATAACTGAAAAGTTTAAAAAATTACATTTTATGATGTTTTATGATAAATAATATTCAATTAAAAGATTTATAAATATAATAAATAATAAATTAGTCCAGGTTCATGAGATATGGCTGGAAATATTAACCATGTACCATTTACTATCCAATTTTAATTTATAATATTTATCATGACCATGAATTAGTAAAAATAATGTTATCAATGTAACTGTCAAAAAATGTAAACACAGGTTAAAAAAAGTGATATGGGTAAAACCTAATATAAATATTGTTCAAATTTTATTGGATTATAGTTTTTATACACACCATAATCACATATTAAAATTTAATATTCTAGTATCCTTCACAAAATTTTATAAATTATATTAATTTCATATTTCCTGAAAATCCAAAAAAGTACCCCACTCAATAATAAAGGGTCATATACCCTCCTCATTTAATCACACATCAATAGAATTTTAGACAAGAAAATACCTCTCCAAATACAGTCCTAATTCCCCTACAATGTCATGATGAAATTATTTTAATTATAAAAACATCATATGAAATGTTTTACTGTAATTATAAAGATCATGTCTTAAGAAGTGGGATCCTTCATAACTGATAATTTTTGTATTATTTATTATTCTAACTCCATATAATATTATTCAACCATGATTATATAATTAAATATTTATATATATTAATTTTTTAATGTTAATATGTTAATAAAATAACCTATATCAATCTCATCTTCTATCAAATTGTAAATGAGACTCTACTTCATATCAATAATAGACTACCACCTCGTGAACTTATGTAAGTCATTTTCCATCATTGTATATCAATGATATATATGATGACGGATTTAATTTATATATATAAAATTTATTATATAATAATCATTCAACTAATTTAATATATTAAATATCCTCTCAAATTTTTATTGATTGAATGATGATAATGTCATTCTTGAGAACATGTGTATTACCACCATAATGAAGTGATATGATTCAGCCCTCATTGCTACGTCATATTGATGATAAAAATATACAATTATAAATTTCAAAAAATAATATTATATTTATGACATATTAATAAATATAAAATTATAAAATAAATTTTACCATATTTCCATCATGATCGTTCAAAAATGGAAAAGTGACTCATACATACATACAGTCTACCATCTACATAAATAGAACATATTTTATTTTTTATAAACAAATTTCATTGCTATTTTTTGAAGTAAAATTGATGAATAAAAATGATACTTATAACATGATTATAATTTTTTAGATTATGGAATAATAAAATATTTATCAATAGTCATCCTACTAATTTCATTTTTGACATATTAGTTGTATACTATCAGAGCATTCGATGTTAACTTAATTTATTAAGAAATTTTATATAACATGGTAATAAGTGAAATAAATAGAATAATTAACATGAGAAATATAATTAATATTGTAAATAATTTACATATGTGTATTATTCTTGATAAAATGGAATGAATTAGACATGATATAATTGAGGTAAGATATTTTATTTCATTTAAAATCCTCTTTCAATGTCTCTCTTTTGAGTCTTTTTATTCCATGTACATGTTCACCAAAATGTATCAATTTTTATTAATACCTGGATCCTTATGGTAAATTTTAACCATATTTTACGTTATTTAATGTTTTTAAATAAAAAATTATTTTAGTGATTTAGATAATAGATACATTACTTTGAAATAATCATTTTAAACGTTTTATGTATTTATTTTCAAAATAATTATTGACCAATACCATATTCTTGAAATTATATTTATTAATTAATTTATATGAACATAAATTAGTCATAATGAACGTTTTATATCTATTATATCTTTTTTTATTTAAATTTAAAATGGAATTTGATTATATATATTTTATTGAATGTTCTGAAATTCTTCTAAACATAAAAATGAATGGTTCATTTTAATTTCAATTGAATTAACAACTTTTCGCACTAATGGAAAACTAATTTGTGATTTAGATTTATTTATTAGAGAATTTTTTTCATCATATAAAATAAAATATGTTCTAATTGTTTATTTTATATATTCTTAAACAAAATTATAATTTTATTTAATAATATTATTATAATATCTCTATAATAAAACATGTAGATGGTAGACTGTAAGTATATTATTATTAAATAAAATTATAATATTTTTTATATATGGAAATTATTTTCAAATGGGTGAAATGGATCTCAATAAATCACCATGTTATTTTTATTTTTACGATTCTCTCTCAATCTCACTTTCTCTATCTCATTAATGTGATGGAATAATTTTAAATTATATATATGTGTGTATCCTATAATATATTAATATTTTATTCACCCTTTATTTGATGGTGTAACACATACAATATGATCATTTCTCAAATATATTATTCATGAAATTTGCATTGAATTTAATATAAGGAAACATTATGCAACCCATTTTATTCCATGGGTAATTATAGGGATTTTGAGATATTATTGATATCTCTTTTTTGGAATAGATAATCATAAATATATTATAATTAGTGCACCAAGACATGACTCTAATAAATAAGGTAAATTTTTTTCCGCATGAATAATTATGTATAGGATTATGGAGTGAGAAAAATTCACTATGAGACTCTATCCACCTTTTAGTGTTTTCTTTCCAGTTATAATTTATTTATATTTATATAATTTTTTTATTTCCCATCACATTTATTATGATTTCATTATCTTATGAGAAGATGATCATTATATTATACTACCATGTGACTATTTTGGATAATTTTTTGTAGTGTATATTATAATTTTAGCACCCTCAAAAATAACAATTTATTTCCATTTAAATAAATTCAATCTCATTGATAGCTTATGATTCACACAACACCGGGATAAAATGAAACACGATACTCCAATAAAATTTTATTTAAACATAACCATTGTTACCATGAGGTTGTATTGGTTGGTACAAATACTAGTAACTAAATTGTGATAATTTTAGTAACATATTTATAAGAAATTAATTATGAATCATTTTATGGTAAAAAAATGTTTTCTGGGAAAGATTATTTTTTCAAAGAAACAGTTTCATCATATATCATAGTTATGAAAAAATAATTATTTTACAATTTGGGAATTTTTTTGTTAAAATTAATTTAATTTTTAAAATCTTCATATCAAAATTATCCTATGGGGATTTTATTTATTTATCTGAAAATAATATTTTTTTGATGAATAGTGAACAAAAATGGCTTTTATTGAAAACCTCCATTTTGTTTAAACTTTTTACAAAGTAAAATTTTATTAAAAAGTTGTTTTTAATTAAATTTTTTGATTAAATTGTTATAAATAAAATTTAGGTCTATGGACTCAATTTTCTATCGAACTTCAAAATTAAAACCTTTTATACTTTTGAGAATTCTCCCTTTTGATAGTATCAGTTTCGTCATGGGTGTGTGTAAAATATTAAATTAGATTCTTTATCTTATATAAATGATTTTTAAAACATTGATTCCATATTTTTAATTAGAATAATTATTTTATCTAATATGATCATTTTAATTGTTGATCATTATGATTTGTAAAATATGTAATAATTTATTATCATGGTTAAAGCATAAAACTAATTTTTCAGGGGTTAAAAAAATAATTGTTAAATTACCAAAAAAATCTCCCAAAAGTAATTTTATAGACATATTTCTCCCTTATAAACGACAATGGTATGTAATGGACCATTTTTTCTGTTTTTTTCATGATAATATTTGGGTGTTATTGATTCTTTTCATAAAATTCCTCTATGTCATCTCTCATACAAATTAATGTGTACACCCTCTCATAAAAAATTCACACAACCAAACTAATTTTATTTCAAGTACCAAAACAAATAAGTTCAATTGTACCTCATAATATCTATGATTTCCTATTTCAGTTTTAAATCTTCCATAGAAATGAACTTAGTGAAACCCAAAAGCGGGTACTTTCATAAATGATCATTTTTATTTTGTATATTCTTAATCCAAATTAGAATTTTATTTAATAATAATATTATAATATCTCTATTATCAAACATGTATTGAAATTTTATTATATAAATTAAATAAACAATATCCATCTCCACTATATTCAAATGGGAAATGAAATCATTAATCATGTGTACGACAAACTATCACATCACAAACTAATAAAAGCAGTTTTCCATAAAAAACTCTCATGGTAAGTTAAAATATGGGATTTAATGTACTTATATAATTTTTAAGATATATTTATAACAATATAGTTTTAATATAACATATTAACATTTAATTTATATTTCTTTTTGAATTTTTTATCTTTGCTTTTTTGAACTACAGACTACTGCCTTGCGAAACGATGTGATTGATTTTTCACATATCATATTACATAGAACGTAATAAGGATAAATTTAATTAACATATGTAATATATATTAAATTATATCGATTATGGAATATTATTATATCCTCAAATATCTTACCATTTTACATGTTAATGGAATGATATTATCATTCAGGCGTACATATAGACTACCATCTCCACAAAGTGATTGACTCATTTTTCTTGTCCAAATATCAAGAATAGTTATACTAATGTATATAATGAGTAAATATTAAATTTATTTCATTTTTAACATTATATATATTATTAATTTATATTTTATGTTTAATAATATTATCTCTCATGACAAAACATGGATGAAAAAATAAGGTAATTAAGCCTTAAAGTAATGAATATAATGAAATATGATTATTAAAGAGTTGGTAAAATGTTTTAAATGGTAGATATATGATATTATAAATGTTCCTATATTTATTGAATAAATTAATAACATTAATAGAACCATTATATAGTCGGATAAAGCATTTTCCAAAAAATAATATCAAGAGGTTTGGTATTTCGTATCAATTTTCATTTTCGTAAGACATATTTTTTAATATGCACCTATTCACAATTATGTGGTGTATATACATTTCATTTGATGTATTTATCATTAATTATTATTTTCTCCATATTATTATTTTTTTTCATTTTTATTTATCAATGGATTAAAATATATATTATACTAAGGAGGTAAAAATAATAATCACTGTATAGAATCACTTACTTCTTTGATTGTATAAATTCCATTGAAACAATCAATTTATTATGAATATTTTTCAAAATATACTATATTTTTATTAAATATACATATTATTTTATGATTGATACGACTATTTTCACACTCAAATACTACTTTTAAATATAATTTTTACCTTGAAATATCTTAATTATCTAGTGTAATATTGATAAATCAGTATACATTAATCAATAAGGATATTTAAGGATAACGAATATTGATTCATGAATTACATAAATTATACCATATATTCTAAATAGTTTTTGAATATAGTTATCTATATAGAGAGGTTTTAAATATCCCCATGATTCATCGACATGTCTCATGAAACAAATCTTTTGGTGAAATCGTATGGGTTTTAAGTCATATTTATAATCTATGTTATGAATAGTCATGATAATAGATTTATTATTATTACAAAGATGATTACATAAAAAAATTCGGAATTTAATTCATTGATAATTTTATTATTGGAATTATCAATTATATTTTCACAATAATATAATATATATATTAATTTTATTCTTACATTATTTACTAAATGGTTTGTGTTTTTATCTTTGTACTTTTCAATATTTACTATTCCTTATACAATTAAAATTATGAAGTTATTTATTAAATGCAATGTGTCTTAAAATATATAACATACCATATTTATTATTCATTATTACTCTCTGATACCTCTCTATGTATGAAACCCACACTAAGCATTTTATCTCACCATTTTTTTGTTTCGTTTCCCTAGGAATTGTGGAATAATGATTGGAATGAGTTCAACGATACAAAATATTTTCCATTACCATGATTTTTATTTTATTTCCCCTTTTAAAATGGTTATCTGTTAACTATTTAGTTATCTTAAACTACTACATTAATCATTCCTTTGATATTTTACCCCTTATAATAATATAGATGCATTTGATTGGGAACATAATCTATGTTATTGGATTCAGTTTTTTAAAGTCAATATTATAGATAACCTAATCTAAATGTTGAGAACCTGATTAAAGGAAACCATGATCAGGGAAAATAACTCAATGATAGACTATCAGGATATACATACAATAATATCCTGATAAACATATAAGGAATATATTATGTTGTTTTTACATGAAATACATATCTATCTAGATGGTACAAATGGACTTTTTTACTTGTACATATTTACTTATGGGTAACTACTCTGGAAAGGGGGTATAAAGATGAAACAAAATGTCACCTTTTTCTTAAATATAGGCCTTAATTCACACAAACTTTTACAATCAATGGGTATATTTATTGTTGAATTAAAAATTTATTTGAAAATCATTATCAATGACTTGAAAATAAATATATCCCCAAATAAAAAAATTGTATGATTTAGAGATTAAAAATGGATAATTGTTTTAATTTATATTATGTGAGATAGTAAATTTTTAATAATAAATTTTTATTTTAAAATAAACATTTTATGTGTAAATACCTTATATTCCGTTCTTTATAAATGGATCATGTAAAGAAGATGGGTATCGATACACATGGAAAATGTAGATATTTATCTACTAAGAATAAAAATATTATTGTAATTTAATCTAAGTAGATCATGTCAATATTAACTAGGCTTACTTATGTTATGGTAGATAATCATTCCTAGATGGCGTAACATACTCCAAAACCGGATTATAAAATTATAGATCTCTTAATGCGATAAAATATATTATTATTTTATGGGACTACTAATATAATGGTATTTGGGAAATAAATTATTTCTCAGTGGGATATTTTATGTCCTTGGAATGTGGTGAAAAGGATGAGGATAAATTTTTAGTCTATTGTCTCAAAAGATATGATGATAAATTACTGATGATGATAGAGAATAATAAGATTGATGTTGAAATAGAAATCATGGAAGTGAAATATTTTAAGGGTGAAGTTATTAAAAAAATATTTCCCTCATGATCAATAAAATTAAATGAAGAGAATGTTCAGCAACTGAACGAAAAATGATGGATATAGTGTTACTGAGTATCTGGTTACCATTATAAGGCAATCTCGTTATGCTAAATATTACATATGTATCATCAAGTGATTAATTTACCATTTATATTAAGGCCATTATCTATCACTCTAAGGGTCAATAGTCTCTAAAACATTTTCATCATATTAAGAATTTTTTTATGTGCTATCCAAATAGAGATGGACAGTCTAAAACACTCATGTTAAATGGAGGTTACAAAAATATTAATTCAAATGAGCACCATGAGAAAGGTAATGAATCAATGAAATGGAATAGAATTAATTAATTTGCATCTTGTGAGAACTGTGGAAAATAATAATTCATTGAAATTCCTGAAGGGATTGTGACCTTGATATAATTATGGAGATAATGGTCATATGAATACTGAAATCAAATTAAAGATATAAAATAATGTTATTTATTGTTTCAATAGTAGTTTTAAGGGAACTAAATAAATAAACACCTAAATCATCATTATAGAATACCCTATAATAATAATTTCAAATAAATACATATTTATATAATAACTATAGTTAAGGCTGGTGTACCCAATGATGTGGTGGTATGTATATTAATAATATCCCAAAATTTATTTAATTCTTTATTTGGTTTGAGATTTTCTTACTCTTACATATCTTTCAAATTTTCAATTAAAACTAGATGTTTCCCTAGATCATTAAAAATTAAAATTTCATTCTAAAAACATTACGGAAGACTCATGCAACAATGATGTATCAGGATATCTAGATTATGACAAGTAGGCATGCATTATTTGATGAAATTTGTATCACAATTATGGTTAAATTCTATAGAATCCTATTTATATACTGCCATTCAATACATTTTGAAAACAAATATCTTGTAAGAAGAAGGAAATTGTGATTCATGATGAAGATGTATAATTCATTATATTTAGGGTAGAGAATTCATTAACTATTACATGTCATGACCCATACTGAGTAGTTGTACTGAATGATATTCTAAAGGACTAAGTGGATTTATTTATTAATGAATTACCTATACATCTAATAGATAATTAATCCGAGTTTCCCATAAATATAATCCCTTATACAAAATCAATATAAAATATTCCAAATGTTATATCCACTGTAGAATTAGTGGAGTTTAAGAAACAACTAGATGATTTCACCAATAATGGATTTGTTAAACCTATTATCTCACCATAGGGATCCCAAATTATATTTTTTAAGAAAAAATATGGATCCAAGGTTCTATTGATATATTATAGGAAAATAAATTCTATTATGCTAATGAACAAGTTTCTTCTTCCTAACATTTATGAATTTTTCAAACAAAATTAAAGATACCGAATATTTTTTAATGATTGGCCATCATTCTTGGTATCAAAAATTAAAATTACTGAATTATTGAATTATAGATACAACATTCTTAGTTAGGTATGAAAATTAAGAGTAAAAATGAATTTCCATTGGATTGACTAATGTACAATCTATTTTTATGGATCTAATGAACATATTATTCATCAAATATATTAATGTTTTTGTTGTTGTAATAATTAATGATACCATGGTGTATTATAAAATATATAAGGACTATTATAATCCCTCGAGTATCATTATTGGGACTCTTTTTTGGAAATATTTATATGGTTTATTTAAAAAGTGTGAACTTTATATTCATGATTTTTAATTTGATTTCTATCTTGCCTCTAATGATGGAATCTTAGTTGATCAAATAAAGATAATGGAATCAAGAGAAAGGGCTACATAAACAAACATATCTGGGGTACATACATTATATTGCATTTTTATTTTACAACATATGATTAATTCATAATTTTTCCATTTGTATAACCTATTATCTATGATTATTTGTAAATATGATAATATCATGTGACAAAGGAATTCCAAGAATTTATTGATGAAACAATGTTGAGAATTATTAATTGTTCAATTTTTACTCGACCACATGGAAATTAAGTAATTATGGTGTATAGTGATTCATCTCTAATGGAATGGGGGAATTTATTAATGAACAAATTGTAAATATATTGTATATGAATCAAGAAAATTGATGTCTCATTAATAGATCTATAAAACCAATTATAATTACTTGGACACTGTAATATTTTTTTTGAAGATATGGTTATATTATCTCATTGGTGAATTATGTGAGATATATATACAAGTTATAAAATCCTAAAATACAACTTCTCACAAACATTAATAAGTATGAAACAATGGATATCATTTTGACAGCCAAATACTTGAAAATATATTTATTTTAGAAGAAAATATATGTTTTTGATAGCATTATATACAGTCAACACTAGGTTTAAAAAATGTAACACACTATTAAAATATTAATTAATTATGAAATTTATAACCTAGACATTAAATTAGAGTGTATGAATAAAAATGAATAAATTATTAAATGCGTGTTAATATATTAATTCTAAATTAAAAAGTATAATTCTAATGGAAAATAAATGTATTCAGATTTTTTTTGTAAATGATAGTTTAATTATAAATCTAACAAATAATATAAAATTATTTTTAGTACATTTTAAAAATATATTTGATAATATTTCGTTCATTTTTGAAATAATAAATTCGTAGTTATCTTATGGTTAATTTTTAGGATTTTTCTAAACGTTTACATTTTTCTATGAATACTGAAAAATACAAAATTGTATTTGAAAAGTAAATTTATTTATATAAATTATTTATGAAGTAAAATTTTATTAAATTTTATTTAAATATTAAATAAGAACGATAATTTAACAATTTACCAAATTTTTTTCATTGAAAAAATATAATATTACATTTTGGAATAAAACATTTTTGACATTTGAACATATTATCTTTGATAACATGCATCATCATCGCATCTCTGGGATTAATTACGAATAAAACATTCCATATTATGTGAATATAATTATAAAAAATGGATTAAATTTTTTTAATAACCATAGTATATATTATATAATATGTTTAACAAAATATATATACATAATGAATAGGATAAAAATATTTTCCACAGTTATTGTAAAATTGTGTTTTCCCAGGGGTTCAAACTAAACATATAATGGTTAAAATAACCTAAAAACATGTCTATTATCTATTTTATGCACATATATGTTATCTATAAAGTATAATTATCAATAATTTTAAATTTTTATCCTTTTAGAAAGAGAAACATTAGGGTTAATCATTTTTTATTCAAAATTTTACAAGTCTGCCACACAGATCACATAAAAAAGACAACCCGCTTGTTTATTTTCATTACACCTAAAAACCTATTCTGACTATAATAAAAATACTGAAATAATTTCTTAAATATATCCCATAATTATAAAATTCTTATTTTTATAAATCCATCTTAGTATGTATTTTGGTGCGAGCAAAAGAAGGTTACCCGAAGAAAAGTTATAGGTCTACAATGCGAATTTTTATTTTTTTCTTCCCCCAGATCCTTAAATCATGATTAAAAATATATGATATAATATTCAAAATATAATATATATATTAATTTTTTATATTATTCTAATTACATAAAAATATACCAAATTCCATCAAAATTATTTGGAAATCATTATTTATGTGTATAATGGACTACAACCTCGCAAACTGATGTCATTCACTCTTCCTTTACCACCTTTTATTGTTTGATATGATGACTGATCTATAGTATATATATTATATTTATAACATATTAATATGTATGGATAAATAAAATTATATATCATTTTTACTCTTACTTTTTTAAGAGACACGATAGGGTCGCTTGTTTGTACGACAGACTATTGTCTTAAGGAGACATGCAATTCTTTTTTCAATGATGATTTACATGGAATGTAATATAGAAAATAATAGGTAATATATTTGACATGAATAAAATAATCATGATATTAGTGACTCATTTATCCTTTTTGGGATCAAATATATCATTTTTTCTTACTTTTAACTCAATTACACATGATAACATCATTCTAGTACGTGTGGACTATCAGATTCATGAAGTGGTACGACTCTATTATCATCATCAATAAAAAATAATGATATATATTTTTATATTAAAATAAATTATATGGTGTTATGATCATTATATAATTTTATAATATTATCTACCATATTTTAATAATGATCAATAGAAATTGGAGGAGAGACTCATTCACATGTATGACATACTATCTTCATGATCGTAACATACATCATTTTTCAAAACAATATTAAATTTTTTGTATTAAAATAATAAATTATTTAAACACATGATAATAATATAATGATAATTTGTATATATATGACATTACAATATAATATTCCAAATAACTGTAACCCAAATGATAACATAAGAATGATAAAAAATGGTGATTAATGCCACAAATAATGAATATAATGAATAATTAATATTGAAGGGTTATAAAATGTTAATAATTATTCATATTTGATATTATATATATTAACATAACTATTTAATATTTTTAACAAAAATATTAAAAAAATATATGGTAATTTAATGTGAGTTCGATAAAAAAGGAGTGTGAGGTAAAGGAATCTGTCTCACTATCCCTTCATAGAGGCATATTGTAATGTTAATCACCTAAATTAATTTATATGGTGTATATAATGAGAATATTAAAAATATTACCATGATTAAATCATAATTATTTTTATTTTAATTTTTAATTTGAACTAATTTTTCCATGTGGGTATGGATTTATAATTACCTTGTGGTAATATGTACCACACAATGTAATTTTTTTCTGGTTATTAACTTTCTCTTGAAATGATCTCATTCATGAGATAATTTTTCATTTTATAATAAATTTATATTAAATACAAATACACTTCAATTATCTATATAAATATTTATTTAACCTTATACCATTTCGTAAATAATTTTTTTTACATTTAATGTTTTTTGATTTATTGTGGAAAAATTGATAAATCAAAATCATTTGCTCAGTAAAAAAATATCTGACGATAAGGAATGATTTTTGTTGAATTAAATCAATAATTATAAATCTTAGGAATGATTTGTACGTGTTGTGATGGTTTTGGTATTAAAATAAATAGTCCTAGGTTGATCGTTTTGTCTTATTAACCAAATAAGATTGCTAAATTAAATGGGGATCTACCTGTAGTTTTATACAATCTTGTGAGAAATCATGATGGTAAAGGTACCATAAAATATGAGATCATGAAATCCATTTTTTAATCGTTTTCTTCTTTGATAATTAAAATATTATTACTCTATATGTTTCTAGAATTTTGTTATCTCTGATTTCATTTAATTATATGTTTTTTATTTAATGGATTGTGTTTTCAGTTATTTACATGATTATTACATATCTATTAATGACATAAATGTTATTTGTTAAATGAAATATATTTTATGTCATTTAATTTTCCAATGTTTTTTATTAATATTGATTCATGATAGATTTAACTGTTTATATAATTTACTAATCAGTTAAGCTCAAACTTATTTAATTTCATTTCAGAAGGATATGAATAATAATTAATGAAATTAATTTTTAAGGATGAAGTTTATTTTAATATGTTTTGTATTATATTTTATTATCAATTACCAATTTAATAATGGGTATCATGTATGTAACATATTCTATGAAACTGCTAATATTATTTCTTTATTTGCAATTTTATTCTTTCTAACTATGAAAACATAATAATGTATACACTAGCTTATGGTTACTAGAATTAGGGTCATTATAGATGGTATCATAGGATGTAATATAGAACCTATGGGAATTAGATTAATGAAAACAAATATTAGGGCTCATAATCATATGGAATACATTTAGGACAAGTGTACAATATCATACTAATGTTTTGGTATAAATGATATTATGTGGTTTTTCCAAGAAATACATCATTGTATGGATTTAAAAATAGAATGTTTTTCTACCACAGAGTTACCAAGGGGTATTAAATCTAAATATGGTGAATTGGTCATGAAATGATTTTAACTAGGTGTAAAACAATGGGAATTTTGGCACACCTATTTTGGAACTCTGTAAGGATATGTTAAGGATAATTTACAGTTTTTTAAAACCCATAATAAATAATTTATAACTAATGATATCCCAAAAAATGTTAGTATTATGAGATTAAGGATTCATAAATATTAATTTAATATAACTGTTACACTTTGTATGGAATTATAAATTTTAATTTAAAATTCACAATTTTATGAGTTAATCCTATATATGTAATTGATTGAAATGTCTCATTGTATAAATAAGGGTATCCACAATCATGTTTGATGTAGATATTTCCATAGAGAGTAAGATAATATATCTTTTATTGGAACAAAGAAAATTATTTCTATTTTATAATAACATAATTATGTTATTACAAATAACCATTCTGAGATGAATCATCAAATTCTATATAGAGATTATCCATTGTTGGATCACTTTTTTGTGATGGAGGCCACCATAATATTATTGTAATACAAATTTAATGGTCTTTTAAATAAGTAATAAGTATCTATAGATGATATTAATGGCATTGGGATGTAGTGAAATGGAAATATATACACTTGATGTATATTTTATAAAATGTTAAATTGATTAATTTTTTTCATTGGTCTGAATACTATAAAGGATGAGAAAATCAAACTCATGGAATAAAAATAGTTTTGGAAGTGATTCATTAAAAAATATTAACCTCATGATAAATAAAATGACATTTATATAATATTCATCAATATAAAGTATATGGAGTTTGAACAAATTTTTATGTGTGAGTATTACATTACATGGTCATCTAGGTATACCATGAATTACTTAAGAAACATGGATTTAAAGATTTACAACTTCTTTGATTGAATTATGATATTTATTATATGGATAGAAGAAACTCATTATTTTAATCATATGATGAAATACATTGTAATTCCATCCAAAAATGGGAAATTTATTCTCCCAATCATACATATTCAAGGTAAATTAAAATAATAAGAGGTTATATAAGAACCAATAGAAGTGGAATTCCTCATGGAATACGAGGAGGATTGAGAATTTATTATCATGTTATTTTTTTGACAAAACATCATGGGATTTGCATGATGGGTAGGAGAGATTGTTACAAGTGAAAAAATAATATGAATATGGATCATAAAATAAAGGGGAATAAAATAATCGATGGTTTCTTGTAATGTAGTTGTAATGAAATGGAAAATTATTCAAATAAATTTTCCAATCATCATGTGAATCTACCATAGAAGAGTCCAAGGGGAAAATTCCAAGATTACATGGTCATTACAACTAATGTGGTAGTTCTTAACGATATGGTATAATGTACATTAATACATTTATGAAATTTAATTAATGAGTTATTTCATTCATTACCCTATTACTCCCCAGTTTTCCACATAAAATAAAAATTTACCGATAAATTTAGGAAGTGAGTTGTCAATCAAAACTCATAAGTGAAGTCTCACAACATCATGATTGTATTATAAATCTACCAATATGAAACACAAAAATTCTTTTATTTTCTCACATTTTTATCATACCTATGTGTAATTTTTATATAATAATTTATATCTATATGGATTAGAAATATTATGAAATACTATACAATATTAATTATGAAATAAAAATTTGTGAGGAAGGAGTAGAATTCATTATATTCATAGTTGAGACATAACCATCTTAGTCAAATCATTATCCACCCCAAGTTGCACTACTGAATGGGATTCATTAGGAATATGGGGAAAAAAATATATGGATGGATAAGGTAATATTAAAACTGAGGATTTAACAACTTTATAATAATACAGTGAAATAATTCCTAAGGATTTACCTATAAATCTCCTACTTCCTAAAGATGAGTTGTAAATGATTTAGTCATATATTAAAGACCAATATCATAGGATCCACATAAAATATCCACTTTGTAATTAGTGGAGTTTAATAAATTAAAAGAAGAGTTTCTTGAAAAATTATTATTTTTCCTTGTGTTTGTCTACAGGGATCCCTTGTTATCTTTAAAAATAAACATGTATGAATTAGATTGTGAATTTATTATATATAAATTTAATATACTATTATTTAAAAAAAAATTATGTCATGCCTCAAATTTATGAATTATTTGATAAAATTCAAAGTGATGAATATTTTTCAAATATTTTCCTTCATTATGTATATCATCAACTGTTAGTAAATATGAAATAAATTCTTAAAACATCATTTGAAATAAGTTTGGTCATTATGAGTTTATGGTTATTCATTTTTTATTGATTAAAAAACCATATATTTTTATTTATCTAATGAACATAGTAATCAAGGAATATCATTATTAATTTTATATGGTATTTAATAATTATATATTGGTGTATTATAAAATCCATTCAAACCATGAGAACCACAAGAAGATAATTATTTAGACTCTTAAAAATAATGATTTGTATGGGAAATTTAGTAATTGTAAATTCTATATTCAATATGTTTCATTCCATGAGAATATTGTCTCCACTAATGGAATCATAGTGGATCATATAAGGATAATGTCAGCCTAAGAATGGCCTACACCAAAAGAAATAATTATGGTATGTGTTATCATTATTTTGAAAGGATTCAATAGGTGATTCGTTCAGAATATTTCTTGACTGGATAACACTTTAACCAATATTATAGGATAAGTGGTTATGTTCGTTTGGAATAATTTATGTGAAGAATGTTTTGATAAACTAGACCATATGTTAGTCAATACACGGATTTTGACTCTACAATCTATATATAATGGGTTTGTGATATATAAGGATTAATTATAGAAAATAATCTATTGTTTCATAATGAAAAAATATAATTTTATTGAATAGGATCCTGGAAATTAAAGACACACCAATTGAACTACCTAACCCATGATCTTGAGTTGGAATCTATAGTATATGCATTGATGATATGGAGTCATTATCTATTTAGTGAAGAATGTGTCATATACATGCATCCTAAAAGACTGAAATAAATATTTTCATAGAATGAGTTTATATGAGAAAATGGAGATGTACCGATCCACTCAGGTATTACGTTTTCCAAATACCGTACTACCCATGGAATGAAAATAAGGTAATGAACCCATTATGTAGGAATGATCATTGAATTCTGACCCAAATAATGTTTGAGAGAGGTTCTGTTTTCATGGATCTAGTAATTAGGGACACGAGTATTATTTAGGAATGGGATACATCCATAATTATTCAAATTGTTATGAAACCATATTTATTAGAAAATATATAATTTTCTCAATATGATGATGTGAACATTTATAAGAAAAATAAAGCTTCCAATGATGGAAAATTAATAGACATAATTTGTGAAGATGTTGATCTAAAATTTGAAATGATATTATGTGTTCCATCTATACATGTGTTTAAAATGGAATTCTAAGATTATGTTCATAGATTGAATTAATTTATATGCCTTGGCAGCATAATGATTTATAGAGATAGTAAGGAATGTTTTTATGGGAAAATGTGATGTGGTAAACATTTGAAAAAGTGTCTATATGTTTTGTTTTTCTAAAATATAATGGTGCGAGAAAAAATCCTTTATGTTTCATAAAACTTTTTCATATTCCTATCTATAAATGGGATGAAATTATTATCGAATATGTCATAATATTACTAATGAATAATAGAAATAATGTTGCAATTTGGGTTATCCTTGATCGCCTGAAAAAATATGCACACTTCAATTATGTAAGATAATATTTTCAAGTTGATATTGACATAAGGATATATATTAATGTTTATTTAAGACTTTATACCACTCCTATTTCAATTTTTCCTAATCGATTTCCCCATTTAACATCGAAATTATAGATAATTTTTCAGAACCCTCTTGGAACTGAGCTTAAATTTAATATTTTATACCATCCTAAAATATATGGATATTCCAAAAGGAATATTTATAAAAGTAATACATGTTGAGGTCATTATGACATTAACTTTAAGGTAGGTGGGATCTGTGTTATTATATGTTAGAGTTGGCCTATAACAATAGTTTCCATTAATTTATTCAAAAGGAATGGTATGATGTTTTATATATAATGATATGTATTTCTCTAAAATGTTGGGATGATTTTGGTGAATATAAAAATATAGAATTATAATTTTTTGAAGAGGTAACAAAAATTATAATGGCTATTTTGGATCACATTACAGATAATCAATGTCGAAAAAAGGATTATGACGATAATCAAAGTAATGATTTTGAATTTCATGTGAGAGATCACATTTTATTGAAACTATATAAATGTAATGGGGTTATAACTTTCATTAATAAAGGGAAAATGAGCACCAATTTCATTATAACCTTTTAAATTCATGAAATAGTTGGATTTTATTCTTATCCTTTGGGAATACCTATAAATATATGAAACATAATTTTTCATCCTATATATCACTCTTGAATAAGTACGTTACCAAACCAATTCATGTTATCAACTCTATTGAAATATTATTAGGAAATGATCCATATTGATATAATATATCATTCTAGATTCTTGATAATAGGGACTACGTATTGTGGAATTAGATGACTCTTTTGGTGATGGTTTATTAGAGAATTCACATACAGGAGGAAGACATGTGGAAACCCAACATGTTCTAAATAATAACTAACTAAATTTTTTAAAAGGTAATATCGATGAGCCTTTACGGATTTAATTTTTTTATGACGAATGAATGCAACACCCCTTGAAATGTGTATATATATATATATATTAGAAAACCTGGAATTTTTTTCTATAGCTTATGACACTTAAAACAACATCTTTAATAAAAATTGGAGAGTATATATAAATATTTTTTATACATGACCATTATAAAATAGTTAATAAATTTTAGTGTACGAATTGATGTAAATAAATTATGAAAATTTTCTTTATCTATTTATTATAAGTAAAAAATAATAAATGGAATAAAAAATATGTGTTTTATGAAAAAACTATATTTTTTCAAAAAGACTGTTTATTCATGCTTCACAGACATAATATGAAATTAAAAATTTATAATTATAAAAATATTATTTGAAATAAATGAAATTAATTTATTATATCATCATATCCAAACTATCTTAGTGTCAATTTTTTTTGATTTTTTTGAAATGATTCATTTATCAATGACTACAGAAAAATACTAAATTTTAATTGAAAATAATATTTTGATTTATTTTTTCTATTTAAATATATATATATATATATATTAATGTTTAAATAGTTCAATAATTTATATATTTATATTATTTATATCATTTAATCATTTTCATCATGATGATTAATATAACAATTTGTCAATATTTGAAAATTTTATCTATGAAAACTCACTTTATCAGAGTGTCTAGAGTATTAATTTTAAATTAACATTTTCAATATATTTGAATTAAGGTAGAAATTTTATTTTAATGTTTTGATTTACAATAATTTGTATTAGCTATTAATATCAACTAAATATTTTACCATAATTAATAGTAAAAACATTAAATATTATTTAACACAGTTAAGTTAAAAAAGGGTTTACTATGGGTAAACTAAAAATATAAGTGTTATAATAGAGTAAATGTTTTTTAAAATGTAATATATGGATATATTTATACAATATATGATATAATTATACATAATACAACATTTTATACCCTTATGGGATGTGAAAAACCTTGGTACACCTTTTCTTTTCCATGAATTAAAAGTGTGCCACTCGCCACACATTAAAATTGACACACGTTTACCCATCATATTCACATAGTCAAACCCTTACATGACCAGAGAATACCTTAAACATTAAACTAATAACATAATTTTATATTCATAGAATCCTATCTTTGTTAATAAATTTATCCTTTTATGGATTTTGGTGAAAACCTAAAGAGGTTACCCGATAATGAGGTAATGTTCTTCAACAAGCATTTTTATAATATTTCTTCATGGAACAAAATGAATTATTTTTAAAATATAATTATATAATTAAATTTGTACATTCCATATATATATATGATTAAATCTTATATTTATGTGCTAAAATCATTCTCATATCCATGAAATGTTTTTTGAAATTATCATTTGTTTGTAAAATGGACGGTCGCCTCTTGAACTGATGTCATTGGTTTTTCTACTAGCAATTGTCACAGTTTAGTATGATGATGGATATAAAGAATATGTATTATATTTTTTTCCACATTAATACATATATTTCCATTAAATTAGTTATATTTTTATAATTTCAATTCCAAAAAAGATATGATAATTTTTTCTCATGTGTACGACAGACTACCAGATAACAAATTGATGTGATTCGTATATTAATAACACTTCACATGGATGGTAATATGTAAAAATTTAATTAATATATATGATATAAATGAAATTATTATTATAATAATGAATTTTTTTATCATTATCTAATGATAATATATAATTTTATTTCATATCTTTTCACTCACATAAATACGAGAAATTGTTCATATACGTGTGGACTATCGTCTTCATGAAGTGATGCGACTCGGTTTTCATCACCAAACTAGATGGATTTTATATATAATTTTATTTAAGAGATTATATGGTATTATTATAATATATCAATAATAAAAAATTACTTATTTCACTTCCAAAAGGATTGTTGAAAGAAATAGAAATGTTACCCATGCATAAGTATGACCTACCATCTCCATGATCGTATCATAATTATGTTTTAAAAATTATCATACATGATTGGTATTTAAATTATAATTTTTATATTAATATTATTATTTAGTCATTATTAGTATAATTGAGATAATGGAACAATATAACATGGATAAGATACATAACATTCATAAAAAACCATGAATGTGAAAAGAAGGCATTGACCCTCAAAAAAATTAAAATAATGTAATAATATGAATGAATAGATGATTAGATGTCCTAAAAGGATCATATATGATATTATAAATATTAATATACCTATTTTATAAGTAAATAATATGTTTATTATAACTATAAAGTAGTTTACTGCATGTTTAACTAAAAGGACACATAAGTTATGTGACATCATCTCAATTTACCTTCATTTAGGTATATTGTATTGTTCTTATGCTAATTTTATTTAATTAGTGTATATACATTCCTTTAATGTTTAATGAACAAATTTATTCAAATTTTATTGTATTTTACAATTCAATGTAAATTATTTAATTCAATGGGATTTGACATGAAAATTAACTTGTGGTAAAAGTTATTATAAAATCTCATTTTCTTTTGTGATCGTTAACATTCCACTGAAAAAATCAATTTCAAGTGATCTTAGTTCTATAGAAATTAAATTTATATTAAATATTAAAAATATTTAATTTTTTATGTTATAATATAAAAAACTATATTTCATTTTTATATAATTTTTTTACTATAGCATATATTTTTCGAATAGTGAAATATTCTTAAATCTATATCATTAACTCAAAATTTTTTTGATGTTAATAAATATTGATTCATGAATTAAATAGATCATTTGATATGTGAGAAATCATATAGACCTCCAATTATGGGTGGGGCCATGAATTATATTTCCCAGTGATGAATCAGTAGGTTTCTTGTGAAATATTAATTTTCAGAATTACATAGGTTTGATCATGTTACTATAAACATTATTATGAAAGTTAATTATGGTAGATGTATAATAATTCTAGAGATAATGATGCCTAATAACTATTATTTTAAAAAATTAAGAATTTAGTTATTTTTATTAATGATATTATTTGAATGATATTATCTTTTGATCTATTTTGTTTTCTATTTATTGATTAAATGGAATGTGTTATTAGTTATATACCATGTCATATTAATTATTCCATATCTAATAATGATATAAAATTTATTGAAAAAATATAAATTTTTCGTTATGTAACTTTCTATATAGATTTTGACTATTGATTCATGCTATAATTTGTTGTATTTAATCCATACTGAGGAATTAAGTGCATACTTTTTATGTTTTCAACCTCTTTTATTTGAAGAATAATTTTGGAAGGAGTTTTCAATGATGCAATTTGATTACACTATTTATGTATTTAGTTTTATTTTTTATTACCAATGTAAAAGTGTAATGATGGTCATATTTGGTACTAAATTACTAATAAACATTCATCCCTTTATGATTTGATACTTTTTTTTATATACCAATGTAATAATGTAGAATCTTACAATGATTTACTAGTGTCGAGGTCATTTTAATATCTCAAAGTACTCCAGGATTATGATTACTCGACACACTACCACCCATGGAAAGTAAATATGCTTGAGAGTTCATTAAGAAGGAAATATATTGGAGGTCTAACAAAAATAATGATTGATATGTATTCTATGTTCATGGTTTTGGAAGTTATGGATATGTGAATTATAAATAATTAATTGACAACATACAATTTTATATTATTTATGAAACCAAAATTATTAGAAACGGTAAAAAATAATCAGTCTTGTTTTTACAACATTATTATGTAAATTTAATTATTTAATGATGGGAAATTAGTTGACATCCATTATAAAAATGGTGTTCTAATATTTATAATGAGATTATTCACTCATCGATACCTGAACTAATAGGGGAATTTTCAGATGATTCTAATAGCTCATATTTCTTTACATAACTTGGTTAAAAAACTTAAATAGATATTTTAAGGAAACTTTTGGTGGGATAACATAAAATGGAAATTCCTAATTAATATTCTAGAAGATAGGTTTTTTTAATAAGTGAATTTTATTGTAATGGATCCTAGAGGAGTCATTGATCATCATCCCATTCATTCCTAGAAATAGAATTATATTTGTATTGATTATTTCACATTATCACTAATGTATTCTAGGATGAATGATGTAATGTGGGTTATCAGTGATCTCTTAACTGGGTCTTCAAATTTTTCCACTCTAGGAGAATGTTTTACTATTGAGCTCCCTATAAATAAATATATTAATTAATTTTTAAACACTACATTTTATAAATAATTTAATCATTTCGGATCATAATCCCCATTTTACATAAAAATTATGGAAGAGTCTCCAGAAGGCTCTTGATACCATGATTCATTTGAGCACTACATACCATCATGAATCTAACTAATAATCCTAATATGATATCTATTCATTAGAAGAATTTTTGAGGTCATGGTAACATTACCTCTATGGTATTTAGGATGAGTATTTACCGTTAATAGAGATTTTTGATAATAGTAGTTTCTATTAAATTCCTCAAATTTTAGTGTATAATGAATTATAAGGAATGATATTTGTAAACCAAATTATAAAGAATAAGTACCTAGAAGAAAACCTATAGGCTTCGAACCTGTTCAGCAGTCAACAACAATGGTTAGGCAACTCAGTATCAAGATTATGTACCATATAGAAGTCAAATAAGTTATTATAAGAATATCAGAGGAAGGATTTATAATTCCATATTCGAGAAATTTTTTAGTTGAGTGTATAACAATGGAATGGTTTTATATGGTTTGGATAGAAATGGGATTTGATCCCCATATATATTAGACCATCTGAAAGACTTTAATTAAATGGTTCTTTTCTTCATCTTTTGGACACAACTGCACATCTCTCAAAACTAAATAATGCGTTATATATATTAGTTTTAGGAAGTTACATTAAAAACATACATATGTTCTTACCTTTGATGGAATATAATTAAAATTTGATATATCTTACTATGAAAAACCCATAAGAAATCATGCTACTAGATATTAAGTACTGAGGAATTAGATGACTCAATTGGTTAATGTACTTTGGATATATCATAAAATTAATGATGTAAAGTAAGAACATGAGGATGTAATATGGAAGAAATTTCCCCACTCTTTAAAAGGTAATATCCAAAAAAATGGATTAAATGTTTTAGGAGGGAAGAATTTAAAACCATTTTACGTTATGACTAATTTACCTTTTAATAATGTTGACATCAACAGTTGCTTATGATGCACAAAATATTAAGTTTAAATGACACAAAATACTGTATTAAAAAAACACATATAACATCCTTACTCTCTTAAAATAATTTAGAGCCCCATTATTCCCAATAAATCCATTCTAGGTTGGCTTTTTGTGCAATATTAATCAGTCAATCCAGAGAAGAGGTAAGGTTCTAAAACATTCATTTTTATTTAATTTTTTCGTCCACCTCCATAAAATTTTATCAAATCATGATAATATAATGATAAAATTATATCAAAAATATAGATATGTTGTTATTTTAATATAATTACTTATATCATTATCTTCTTCTGTGAAATGTGAAATGAAGCTATCGATCTTGCGTACATCAGAGTACTTCCTCAAAAAGAACTAGAACTCGTATTCTATAAACACCCATCTTGGTAAGAAATAATTACAAGTTTAACACACACACATATATAATATGATATTATAATTATTTTTTAATTATAATTTTTAATACCACTTCTTACATTAAAGTTCATTTAAAATTCATTAACATTACTCATGTGTATATTAGACTACCTCCTCTTTAAGTGACGTGATTCATTTTTCACTTATTCTTTACATGGATATAAATAATGATATATTTAATATGTACAGTTTATTTATATGATATGGTATATATTATATAAAATAAATATATATCATAATATCATACCCTTTCATTACTTAAGGGATGATACCATCACTCATGTGTATGTACATCCTACCATCTCACTAATGCAATGTGACTCATTAACGATGAACAAATTTCATAAAACATAAAAATAGAGAATTAAATGACACAATATGATATTTATAAAATTATCATCAATATATGGATAAATTATTTATATGATATGTAAAATAACCATATCTCCCAATACAAATCATGCATGAGAAATCTAGGAAATTTACACGTGAGGCAATGAAAATAATGACATATAATTAACAAAAGGGTGAAAAAATGTTATATGAGGATCACATATGATATCATAAATGTGATTATGGTTATTTCAAAAATTTATAAATAGATTAAACCCACTGGATGGTATTTTAAATTCTTTTAATCTAACGTATAGTTTTAGATAATATATTTTATCTTAATTTCCATTTTATTGAGATATAATTTTTAATATTTACATATTTAAATTTTTTTTGGTGTATATAATGTCTCTATTATTAATATATAAATAATAAATATTTATTAATCATGCTTAGGTTTTTTCTTTTAGAGGATAAAATTATGATTTTAACAATTAGGTAAAAATATTATTGTACAATCTCATATTTAATTTTGATTATTTATTTTCTCATGATAAAATAACTTTATTGTGATCATTTTTCTTTGGACATTAAATTATTATTATTATATATATATATTATTTTATTATTGATATATATATTTCATAAACTAAATACCATTTTCAATTACAGTGTTTACCATTAAATTACTTGTTTATCTTATGAAATTTGGAAAAATGATTATCCTTTACACAATATGAATATTTGATGATAAGGAAAATTGATTCATTAATTAAACAGATCGTTTGAAATAAGTGGAAGTCATTGGATATGTATCTAAAAATGAGTACCAGTTATAGATATCCACTTGATGAAATGATGCATCTTATGTGACATATCAGTTAGCCAAAACACATGGTTTTTACCTATAGTTTTAAACATTTGTTAAAAGGTATTAATAGTGGAAATAACATGAAGCCTATGATCATGATGTATAATAATTATTCACCTACATCATTTATAATTCAGTTTTTTAATATTTTACATGAGAATTCAGAAAATATACCATATCATCATTGAGTTTATTCGAATATTTTTGATTAAATGACATGTTTTTTTATTAATTTAACTTTACTTAGTGATTGTTCCTTATCTAATTATGATAATAAAAGAAATTAATAAATTTAATGTGTGTTAATTTATTTAACATTACATATTTATTCTATTTTTTTAATATTGATGACATCTATTATATATAACAATTACAAATCGTTTTATCTCACCAATATTTTATTTCAATTCCATCAGATTTGGGGAAAAAATATTTGTGTGATTTTAAGGATTCCAAATATTTTCAATTACAATGCATTCTATTTTACTTGCCTATTTAAAATGGGTATCGAGTATTTATTTGGGACTATGAAACTTCTATACTGGATAGTCATTTAGGATTTGACCCCTCATATACTGTCTAGTTTAATAATGTAGACATGGGTTTGAGGTTACTAGGTTTTAGGTCTTTATAATAATTTGTAAGGATGAAATGTAAAATATTTTCTGAAAAAATCATTTGTTTTTGTAGATTACTATTTACCCTTTATTATTTTTTTCATTTATGTTTTCTTATAAAATATTTTATGTAATTAATAAGGTATTAAATTTTAAAAATTGATTAATAAAATGATTGTTTTTTATAATGATTAATTTCCTAAAAGGAAAATATTGTTTAAGAAGTCATAAACTAACTAGTTTCATTATTTCATTTTGTATGTCCCAAACCGATCCTTTGGTATACATCCCATGATTTAAAATGTTTTAAATCGGGTTTTAAATATTAATTTAGAAAAGGAATAGGCCGAGAAAAACAATTTCCTATGTTTTATTAAAATAATACCTTTTAAATCAATCAGGTTTTAAATTACTAAAAAAAATTTATTCAAATATAATTTATCTATATTATTATGAAATATTTTTTAAAAAAAAATATTATTTACAAATTCGATAAAACTCTATAAAAATTATCTATACATATAATAAATTTAATTCATGAATAAAACCACATTGTTATATATGGATTAAGGATCAATACTCTAGAGGTCATTCTTTAATCACATAAAGAATAATAATCATGGTATATATATCATTTATATATATAATATAATTATGGGGACTTCCATGAAATTATGTTACAAAAAATGCATCATCTTTTGAGGTGGTTGTATGCATGAATTCATAAAATATTTTTCTTAATTTTTCTTTTTGAAAATAATAATTTGAAATTAATTATATAATTTTATTAATAAATAACTTGTTATAAACATCTAGTAACTTCATTAAATCCTTTTCATGACCATCCATGAGTGGTTGGTTTAAAAATGAAGTATGTCACTACATAGATATGTCATTTACTACAGATGCACATGTAATGATTAAATATCAAATATATTAATTCTATAAATAATTATGACATAAAATATTTCGGAAATAAATTTTTTTTCACTAAAATATTATTTCTACATTAAATCCACCATAGTGACTACCCATGTAGAGACCAAAATCATGATGTACATAAACATTACATTACTTTTACATAATACTTAATACATAAAAAAACCAACACTCAAGGATAGTAATAGTTTAGTGTCTTTAGAAACATGGAAGAAAATCTTATAATCGTTGTGAAAGATCTTCAACATCTCCCAGAATGATCTTCCCCTTTGGTTTTCTTACCTAAAACATTTCTTTATATCCTTGTGAAAAGAAAACATATAAAGGTTGAGCTAAAATGCTCATTAAGGGTATGCACGAAGAGAATAAAACAAACCATATACATTTGAACTTAAAAAGATGAACGTAATGTTTAAACATCAAAATCTTGAGCAATGACATAAAACATAGAAGTACATAAGGCATATATACATCAATAATGATAAAATAGCATGGGAATAAAACATGTAATTGTGGAAAACATTAAGCACATGATATTATTTCCATAGTAGCCAAGGCATTGCTGCCAAGACCATCTTAGTGGACAAAGACCCTTTCTGAATCGAGTTCACTCCTCATTCCAGTCCTGTAACACTGAACCAGATTAACTTACCATTACAGCCATATCTATCTCGTGAGATAGAAATATTTACCCAATGAATTGGAGGGAGATATAGGTCCCACCCATCTCATAATGAAATCATTCTTACTTGTGCCACAATATAAACATAAACCATTCTTCATAACCCAAAGAATAAAAATGGGTTTCATAAACGTCATCCCATCATAACATAATCCATATAAAAAATTTAATATCATTTCATCATAAGAAAAGTGGAACCATGTTAATAATAGAGACATTATAATTGAAACATACACATACAAAATAATGTCATTTTATATGGAAAATGGTTTTGATAAAACACTTGAAATAAATTCTTGAGGAAAATATCCTTTCTTCTTCAAAATCATTTTCTTTTCACAAAAATCCATGACATTTTAAAAGAAAAGTATTTTTTTGAAAATAGTCATTAAATCTTGTAGAGTAAGCTTCATAAAAATAAGGCGTTATGAAAATATAAAAATATGTTCACGCCGTATAAGTTAAAAAACATTCTTTTCGGACTTTTTCCGGAAAAGTCAAAAAGTACCTTGTATGGAAAACAAAAGAAAGATTCTTTTCATATGATGTGGTAAAAGTAAAAAAAAAGGGTAAAAATAAATTTAAACATATATGGAAGAAAATTAAACATTTTATGAATACATTTTGAGAATATATGTACATGTATAATTAAGATAACCCTAGTAAATACTTACGAATAAATAATCTCGGATAAGAATGAGATTGGAATAATTATCCCTTACCTTAGGTCCGATATGCTTCCTACATATCTTAACCTCCTGTATAATGATTTTAATAATGTCATTGACTTATTAATGAAACATATTCATTGTTATGATATCATATATGGTTCACTTATGAATTTATATTACCCGTTCTTTTGTAAATTCCATGTTAAAGCAGCGTTTTGGGTAAAATCTTTTTATTTATATTACGTGTTTGGACTTTTTGATCATGATATTATTATTACTTATATAATTATTTAATTACTTCCTAAATTTAAATCTTGATTTATATATCATATATATGCAGTATATATATATATATATTAGATAGATAAATGAAATGAAATACACCGTTTATGGAGACGGTAGGCCGTACATACACATGAATTCTGTTTAATTTTCATTATTTGCTTGAATTGAAGAATATAGATGACATATATATAAATATACATAAATCCAGTATCCTTATAAAGTCATATATTTCATTATTATTCATTATATATACATTATAATCATTCTTTAGTGGTTAACATGGAGGATAAATCTCATCGCGTCGTGGAGATGGTAATCCGTATGTACGCATGAGCGATGATATCATTCACATAATTATTGAAATGAATTGGAGTGGATGATATAATATCTCAGAATAAGTATGATTTTATAATAATCATATATATTTATTCTTTACTCTATTATACCCATCTAAGTAAGGTGGTGTTGGAAACAAGGATTACACCACGATGTGGAGACGGTATTCCGTACGTACGCATGTGTTGTGATTTTATTTTCCATAGGATGGATAGAAAGTGAAATAGGGTTTTTTATAATTTATAATAAAATATCAGTATATAATTAATACTGATGTTATTACTTTTTAATTAAACAACTAAAGAAGAAGAAGTAGAAGAAGAAAGAAACTTGAAAGAGTCGGTAGAAGAGATTACCTCTTCCTCGACACACCTCCTTTAATCTTCTTCTTAGGGCACTAGAGTCGGTATTTTGAGAATACCAGAACCTCTATGATAAAACTAGAGAGGTTTAGAAGAGTAATTGGTAGGGTTTGGCCTAGCTTCAAGGCTCCAAAAGGTGTGAAGAGAAGAGGGAAGGGGTGCCCTTTGTTTAAGGGAGGAGATGGGCACCTTTGGAAAAACTTAAAATATTATTTTATAATAAATTCATATTCAGTTTATAATTGCTCCAAATTGATTTATTTCGAAGATAAAGTGAGGATGGGTATAAATCATCTCAACCAATAGAATTCAGACAAGTTTAGGTTACTATTTTAAGCTTATCATTTAGATTAACTTTAAGTTAAATAATTTTACTTTTACCGTGTATTTTTGTTTTCTAACACTATTTGCATAATAAACTTACTATTAGAAGGAAAAAGAACCCTAAGCTGTTCATTAGTAATATATATAACCTTCTCTATGTCATTTGGACGAACCATGGATTTTTAGAAATAAAATAACAAATAATAATATAATATTGTTTTCAAAAACTATTTTATGTCAATTTTACCACTATTTGGTAATTCATTTTTGTGAAAATCATAACAGCGTGATTAGTTCGAAAATATTTAATTAAATCAATAATTAAATGTCATGTTAACTAATTAAATTAGTTTAATTCATAAAAAGTCTAAAATTACATTTATTTGGGTATTTATAACATCAATTATGTTAATATTTCATTAATATGGTAATTACTTCATCATCATTGTGTCTAATTAAATTAAATTATTTAAAAGATAAAAATTATAAATAAAATACCATTATGTAGGAAATCATTTTATCTTTATAACTAATATTTAGTCAAATTTATCTTATTTATAACCCTATATTAAAAATGTTTTAATTATTAAACATTGATTTTAACTATTTTATCTATTTTTTAAATAAAATAATATTAAATGTCCTAATCTAATCCATGTGGACCTAAATGGTCATATTTTATTCCTAAGGTTTTTTTGGTCGAATTAAACTTATCCAACAAAATTAGGACATGTTTTAGGGTAATAATAATACCATTTCTACCCTTAATTACCCTATTTACTTTTAACCGTGGTAAATAAAAGCAAAAAGATACTATTCACCAAAAAATATTTTTATCTTATTGATCCACATTTTACTCCTTGATATTAACCATGTCTCTCGGATTTTCGAAATTCCACTCATAGAAGCAGTAAAATTATGTTTTATGTATATTTTCATACTCTCCTAGGAGGTGGGTAAAAGACGGTGAAAAGTTCTATAAAATTTTTATATATCTACAATTATTATAAAATGACTCAAATGAATTACATTGAAAAGATATATGTATTATGTATCAATTTTGACATAAATTAAATTAAATTAAAATAAACAATTATTTAAATAAAAAGTCGGTTTTTAAATAGTAACCTAGTGTTTTCACTATTCATCAAAAATTGAATGTTTTCAAAAAAATACAAAAAATTCTCCCTAGGATAATTTCGATATTCCAAATCCAAAAATTAAGTCCATTTGAATGATAAAATTTATATAATTTCAAAAGGTGGGTATTAATATTCTTAATAGCTAGTTCATATAATATATCATTGTTTAGTGAAACCCGCTATTACGTACTACACACGCTATCGAGGAAGGTCGTGATTGCATGTAATTAAAGACAAGTCAGGGCTGTGTGTAGTGAAAGCTCTATTTGGTGCCGTGTATATCATAATCAAAACTTATTTCATTTATACATTAAACAAAATCTATACTTAATGTTGCATAGAATAATTTCCACAAAATGAACTTGAAATTGTGTGTAACACGAGCCAAGAATAGTGTTGTGTATACTGCAAGATAATACGGTGTTGCATATAGTACAAGATAATGTTGGTGTACCGTACAACAGAAGATATGAAAGAATTCAAAAAGAATATATCTTATAAAATCTCTGGGTGTTACATTCTACCCCCCTTAAAATGAATATCACCCTCAAAATTTGTCGGGGTTATAAATGGATTACTACTTGAATGTTTCTTTCATAGAAACCCACATCGTAAAAAGGAATACTAAAACATAATTTTAAAAAAGGAAGTTAGAATCATAATAGTCACCCAGAGTAACTTAGTACTGGGATTCCTCATAGGACAACATGGGTGAAAATATAAATATGGAAGAGAAATATAACCATCAACTTCTGATGAAGAGTGGTAGAGGACATGGCTATGAAAAATCCAACAATCACAAAGCCATAAATTTTTGATGATCTAAGGTACCATATAATTCATCAGATTTACGGGCACTCAGACAAAATTTATGGTTTTCAAGATCATTTCCATAATGTTGAAGAAAATGGAATTAGAAGAAATGATTTCTTGATTTTGGTACAATCTCACCATTGGTTATTCCATGGACAATTTCTACTTAATCTCTTAAAGAAATGAAGTTGAATTTTTCATTCATGAAGTGTTAGCAGATCATGTGATAGAATGATGGGTCATTCCATCTGTCTCAAACAATTGGTTAGAAAAAGTTATCAAAAATACATAAGTCCATTTATAGTGAGATTAATCATATATGGTTCCTAAAATGGACTTATACTTCATATATGATACTACATAATATAATTAAACTAGTTTCTTATAGCAAGGGACTTTCTGTAAGCCATTTTTAAGCGATAAAGGCATGTCGCACTTCAGTTGTGGGTTCAATTCCCACAGCCTTGTCTGACGCGATGGGTTGTCGCCCGTCCTACAGGTTGTCCATTTTCTAAAACTACATTATTATAACATTACAAAATTATATCGAAAAAAATTTCTAGCCTTAAACAGTACTATCTTATGTCTAACTTAATTCTTTCCAATCTTTAGGCTTATCCAAAATACTTCAGTAGAATCTCATAGTATAAAAAAAATGATTACTGTAAAGGTCACATAATAAGCAAGTGAATACTATAATTTATCACCCATATATCATAAGATATATCTTATTGATCACATTCTAAACATGTTAATACATTAATCATATATTCTCTTGAAACATAAATTATCATAAAACTATAGTGAAAACATGAATGCTGTCAAAATGTAACTCATTCCAAACAACAAAATCCCCAAAATTCAATATACTCAAACAATGATATCACTTTGTCGTTATATCATTCATGAGCTCATTAATACTATCAAACATTTCATTATCTCCATATGCCTTCTTTATGCGCATATTAGGTGCTTTCCAAAAAATATTTGAATAACCTTTCTTGGTTACCGGTACCATTCACCATATACTTTCAAAAACATAAGGGAAAAAAATAGTGTAACAATCCTTATATGTCTCATTATTCCATAGTACCATGATATTACTTATATGACATTACTCTTGATAAACATGTCATCATTCCACTACCTTCTTAAACCATTGACCGATCATGAAAAATTATTTCATCTCACATATTATTTGTAGTCTCTATCATCATCAACATAAATACAACCCATCTGACCATGCTTATTCTCTTTATGAGACTTTCCCTTAGGGAATTGGTTTGCATAATGCCCGTAAATTCCAAATTTATAACATTTAATTGTTGTTGATGTCGTAGCAATACCATTATCCTTGTCCATGGTGTTAACTGGACCATTTCCTTTGAACTTACTAGATTTGTGTCCTTCATTTCCACACCCAAAGCATCTACCGGTTCCTTTGAAACATTCTCCTTGATTCCTCTTCACACATGATTTACATGAGATAAATTGAACATTCTATCCTCTATGATCATCATGAAACTCCATATTTCTCTTATTAGATGATTTGGGATACATACCAAAGTTGAGATTATTGATCATATTGTGATATTTCTGATTAGGCATAATAATGATGTATTGACTTCCAAATCCCGTTTCATTTGGTTTCTCATGAAGAATATCATTCCATTGTCCATCATATCCTCCATTATCGTGAATCTTCATGTTTCCGGACATTTTCTAAAACCCAAAAAGAAAAGTATGAGAGGAAAAAATAATGCTAGGAAAACAACATATAAAGGTGGAGTACCTCCAATATATAACATATTAGGTTTAATTCTAATATCATTACTGTAATTCTAGGACTATAACCTATACATATACTTATCCTTAGGGACATCCCTAGATATACATTAGAAATATCTCTAGGGATTTCACTAAAGTTTGCGCATCCTAGTTTCCCAAGGTTAACTAAACCTTTCCTCTGATACTAACTTTAGAGACCCAAAGATCACCGTACATAGATATTAAATTACTTTTGCGTAATACTTAATACATAAAAAAACCAACAATCAAGGATCATAATAGTTTAGTGTCCTTGAAAACTCGGGAAAAAATCTTCTAATCATTGTGAAAGATCTTCAACATCTTCCATAAAGATCTTCCCCTTTTGTTTTCTTACCTAAAACATTTATTTATATACTAGGTAAAAGAAAACATATAAAGGGAGAGCTCAAATTCTCAGTAAGGGTAAGCATGGAGGGAATAAAACAAACTATATACATTTGATCTTAAAAACAAGAACATAATGTTTAAACATCAAAATCTTGGGAAATGTCATAAAACATAGAAGTACATAAGGCATAGATACATCATTCATGATAAAATAGCATGGGAATAAAACATGTAATTGTGGAAACCATTAAGAACATGATATAATTTCCATAGTAGCCAAGGCATTGCTTCCAACACCATTTTAGTGGACAAAGTCCCTTTCTGAATCGAGTTCACTCCTCGTTCCAGTACCGTAACACTGAACCAGATTAACTTACCGTTCCAGCCATGTATATCTCATGAGATATAAATCATTACCCAATGCATTGGAGGGAGATATAGGTCCCACAGATCTCATAATGAAATCATTCTTACACTTGCCACAATATAAATATAAACCATTCATCATAACCCAAAGAATAAAAATGGGTTTCATAAACATCATCCCATCATAAAATAATCTATATAAAACAAATGGATATCATTTCATCATAAGATAAGTGGAACCATGTAAATCATAGAGAAATTATACTTGAAACATACACAAATGAAGTAATGGCATCTTAGATGGAAAACGGTTTTGATAAAACATTTGAAATTAATTCTTGAGGAAAATATCCTTTCTTCTTCAAAATCATTTTCTTTCCACTAAATGCCATGAAATTTCAAAATAAAAGGATTTTGTTGAAAATATTAATTAAATATTTTAGATTAATCTTCATTAAAATAAGGCATTATGAAACCATAAAAATCTGTTCATGCCGTATAAGTTAAAAAAACATTCTTCTCGTACTTTTGCTGGAAAAGCAAAAAAGTACCTCATATGGTAAATAAAAGAAAAATTCCTCTCATAAGATGTGGTAAAAGTAAAGAAAAGGTTAAAAATTACTTTAAAAATACATGGAAGAAAATAAAAATTTTATGAAAACATTTTGAGAACATATCGACATGTATAATAAACATAACCCCCGTAAATACTTACGAATAAACAATCTCGGATAAAAATGAGATTGGAATAATTATCCCTGACCTTAGGTCTGATATACTTCATAGGTATCTGAACCTCAGGTATAATGATTTAAATAATTCCATTTACTTATTATAGAATCATATTAATTAGTATGATATCATATATGGTTCACTTATGACTTTATATTACCCGTTCTTTTATAAATTCCATGTAAATGCAGCGTTTTGGGTAAAATCGTTTTATTTATAGTACGTGTTTGGACATGTTGTTCAAGATATTATTATTACATATATCATTATTTAATCACTTCCGGAATGTAAATAATGATTTATATATCATAAATATTTAGTATATATATATATAATTGATAGATAAATGAAATGAAATACACCGTTCATGGAGACGGTAGGCCGTACGTACGCATGAACACTATTTTCTTTTCCTTATTGACTTGAATGAAAGTATGTGGATGACATATATATAAATATACATAAATACAGTAGCTTTATCATTTCATATATTTCATTATTATTCATTTCATATATTTCATTATTATTCATTATATATACTTTATAATCATTCTTGAGTGGTTAACATGGAGAATGAATCTCATTGCATCCTGGGGACACTAATCCATACGTACGCACGAGCGATGATATCATTCCCATAATTATTGAATTTAATTGGAGTGGATTATATAATATCTCATAATTATTATGATGTTATAATAATCATATTTAGTTTTTCTTTACACCATTATTCCCATCCAAGTAAGGTGGTGGTGGAAAAACGGATTACACCACGGCGTGGAGACGGTATTCCGTACGTACACACGCGTGGTGATTTCATTTTCCATAGGATGGATAGAACGTGAAATAGGTTTGTTTCATATTTATAATAACATATTATTATATAATTAATACTGTTGTAATTACTTTATAATGAAACAACTAAAGAATAGGAAGTAGAAGAAGAAAGAATCATGAAAGAGTTGGTAGAAGAGATTACCTCTTCCTCGACGAACCTCCTTGGATCTTATTTTAGGGCACTAGAGTTTGTCTTTTGAGAAGAACAGAACCAATATTATATAACTAGAGAGGTTGAGAAGAGGAATTGGCAGGGTTTTGGCCGAGCTTCAAGGCTCTAAAGGTTGTGAAGAGAAGAGGGAAGGGGTGCCCTTTTTATAAGGGAGGAGAGGGGAACCTTTGGAAAAACATAAAATATTGTTTTATAATAAAGTCATATTCGGTTTATAATTGCTCCAAATTGATTTATTTAGAATATAAAGTGGGTATTGGTCTAAATCATCTCAACCAATATAATTTAGACAAATTTAGTTTACTATTTTAACCTTATCATTTAGATTTAACTTTTAGTTAAATAATTTTACTTGTACCGTGCCTTCTTGTTTTCATACACTATATGGTTAATAAACTTACTATAACAAGCCAAAAGAACCCCAAGTTGGTCAATAGTAATATATATAACCTTATCTAAGTCATTCGGATGATCCTTATATTTTTAGGAATAAAATAACAATTAATAATATAATATTTGTTTTAAAAACTATTTTATGTCAATTTTTACACTATTTGGTAATTGATTATTGTGAAAATACTAATAGCATGATTAGTTTGAAAAAAGTTAATTAAATAAATACTAACATTTCATATTAACCTATAAAATTAGTTTAATTCATAAAAAGTCTCAAATTACATTTATTTGGGTATATATAACATCAATTATGTTAATATTTCATTAATAAGGTAATTACTGCATCATCATTGAATCCTAAATAAATTAAATTAGTTAAAGCCTAAAAAATATAAATAAGATACCATTATGTAGGAAATATTTTTATCTTTCTAATGAATATTTATAGACGAATTTATCTTATTTATAACCATATATTAAAAATGTTTTAGTTATTAAACTTTGATTTTAGCTATTTTAACTCTTCTCTAAATAAAATAATATTAAAAGTCCTAATCAAATCCAAGTGGACCTAAATAGTGATATTTTATTTCTAAGGTTGTTCATGGTCGATTTAAACTTATCCAATAGAATTAGGACTTGTGTTAGGGTAATAATAATACCATTTATACCCTTAATTACCATATTTATTTTTAGCCGTGGTAAATAAAAGTAAAAAGTTACTATTCACCAAAAATTATTATTATCTTATTGAACCCCATTTTACTACTTGATATTAACCGTGTCTCTCGTATTTTCGAAATTACACTCACAGAAGTGGTAAAATTATGTTTTATGTAAATTGTCAAACACTCCTAGGAGGTGGGTAAAAGACAGTGAAAAGTTCTATAAAATTTTAATATGTCTAAACTTATTATAAAATGACTCAAATGAATTACATTGAACTTATATAGGTATTATATATCAATTTTGACCTAAGATAAATTTAAATAAAATAAATAATTATTTAAATAAAAAGTCGGTTTTTAAATAGTAAAGCAGTGTTTTCACTATTCATCAAAAATTGAAAGTTTTCAGAAAAATACCAAAAATTCACCCTAGGATAATTTGGATATTCCGAATAAAAAAATGAAGTCCATTTTGAAGTATAAATTTTATAAAATTTAAAAAAGTGGTTATTACTATTCATAACGACTAGTTTATATTATATATCATTATTTAGTGAAACCCGTTATTGCGTACTACACACGCTATCGAGGAAGGTCGTGATTGCGTGTAATGCAAGACTAGTCAGGACTGCGTGTAGTGAAAGCTCCCTTTGGTGTTGTGTATAACATAATCAAAACTTATTTCATTTATACAATAAAAAAAATCTATACTTAATTTTTTGTAGAATAATTTCCACAAAATGAACTCGAAATTGTGTGTAACACGAGCCAAGAATTGTGTCGCGTATACTGCAAGCTAATACAGTGTTCCTTATAGTAAAAGATAATATTTTTATACTATACAACATAAGATATGAAAGAAATTAAAAAGAATATATCTAATTAAATATCGGGGTGTTACATTCTACCCCCCTTAAAATGAATTTCGACCTCGAAAATTTTCAGGGTTATAAATGGTTTACTAATTGAAAGTTTCTTTCATAGATACCCACATAGTAAAAAGGAATATAACCATCAACTTCAGATGAAGAGTGCTAGAGGACATGGCTATGAAAAAGCCATGGACAATTTCCACTTCATCTCTTAAAGAAATGAAGTTGAATTTTTCATTCGTGAAGTGTTAGTAGATCATGTGATAGAATGATGGGACATTCTGTCTATCTCAAAAAAAAGGTCAGAAAAAGATATAAAAAATATATAAGTCCATTTATAGTGAGATTAATCATATATGCTTACTAAAATGGACTTATACTTCATATATCATACTGCTTAATATAATAAAACTTGTTTCTACTAACCACGGACTGCCTGTAGCCTAGTGGTAGGTGATAAAGACTTGTCGCACTTTGGTTGTGGGTTCGATTCCCACAGCCTTATCCGATGCGACGAGTTGTCGCTCATCCTGCAGGTTGTCATTTTTCTAAAACTACATTATTACAACCTTACAAAATTATATAGAAAAAATGTTCTAGCTTTAAACAATACTATATTATGTCTAACTTAATTCATTCCAATATTTAGGTCTATCCAAAATACTTCAGTCTAAGCTCATAGTATAAAGAAAATGATTACTGTAAAGGTCACATAATTATCGAGTTAAAAATATCATTTATCCCCCATATAACATAAGATAAATCTTGTTGATCGCATTCCAAACATGTGAATACCTTAATCATGTATTCTCTTGAAAAATAAATCATCATAAAACCATAGTGAAAACATGAATGGTATCAAAATGTAACTCTTTCCACACAAAAAAATCCCAAAAATTCAATATACTCAAACCATGATATCACTTTGTCCTTATATCAGTCATGAGCTCATTAATACTATCAAAAATTTCATTATCTCCTTATCCCTTTATTATGCGCATATTAGGTTCTTTCCAAAAATATCTGAATAACCTTTCATGGTAATGGTTACCATTCATCATATACTTCTAAAACATAAGGAAAAAAATAGTGTAACAATCCTTATATGTCTCATTATTCTCTAGTACCATGAGATTACTTATACAAAATTACTCATGATAAACAGTAATCATTCCACTACCTTCTTAAACCATTGACCGATCTTGAAAAATTATTTTATCTCACATATCATTTTTAGTCTCTTCATCATCATCAAAATTAATACTACCCATTCTACCATGCTGATTCTCTTCATGAGACTTTCCCTCAGGGCATTGGTTTTCAAAGTGCCCGTACATTCCAAATTTGAAATATTTAATCGTTGTTGATGTTGTATCAATACCATTATCCTTTTCCATGGTGTTAAGTGATCCTTTTCATTTGCACTTATTGCCTTTGTGTCCTTCCTTTCCACACCCAAAACATATACCTGTTCCATTGAAACATTATCCTTGATGCCTCTTCCCAAATGATTTACATGAGAGAAATTGAACTTTCTTTCCTCTATGATCATAATGAAACTCCATCTTTCTCTTATTAGATGAGTCTTGATACTTACCAAATTTGAGATTATTGATCATATTGTGAGATTTATAATTAGGTATAATAATTATATTTTGAGGTCCAAATCCCATTTCATTTGGTTGTTCATGAAAAATATAATTCCATTGTCCAACATATCCTTCATTATCGAGAATCATCCTGTTTCCGGCCATTTTCTAAAACCCGAAAAGAACAGTATGAGAGGCAAAAATAATGCTAGGAAAACAACATAATAAAGGGGGAGTACCTTCAATATATAACATCTTAGGTTTAATTCTAATATCATTACCGTAATTTTAGGATTTAAACCAATACATATACTTATCCTTAGGGACATCCCTAGACATAACTTAGAAATATCTGTAGGGATTTCACTAAATTTTTTGCATCCTAGTTTACAAAGGTTAACTAAACATTTCCTCTGATACCAACTGTAGATACCCAAAGCATGATGTACATAGACATTACATTACTTTTTCATAATACATAATACATAACAAAAACCCACACTCATGGATCGTAATAGTTTAGTGGCTTTGATAAATCGGAACAAAATCTTTTAATCGTTGTGAAAGATCTGCAAAATATCCCATAAAGATCTTCCCAATTGTTTTTATTACCTAAAACTTTTATTTATAACCTGAGGAAAAGAAAACATATAATGGGTGATCTCAAATTCTCAGTAAGGTTAAGCATGGAGAGAATAAAGCAAACCATATACATTTGAACTTAAAAACATGAACATAATGTTTAAACATCAAAATCTTCATAAATGACATAAAACATAGCAGTACATAAGCCATAGATACATCAATAAAATAAAATAACATGGGAATAAAACATGTAATTGTGGAAACCATTAAGCACATGATATGATTTCCATAGTATCCAAGACATTGCTGCCAAGACCGTCTTAGTGGACAAAGTCCCTTTCTAAATCGAGTTAACTCCGCGTTCCAGTCCGGTAACACTGAACTAGATTAACTTACCATTCTAGCCATGTCTATCTGATGAGATATAAATATTTACCCAATGCAATAGAGGGAGATATAGGACCTAGCCATCTCATATTGAAATCATTCTACTTTTTCCACAACATAAACATAAACCATTCATCATAACACAAAGAATAAAAATGGGTTTTATAAACATCATCCAATCATAACATAATCCATATAAAATAAATAGATATCATTTCATTATAAGAAAAGTGGAACCATGTAAATCATAGAGACATTATACATGAAACATACACATATGAAATAATGGCATCTTATATGGAAAATGGTATTGATAAAACACTTGAAGTGAATTCTAGAGGAAAATATCCTTTCTTCTTCAAAATCATTTTTTTTTGAAAAACTGCCATAAAATTTTAAAAGAAAAGCATTTTTTTTGAAAATATTCATTAAATCATGTAGTGTAATATTCATAAAAATAAGGCATTATGAAACCGTAAAAATATTTTCATGCTGTATAAGTTAAAAAAACATTCTTCTCGTACTTTTTCTGGAAAAGTCAATAAGTACCTCGTATGGTAAACAATAGAAAGATTTCTTCCATACGATGTGGTAAAAGTAAAAAAGGGTAAAAATGACTTTAAAAATACATGTATTAAAAGTAAACATTTTATGAAAACATTTTTAGAACATATGGACATGTATAAGAAACATAACCCCAGAAAATACTTACGAATAAACAATCTCTGAATAGAATGAGATTGGAATAATTATCCCTTACCATAGGTTTGATATGCTTATTACATATCCGAACTGCTTGTATAATGATTTAAATAATGTCATTTATGTATTATAGAATCATATTCATTTTTATGATATCATATATGGTTCACTTATGACTTTATATTACCCGTTCTTTTGAAAATTCTATATTAAAGCAGCGTTTTGGGTAAAATCGTTTTATTTATCGTACGTGTTTGGACTTATTGTTCATGATATTATTATTACTTATATAATTATTTAATTACCTCTAGAATGTAAATAATGATTTATATATCATATATATTCAGTATATATATATATATATAATAGATAGATAAATGAAATGAAATACACCGTTCATGGAGATGGTAGGCCGTACGTACGCATGAACGCTGTTCTCTTTTCTTTATTGACTTGAATGGAAGTTTTTTGATGGAATATATATAAATATACATAACTCCAGTCACTTTATCATGTCATATATTTCAGTATTATTCATTATTTATACTTTATAATCATTCTTTAGTGGTTAACATGGAGAATGAATCTCATCGCGTCGTGGAGACAGTAATCAGTACGTATACACTAGCGATGATATCATTCTCATTATTATTGAATTGAATTGGAGTGGATAATATAATATCTCATAATCATTATGATGTTATAATAATCATATATAATTATTCTTTACACCATTATACCCATCCATGTAAGGTTGTGGTGGAAAAAAGGATTACACCACGGCGTGGAGACGGTATTTCGTACGCACGCACGCACGGTGATTTCATTTTTTGTAGGATGGATATAAGGTGAAATAGGGTTGTTTCATATTTATAATAACATATCAGTATATAATTAATATTTATGTTATTTCTTTATAATGAAACAACTAAAGAAGAGGAAGTAGAAGAAGAAATAAATTTGAAAGAGTCGGTAGAAGACATTACCTCTTCCTCAACGCACCTCCTTTAAACTTTTTTTAGGGCACTAGAGTTGGCCTTTTGAGAAAACCAGAACCTATATGATATAACTAGAGAGGTTGATAAGGGAATTGGAAGGGTTTGTCCGAGATTCAAGGC
The DNA here is from genome assembly GCA_963277665.1 of Viscum album. NCBI lineage: Eukaryota > Viridiplantae > Streptophyta > Magnoliopsida > Santalales > Viscaceae > Viscum > Viscum album. Next base: position 1,409,379,779 of record OY728152.1, on the reverse strand, counting down.
TCAAAAGGGTGTGAAGAGAAGAGGGAAGGGGTGCCATTTTTATAAGGGAGGAGAGGGTCACCTTTGGAAAAACATAAAATATTATTTTATAATTAAGTCTTATTTGGATTATAATAGCTCCAAATTGATTTATTTCGAAGCTAATGTGGGGATGGGTCAAAATCCTCTCAACCAATAGAATTCAGACATGTTTAGGTTACTATTTTAACCTTATCATTTAGATTTAACTTTAAGTAAAATAATTTTACTTTTACCATGTCTTCATTTTTTCGTACAATATATGGTTAATAAACTTACTATAACAACCCAAAAGAACCCCAGGTTGTTCATTATTAATATATAAAACATTATATAATTCATTTGTCCAATCCTTATATTTTTAGGAATAGAAAACAATTAATAATATAACAATTGTTTTAAAAACAATTTTATGTCAATTTTGACACTATTTGGTAATTGATTTTTTTAGAAATCATTGTAGCATGATTAGGTCGAATAAAGTTCATTAAATCAATACTATCATGTCATATTAACTTATAAAATTTGTTTAATTCATAAAAAGTCTCAAATTAAATTTATTTGAGTATTTATAACATTAATTATGTTAATAATTCATTAATAAGGTAATTATTGCATCAACATTGTGTCATAAATAAATTAAATTATTTAAAGCCTAAAAATTATAAATAAAATACAATTATTTAGGAAATATTTTTACATTTCTAATTAAAATTTATAGTCTAATTTATCTTATTTATAACCCTATATTCAAAAATTTTTAGTTATTATTCTTTGATTTTAACTATTTTGACTATTCTTTAAATAAAATAATATTAAATGTCCTAATCTAATCCAAGTGGACCTAAATGGTCATATTTTATTCCTAAGTTATTTTTTGGTCGAATTAAACTTATCCAATAGAATTATGACATGTGTTAGTGTAATAATAAATCCATTTTTACACTTAATTACCCTATATAATTTTAATCGTGGTAAATAATAGTGAAAAGTTACTATTCACAAAAAAATTATTTTTATCTTATTGAACCACATTTTACTCCTTGATATTAACCATGTCTCTAGTATTTTATAAATTCCACTCACAGATGCGGTAAAATTATGTTTTATTTAATTTTCAAACTCTCCTCGGAGGTGGGTAAAAATACGGCGAAAATTTCTATAAATATTTTATATATCTAAAATTATTATAAAATGACTCAAATGAATTACATTGAACATATATAGGTATTATGTATCATTTTTGACATAAAATAAATTTAAATAAAATAAATAATTATTTAAATAAAAAGGCGGTTTTTAAATAGTAACCGAGTGTTTTCACAATTCATAAAAAATTAAATGTTTTCAAAAAAATACCAAAAATTCACCCTATGGTAATTTTGATATTCCAAATCAAAAAATGATGTCCATTTTGAATGATAAAATTTATAAAATTTCAAAAAGTGGGTATTACTATTTATAACGGCTAGTTTATATAATATATCATTGTTTAGTGAAACACGTTATTGCGTACTACACACTCTATCGAGGAAGGTCGTGATTGCCTGTAATGCAAGAGAATTCAGGGATGCGTGTAGTGCATGCCCCCTTTGGGGCTGCATATAACATAATCAAAACTTATTTCATTTATACATTAAAAAAATCTATACTTAATGTTGCGTAGAATAATTTACACAAACGAACTTGAAATTGTGTGTAACACGAGCCAAGAATAGTGTTGCGTATACTGCATGCTAATACGATGTTGCGTATAGTACAAGATAATCCTGTTGTACCATACAATAGAAGATATGAATTAAATTAAAAAGAATATATCTGATAAAAACTTGGGGTGTTACAATCCAAATGATGTGTTGATGAGAAATGAAGTATATTAATTTGTGAGGATGCAGTACTTAATTGTGAAAGAATAATGGTTATGATTCCCATTTCATAGAAAATAAGTTGAATATGTATCTTAAATAATATAATAACATCTATTCATATTTGATATACTGAAGGAATTATAATTAATTGGATAGGGAAGAATGGAATGTGATATATGTAGATGTAAAATGGAAATTCTACGTTGATAATATTACCAACAATTTGAAAAATATTATTTCTAGATCCATGTAAGGACCATAAGGATATAAATTATCCTGTAAAAGAAACAATAATTTTTTTATGGATGTTATAAATTTATATTTTAACGTTTTCTTGAGATAAGTGGATCTTGATGTGTAAGTAATATGGAAGGAGAATCTACTTATATAAGAGAGGAGTGTCAGGTATTTAAAATTTCATATATTTTTAAATTAATATAAATTTATTTTTATTTCCATGTTGAACAAATAGATATATACAAAAGATAGGATTTACAAAAGAATAAATTTTTTCATATAATAATATTTAGTTAAATTTAGGTTATGTTTTAACCCTTATACCTTATCTTTATCCTTTCATTTACCCTTTAAATGATTAGTGTGGTAACATTTTTTTTACAATTTAGGTGTCCTAAAAGTAATAATAAAATTAAATGTGACCTGAAAGTGAAAAGTAATTTTTATTCTACATCATATCAATTCCATGAGGCTAGATATATTAGTGTTAGGAATTTTAAATCACTAAATGGTATTATATTAATCATAAACATCAATTAAAATCATTTCTGGGACTATTAAAAAAAATTCTACAAAATATAAATATCCTAATGAAATTGAAATATTGGGTGTTAACACATTAGTAATAAATTATATTGGTTATATAAATATGTGTGACCTCATAAATCACAAAAAATATTACTTTTTATGTTTTCTAAATCATTTTATTAATTTTTCTACAGGTTATATGTTTAATGTATGAGAATTACATAAACATTTAATGTAATTTTTTCATTACTAAAAATTAGCAATCAATTACCATCACAAAAAATTTATTCATCTTAGATATTTTTATTCATAACTGTTCATAACTGTTTTTATCCATTCCCTAATTATAATATTCATTTTAAACAAATAAAGGACCCTTTTTAAATTTTACCTTAGTTTAAATAATCTTTTGGTATTTAACATGAAAAAATGGTTCAAAATAATTTATTTTAAAATATATTTTTGGGTAGTTTGTTTTCACAAATACAATTGAATATATGAATCTGTACGAGTGATTTTGAAGACTTATTGTATAGTTTTAACATCATTCAATCCGTTTTTCCCTTACTATTGTTGGATTATTTTTTTCATGGTTACTATTTCATATAAAAAATATAGTTCAAAAATATTCCTGATATTCAAATAATTATTCCAAATGTGGAATACATTTTCTGGAATCTTGTTTCTATTATTAGATGAAATTACTTTTAAAAAAATGCCAAAAATATGTGTTGTAAAATGGGTTTCTGGACAAACAAATTTATAGTATAAAAAGTATATATCAATATTAAGAGTAATAATGATTCCAATGATACTAATTAGATTATTCCAAATAAAAAAGAACTAATATAATATTATAAAAAATTTGAAACAAAATTTAACATGTTCGTCAAATGAAAAGAAATTACAGGTTTCTATTATTATTCGAATTCGTCATTGTTCACTACAAAATCAATATCTTCAAATAATATCAAAAATTATAACCAATGTTAATTTTGAATTGATGATTTGAAAAAATTTGTATTTATTACTATATTACTATTATTAAAGTTGAATAAATTAAATATATTATTACCTCATAAAAGTAATGAAAAAAACTTTTCTACAAAAAAAGTATTTTTGATTCCAAAAATGAGATCAAAAAAATTTAAGTAACATATGTATACTAACTAAACCACTGAATCAGGTGTCATTCCATGATTTATACACTAACTTATGGGGTTTTATAAGCTATACATAGTCCATTGTGGTAAATTTTATGGGGTAATATGGTCACCATATTCCCCATAGTTTCATATTGTTACTGTTTTTGAGGGGTAGATCCTCGTAGGAATGTCATTATGGGGTTCCAAGTTGATGAGAGTTCATAATCAGGATATAGAGGAGGCAACACTCTAAAACAATGTATATGATCAATCTAGATCTACCTGGAGACATGTTGTAAAATAGGGACTTGAAATTCCATTCAATTATGGATTGATTTTTGGGATATCAGTTCTATCTAAGAGAGTTATTCCATATTGTGACTAAAAATGAATCATCATGAGGGGATTCAATTAGTTTTGTGTTTCATGATGAAGCCTTGGTTTTTACTACAACATTATTTGATATTAGAGAATTAAGTGAGGAAACATTGGGGAGAATCGTGAATGTTTACATTTCTAGTTACTTTCTTATTGGGGTAGATCAACCATTTACCAGTCAACCATTTCTCATCTCTAAATGAATTTTAAATTCATACATGACATCTTATAATCCAACTATAATTTTTTTCCACTAATGGAGGCATCTTGTTTCCACTATGGATTGGGTTTTATATTGGATTATTTTGGTATGAAAGTGGTATATATGTTTTTTGATCTCATATTTTTTTGGGTTAAATAAAATCATTAATGTGTAGTGGATTCACTTATTGATTTATTAATTAATCCAACAAATTGTGGTGGAGTAATCTTGATATGATTGAGTTTCAGGTTTTGGTTAATTGAGGACATCTAAAGACACTGGATTTTTCATGTTTCTCACCATTTTGATTGATTAATATAAACATATTCATTTTCCAAGGGTTTTCCATTTTGTTTTAGAATTTGATATGGAGTGGATGTTGTTTTATGAGGAGTATTTCAAAGCATTATTGAGGTAATTACATTTGTTGTTTGTATTAAATTATATATGATTTAATATAAGAGGCCATTTGGGGAAAATTTTGAGGTTATTAATTCTTTAATAAAATTGAATATTTAATTTTTTATAATTAAAAAAAATTATTTGTATCTTATATAGTAAGATAGGGGTTAAAGATCATGTAATATGTTAATATGAGATTCAATGTATATGAATAAAATATAATAAGGATGATATCCTCTTTTTTAGTTTGGTGGAACATTTAATTCAAGTCAATATGTGGGTATCCTTGTTCATTCTATGTGTGTGTCTTGTATTGGGTTTAACTACTTTAATAATAGGATAAACTGAGACTAAGATGATGGGGGAGTCTTGGGATAAACATTTATTTTATCTCACTAATGTTCCACGCACGATTTCATATTTTAGAGAAGTCTAACGATTATATTTCCATGAGGTTTGGATTTTTAAAATGGATTAAGGGTCCTTGAAATATGATTGGATCATGAAAACGATACATGGTTGGAATAAAACGGAATATAATAGGCCAGTAAAGGAATTCCATGTGATTATTCCTTATGGAGTGGACTATTTCATAATACCCAAGGGATTTTTATTGAAATGGTTAAATAGATATCAATAGATCCCGAAAACATCCTAAAAATGGAGGTGTGTATTTTGAAATAAATCATTATGGTTAAGGTAATTTTATGGGGTTGGGATGTTTGTTTTTTGGTTGTGGTAGATGGAAACCACTATATTTGGTTTTTTATTATGTCACATGATTATTGTTGATAGGGTCTTGGGATCTTCTGAAGGTCGGGATCGTAGGGGCCAGAGACAAGAATGTGTTATATGTTTGGATTTCTAATAGGATATTGTATAAGGACCTGAACATAAAACCTTAAATAATCATGAATTAAATGAATAATTCACATTGAGGATCTTTTCAAGTTTAGAGTTTTAGATAATTAAGACATAAGTATTATATCTCGTTGATTACAAAGTAGACATATGTACCAAGTTTCCATTTTTTTCACAAAATAAAAACGCTTGAACAAAAGTGTCATGTATAGTTCCGAGGTTTAGATAGCATGAAATTTCCTTGATCTAATCCTTGACCCTATTCTACTTTATGTCCTGTGAAAAAATTTCAAAACCATGAGATGAGCATAAAAAGATCAGTAATGGATATAAAAATACAGAAAGAAAATATTAGTCCATGTACACATAAGAATAAATGAAATCATAATTTACTCATAAAACATAAGCACGATAACATACCACATGAAATCATAAGATTTATGAATAACTCATAGAAATCATAAGACATAAAGTTAACTTGATTCATTCATAACATTCTTATGTAGCGAGTAACCCTCATGATTACATTTGGAATACCTATCCTAGTATATTTCCTAAATATCTTCAGAGAAACCTTATCATTTAACTCCTTCACGTTACCCAATGCATTGGAGAGCTATCTCAGGCTCACCCTCCCTCAGTGTATCATAGAACCACCTGGCTTCATAAACAATTCCCAAGAACCATAACCTAATCGTACCACATAAAAAATGCATAAAGGAAACATGAAATTTCCACATTTAAATCGCAAGATATCAATACAAAAAATTGATATAATAATAACATTATCAGAACCATTTTCAATAACAAAATCAATTAAAAGTAAAACATGGTATTTATTTTTCATTTAAAAATGTTAATGCTTGTAGAGGAAGCTGAAACTCAAATAATGGTCACGGTGGAAGAAATTTCATTATCGCCACATACGTAAGACAAAAAAATACATTTTTTCATTTAGTAAAATGATTCATGTAAAAATGTTCCTTTTTAATTAAATTAAAAGTCAAAATGGTTTTATACACCATATAAAATAACATCATGTTGAAATCTAAAGATGCATCAAAGAAAGGAGATTGTGACGAAGTCCCGTACAATGATGATATCCTTATACTAAGGATAAATCAATTAAATAATTATTTGTGAAAAACATAAATAAACACAATATAAGTGTATGTTAAGTGTAAAATAATCAGAGGTCATCCACACATATTCATAGTACGACATAATCAATAAGTAGAGGTTTAACCCAAAGAATTGAAATTGGGTTATGAAGTTCCCTTACAGAAATTTGACAGCCTGGAAATGTCACTTTAAAATTAAGAAAATGAGTTGATGAGAGATAAAAAGGGTATCTCATCACTTTGAAATACAATTTATAGAAATAAGGATATATAAGAACATATCCCAACATAATAATATGTAAATTAAACTACTGAACAAAAATAAGTCTTTTAAAAAGAGGAGGGTGAAAGGTTCCCCTACCGATTTGGGTAACTTTCGAAGTGTACACCCCATGAAAGGACAATAAATTTTTTATGTAAATACCCTTGAAATAAAATATATTACACAATTATTAGAATAATGGGAAATACAGACACCACTCAAAGGATATAGTGACAAATATATCATGAATATCACAGGAATAAATAGTGAGATAAAAAACCCATACCTCGTTGTAACAAATCGAGTCTTATGACCAAAAGATAATAAAAACCAAATGAATCACATAATACCATTAATATAAATAATATCATGATAATATATATGAAATGGCAGTACAAAATACAACACATAAAACCAATAAGTGTAAAACAATGGAAATCTCATGGAATTCAAAGTGAGATAAGAAATCCACTTACCTAAAGTCTGACATGCCTTGTTCGTTTCATTATATTCCTAAATAATAAATGTTTTCCAATTTATAATTGCTTATGGACATATTTTAAGTTTTATTATTCAATTCATATAACATAATATCATGTTATAATAATTAGATAATTATGTGATTTCAAATCATACGTTTTGTCCATGTTCGTTACATGATTCAACAATGAACTTGTTTGAAGGGAATTTTACATGTAGTTATAAGTACATAATCTCTAGAATGGTTTTCATGATTTAAATATCATATATATCTAGTATATATGTATTTAATAACATTCCATAATGTTTTGATAAAAGAAAATAATTGTACCGTTCATGGAGACAGTATGTCACACGTACGCATGAACTATACATTCATTTTTTATCATATTAATGGAAATTAAAACTATATTATACATAGATATATTATAATTACAGTATAAAATATATGTTATATAGGTAAAATAATCTCATTAATGACATTATTTATAAATTCAATGTTTGGTATGAACGAGTCACATCACTTGAGGGGGCGGTTGTCCGCACTTCCTCATATGAAATTATCGCATTTCCAAAACATGAAAAGCATAAAGTTATGTTTTAAATATAAAATACAGAAGCATATAGGGGAAATAAATATAATATATATCATATGTAAATATATTTCAATCATAATGTCCACCATGATAGGTTTTAAATGAAGATTAACAATCATTGTTTCGTGAGGCAGTAATTCACCACCCACAGAAACAGTATGTTCTTTAACCATTAAACGGTGGTGTGTGTAAGTGTAGGAGGAATCTTTATCATAACAGAATCTTATTATATATAGAATAATGGTTTTATAATGGGATAAAATATTAATAAGATAGTACTGAGTGAAGAAGGAAAATAAAAGAATGAAACTCGAGAGAAGACATTACCTCTAAATCGGGTAACTCTTTTTTGATTTGATCCAATGGCTACCTTGGAAAGACTTCTCCCCAAAGTAAGGCTTATAAGAGTGAGAGAGGTATGTGTAGAGATAATATGAGCAGAGTATGAACAAGTTAAAGGCTTGAAAGGTGTGGTAGAGGGTAGTGGTGGGGGACTTTTATAAGAGGGAGGAGGGTCACTTTTAGAAAGTCTTGAAATGTTACTTTATTATAAAATGGTTTTCATATTTTAAAGGTCCAAAAAAGAATTATTTCGAGGATAAGGTGATAAGAGATCTAAATCCACCCATAAAATGAGTTTTATACAAGTTTAAGTCTTATATTTTACCTTATCTTTTCATTTTATTTAAATCGTTCATTAATGAGGTAATCACTGTATCATCATGGTGTCATAAATAAATTTATTTATTTAATGTCTAAAAATTATAAAACAATATCATGATGTAGAAAATATTTTTTGATTTCCAATGACTATTTATAGTCTAAGAGATCATTTATTTAAACAAAATTAAAAGTATTTTACTTACGATATACAAACCATTGTTATATTTCACTTCTTTTAAAAAAAGTCAAAAATGTCACTATTACACCCATGTGAATCCATGGGACCTCATGGTCGGTAAAAAGATTCCCATGGCCGGCCATGACTCAAAAAGGAGGATGTGGACACATGTTGTGTTCATTTTATATTATTATGATATTATTTTGTTACCCTTAACTACCAGATTACTAATTAATCCTGACAATTAAAGATAATTACTGTCGTTACTATTCATAATGTCCAAAAACAAAAGAGTATTAATTACATAATTTGGAACATCTGATTCCAAATATGGAATCCATTTTACAAAATTATAAACACAGAAATTGTAGTAATTAAATTAAAAATAATTCTCGTTGTCACAACCAAAGACAGGTTTTTAAGAAGTAAAATTAATCAAATGATTTACTTGTTTATACATCCAATTGAAAAGTGAAATTACTTCAAATGAACAAAATTGTATTAAGTGATTAAATTAAAATTTAATAACACTTTAAAACCAATTAAAATGAAAATATCACTATATAATTAAATTAGATGAAAAAGCAGTTTTGAAGTAAAATGCAGAATTTTTCAATATTCAATAAAAATGAACATTTGTCGAAAAAGTACCAAAAATTTATCCAAATTAAATTTTATATTCCAAATTCAGAAATTATATCCATTTTATAAAATTCAAAACATATAAGTTGCATTAAATAATTTTATAATTAATTCCATCTGTCAAGACAAATAGCGTGTTTTTAAGAAACAATATCTATCAAAAGATTAACACTTCTTTATGCCATATTTCAAAGTGAAATTAATTTCAATAACCACAATTGAATTAAATGGTAAAAATATATTTTAACTACTCTTTAAACTCAATTAAAAAGATAATATAACCATATAAATATATTATATTAAAAGGAGGTTTTGAATTAAAATACAGCATTTTCACTATTAATTAAAAAATGAACTTTATCAGAAAAATAACAAATATTTACAGAAAGTAAATTTTTATGTCTCGATTCTAAAGAAGGATTTTATTTTGTCAAATATAAAATATAAAATTAAAAGAAATAGATTTAAAACGGGTTCCCCATCAAAAGGCCGTTAATCAACCTTTTAAAGAATATTAGAATATTTATGCTTAAAATTTGATTCATTCACATTTTAAGCCTCTATAATTTATTGGTTGATTGTTAAAATATTTAACAAAAATAAATAATAATTTTTTAGTTAGTTCTATTTTTTCCCGCCATTTCAATGGTTATGCATTAACTACCCTTTAAAATAATATTATTATATTATTAGTGTGTTACGTAAGATTTCAAAGAAACTCATTATTGCGTATTGGAAACTCCATCGAAAATAGCATTCCGTTTAAAGTAATATTACCATTTTATTCACAAATATTAATAAATATGAACATGTCATATTATTTATTTGCCTGGGATGTCACATCCTTCCCCCCTTTTAGGAATTGCGTCCTTGCAATTTTAAAATTCAGCTCAGAAACTTCATTGAATGCCCCAAATAGAAAAAGGAGTCAAACTAACTATCAATTTAAAAAGAAGAAAGAGAAGTAAAATGGTGACCTAAAATAACCCATACTAGGATTCCCTGAAAACATGGATATGGAGGAGAAATCAAAGAGTCATGTTCTGATCGAGAGTGACAGAAAACATGATTAGGAGAAAGTTAACCACAAGAAAATCACAAACATATGATGTGTGTAAACGGTATTTGATTACCCATTAGGAAACATAAACGAACAACATTTTTGTTTTAAATTCCTTTTCATAATTTTGAGGAATTCATTTACTACATAGAATAAAAACATAATGAAATATACTTACCTTCAAGTATATTTTCATCCATTAATAAGTTTCTACCAAAAATAATCTTTTCTCCAAACGACGAGAATTCAAAAAGACTTGGTCACCTAAAAACTAGAATAATCATGTTCTAGAGAATCACATAATCCATAAAATGAGAACTATATGTTTCCCTTGTATTTAGACACCAAATGAAACCAAAATTTTTAGTACAAGATTAGATAATCCCCAAAAGGATAATCCTTTATAAAATGAAATACTACTCTTAATCTCCAAAATGAAACAAAAAGAACCCAAGGTTCAAGAAAGACCATTAAATAAGCAGCTATCTATAAAATTATTTGAAGTAAACCAAAATATGATTGGAACACAAATATCTGAAGGATTTAATCACATAGTCTTCCAAGGAAAATCTTAACATTCATCTACAAATATCATCAGTTAGTCTTAAAGTCTCATACTGAAAAGTAATTAACTAAATCACATATCCTCCATGATATGTTAATAATCTCCATAGATAACCCAAAGTCATATTATTCTTGATTTATAAAATCATATAACTAAAATAATTAGTCATACTAAACAGGGACTTCACGTAGTCCAGTGGTAGACGATAAATACCAGTCGCACTTTGGGTGTGGGTTCGATTCTAGAAGCTTCGTATGACGCGACGGGTTGTTAGATGGTCTACGTGTTGTACCTTTTAGAAAAGTATATAATTATATAAAATTCCCCAAAAAAGAGATAAATTCATCAAAAATTACAATAACATCTTTTTACCACAATGGTTATCTAATAACTTTTGTTTTGTATCCCAAAATGTATTAACCTGTAATTGTCTCAAATTCAAGGATCATATAAACCCAAATTGTTCTTTATTATTATACCCCCAAAAGAAAATATAATTATTACTTGAATAGAATTTTCATATATTAAACATCAGGGGTACATATACTATAAAATGTCTTCTAATGTAATCCCATCATCAAAAAAGCCTTAATACTTTTAAGAATTTCACCATCCTAAAATCTACCATACCTCTTGAATCCCATATATGTTAACTTCTTACCCATTCAATATTCTTCATGATCCATTAACCATTCCGTTCCAACTTATTCTGAAATACTTATTTCCTACAAACAAAACCATGAGTCATATCCTAAGATATCAATAATAGGAAAAAATATGCTAAGAAATAATACATACCTTTCATTGGTCACTATCAGTTTCTTCATCCTCAATCGGAATGGAATTAGGTATTGGTAAATGGATATTTTAATGATCTTGGTGATCCCATTACTAAAACATCATCGAAGGACATGTGTTTTCATAATGACCATGCACACCACATTTAAAACATTCAATTGATCCTTTAGAAATTACTTCTTTCCCTTTCCTAGAGTCAACTAGATGCTTCCATTTTCCATGGAAGGTTCTTACATTATAACCTTCATTTCCACATCTATATAATATTTTTGTCCAATTGAAAAATTTTCTTAGGTGTTTCTTTCCAAATATTTGACTCATAGGTTTTTGAACATAATTATGTTTATGATTATTACATGAACATCTAGAGGGATCTGTTTCTCGCATATATGAAGCCTTATAAAAATCACTATATTTCAGGTGGTCAATAATTACTCTAGATAGTTGGTTGAGAATAACCACAAGAGTTCTCATTGAAGCTTTAATATCATTCAGTTTCTCATTCAGAAAACCGTCACAGTTTTCTTCACATCCACTGTTACTTTGGTTCCTACTAGATCCAGCCATTTACTAAAACCAAAAAAGGTCAGTGTGATTATATCAGTAAAATCATCATTAAATAATAAGTTATAATTATTCATGTTATATTAAACTCAATAACATTATCTAAAAAACTATGACTCTTTCTTAAATCCTAACCATTATTGTAATGTCACTTATGATTAAAGAATACCCTAACCCCTAAAGTTATCTAAACTGACATTTGAAACCAACTATAAAGACCCGACCTTAAAACAATACATAATCATGAATTAACTGAATAATTCACATTTATTATCTTTTTAGGTTAAGAGTTTTAGAGAATTAGGACATAACTGTTACATCTCAATGATTACAAAGTAGACACATCTACTTAGTTTCCATTTTTTCACAAAATAAAAACTGTTGAACACAAGAGTCATGTCTAGTTCCATGTTTTAGATAGCATGAAATTTCTTTGAACCCATCCGTGACCCTATTTCACTTTATGTCCTGTGAAAAACATTTCAAAAACTTGGGATGAGCATAAAAAGATCAGTAAGGGATATAATAAAATGGAAAGAAAACATTGGTCCATGTATACATAAGAATCAACAAAATCCTAATTTACTCATTAAACATAATCTATTTAACATAACTCATGAAATCATAAGATTTATTAAGAACTCATAGAAATAATAAGACATAAAGGTAACTTGACGAATTCATAACATTCTTACATAGGGAGTAACCCTCATGGTTCTGTTTGGAATACCCATCATAGTTTATTCCCAAAATCTCTTCGGATAAACCTTAGAATTTAACTCCTTCGCATTACCCAATGCATTAGAGAGATATCACGGGATCACCCTCCCTTAATATATCATGGATCCACCCAACTTCATAAATAATTCCCAAGAACCATAACATAATCGTATCACATAAAACATGCATAAAGAAAACATAACATTTCCACATTTCAATCACATGATATCAATACAACACATTGATATAATAAAAACATTATCAGAACCATTTTAAATAACAAAATATATGAAAAGTAAAACATGGTATTTATTTTTCCTTTACAAAAATTATGGCTTGTAGAGGAAGTTGAAACTCAAATAAATGTCATAGTGGAAGAGATGTCATTGTCGCAGCATACGTAAGAGAAAAACATTCATTTTTTCATTTAGTAAAATTCTATGTGTAAAAAGATTATTTTTGAATAAAATTAAAAGTAAAAAGGGTTTTATACACTATAAAATAAAAGTGTGTAGAAATCATAAGATTCCTCAATGAAAGGAGATTGCGACGATGTCTCGTACAAAGACAGTATCCTTTGACTAATGATAAATAATTTATAAAATTATGTGTGACTAATATAAATACACCCAATATAAGTGTATATTATGTTTAAAACTTTCAGAGGTCATCCACATGTATTCATTGTATGACATAATCGTGAAGTAGAGGTTTAACCCAAAGAATTGAAACTGGGTTAAGAAGTTCACTTACTGAAATTTTCCAGCCTATCAACATCACATAAAAATTCAGAAAATGAGTTGATGAGAGAACAAAAGAGTATCTCATAACTTGGACATAAAATTTATTCTAATAATGATATATAAGATCATATCCCAACATATGAAGATGTAAATTAAAAATACCAACAAAAATAAGTCTTTTAAAAAATAGGAGGGTGAAAGGTTCCCTTACCGAGTTGGGTAACTTTCGAAACGTACACCCCATGAAAGAAGGACTATAAAATGGTGATATAAATACCCATGAACTTAATTATATTACACAATGATTATAACAATGGGTAGTACATACACCACTAAAAGGATATTGTGATAAATATAGCATGAATCTCATGGGGATAAATATTGAGATAAAAATACCCTTACCTCGTTGAAATATATCGAGTTGTATGACCAATAGATAATAAAAACCAAATGAATAGCATAATACAATTAATATAAATAGAATCAGTATAAAATATATGAAATGGAAGTATAAAATTCACCACATGAAACCAATAAGTGGGAAACAATGTAAATCTCACAGAATTAAAAGTGAGATATGAAATCCCCTTACCTCAAGTCTGACTTGTCTTGTTCGTTTCTTTATATTCCTGAATAATAAACTTTGGTCAATTTATAATTGCGTATGGAATTATTTTAAAATTTATTATTAAATTCATATCATATAATATCATTTTATAATAATTATTTAATTATGTGAGTTCATATCATACGTTTTGTCGATGTTCAGTACATGAGTCAACAATGAACTTGTTTGAAGAGAATTGTCCATGTAGTTATAAGTACATCATCTCTGGAGTGGTATTCATGATTTAAATATCATATATATTCAGTATATATGTATTTAATAATATTCCATAATGTTTGGAGAAAATAAAAGAAATGTATCGTTCATGGAGATGGTAGGTCGTACATACGCATGAACGCTACTTTCATTTTTCATGTCAAATTAATCAACTTTGAAACTAAATTAGACATAGATATATTATAATTACAGTATAATATATTTTTTATATAGGTAAAATAATTTAATTTATTACATTCTTTATAGATTCCATGTTTGGCATGAATTATTCACATCACTTGAGGGGGCGGTTGTCCGCACTTCCACATATGAAATTATCGCATTTGCAAAACATGAAAAGAATAAAGGTATGTTTTAAATATAAAATTCATAAGTATAGAGGGGACATAAATATAATATATATCATATATAAATATAGTTCCATCATAATGGCCATAATGAGATGTGTTAAATGAATATTGAACAATCATTGTTTCGTGTGGCAGTAATTCGGCTCCAACAGAAACAATATTTTGCTTAACCATTAGACGGAGGTGTGTGTAAGTGTTAGTGGAATCCTTATCATAAAAACATCCTAGTATATTGATAATAATGTTGTTAATATGGTATCAAATAATAATAATATATTGGTAAGTGAATAATGAAAATAAAATAAAGATACTCGAGAGAAGACATTACCTCTAAATCGGGTAACTCTTTTTTGATTTGAGCCAAAGGATTCCATGGAAAGGCTTCTGCCAAAAGTGAGGCTTCTAGAAGTGATATAGGGATGTGGAGGGATAATATGAGAAGAGGTTGGACGATCCAATGTCTTGAGAGGTGTGGGTAATGGGTTAGAGGTGGGGGCCTTTTATAAGAGGGAGGAGGGTTACTTTTGGAAAGTCTTGAAATGTTACTTTATTATAAAATGGTTTTCGGATTTTAAAGGTCCCACAATGATATATTTTGAGGATAAGGTGATAAGGGTTTGAAATTAACTCATCTAATAGGTTTTAGACAAGTGTATGTATTATAGTTTACCTTATATTTTCATTTTATTTAAATCTTTCATTAATGAGGTAATCACTGCCTCACCATGGTGTTATAATTAAATTTATTTATTTAATGTCTAAAAATTATAAAAAAATATCATGATGTGGGAAATATTTTTTGATTTCCAATTAATATTTACATTCTAAGAGATAATTTATGTAAACCAAATTAAAATTGTTTTACTTAGGATATATAAACCTTTGTTATATTTCTCTTCTTTTCTAAAAATTAATTCATATATGTCACTATTACACCCATGTGACGCCATGGGACCTCAAAAGATTGACTTGTTTTTACATCCAATTGAAAAATGAAATTACTTCCAATGAAAAAAATTGTATTAAGTTATAAAAATATAATTTAATAACACATTAAAAACAATTAAAAGGACAATATAAATATTTTATTAAATTAGATGAAAAACTAGTTTTGAAGTAAAATGCAGTATTTTTCATTATTCATTAAAAATGATCATTTGTAAGAAAAATACCAAAAATTTATCCAAATTAAATTTGATATTCAAAATTAAAAAATTATGTCCATTTTACCAAACTCAAAACATATAAGTTGCATTAATTAATTTTATAATTAATTCTCGATGTCAAGACCAATAGCGTGTTTTTAAGAAACAATATCTATCAAAAGATTGACACTTGTTTCTGTCTAATTTTAAAGTTAAAGTAATTCCAATGACCACCATTAGATTAAATGGTAAAAAATTATTTTAACTAAAATTTAAACTCAATTAAAAAGATAATCTAACCATATAAATAAATTAGACTAAAAGGAGGTTTTGAATTAAAATACAACATTTTCACTATTCATTAAAAAAATGAACTTTATCGGAAAAATAACAAAAAATTACACAAAATAAATATTGATGTCCCAACTCTAAATAAATATTTTATTTTTTAAAATATAACATATAAAATAGAAGAAAATTATATTTAAAAAGGGTTTTCCATCAAAAGGCTATTAATCGACCTTTTAAAGAATATTAGGATATTTAGGTTTACAATTTGATTCATTCGCATTTTAAGCCTCTATCATTTATTGGATGATTGTTAAAATATTTAACAACCATATATAATCATTTTATAGTTATTTCTATTCATTCCCGCCATTATAATTGTTAGGCTTTAACTACCCTTTAAAATAATATTATAATATTATTATTGTGCAATGTAAGATTTCAAAGAAACTCATTATTGCGTATTGGGTATGCCATCGATCATAGAATTCCCTTTAATGTAATATTAATGTTTTATTCACAAATATTAATAAAAATGAACATGCCATATTCTTTATTTACCTGGGATGTTATATATTGTGTGAGTCTTGGATGTGTAGAAATAGAGATATGTTGGTAGACTGAGTTGGTTTTGGTCAGTCTATAGATAAAAAGAGTGTAGGAAAGTGATGAGGTTTATTACTAAGTGTATAGTGAGTCAAACAAGGTGTGGTATTTTATTAGATGTTCTCTATTGTTGGATTTTAGATTTTATGTGATTGATTAAGATTATATTGGGTAGTGTATGGACTAATATATTTGTCACATACTTTTGTAGTTTGTTATCACCTTAGATTCATATTGTGATGGTAATAAAGTTATGGACAAGTGTTGTTAAGCATTAAAAATTTCCAACAAGCTAATAAATGGGTGGTTAGAGGTTATAATTTTCTATGGTATAATATATTCTAATGTGATTAATTTTTTTATATTTTTATAAATACCTATCGTGGATGTACATGAGTTTTATGATGTCACATTTATTGAGAGGGTGAAAGCATTTTATGTAATTTGATATGTTTTCAGTGATATATGGTTGGACCTCACAAAGATTTAATGGTAGTGGTATGATGTGTTGTTTTATATGAGGCATGTTATGAGATTTCAGATCTCACAAAGTGTGATATAGTGTAGTTATGTGATGTTGTTTGATAAATGGAATAAGACCTTACCTCAAGTAAGAGAGTATAAGTCATGATATGAGATATGACCTTACCCAGAGTAAGAGGGTAGTGGTTAGTACATGGTGCATGAAAAGGTTTGAGGCCTCACACATTGTGAGATAGGGTTAGTATGGACAGACTATGTTTGATGTTATTCATTTATAAAATTTCGTATTTAATGAGTTTTAAGGCCTCAAAGTATTTTTGTTTTTTAGAACAGACCCTTGTAGTATGTTCCTATTTGTCTATGTTTTGAAATAAGATATGAAATTGAGGATCGATATATTACCCTACCCTGAGTAATATGGTGGTGGTCAAGTCATTATTTTGAGAACAACCGAATATGATACTGCATTTTCCCAATTCATTGGAATTAGAAATCATCTCTTATATCATATTACAATGTTGGTGTATTTTTGTTTTGTGGTGGTTCATTTTTCACAACATTGACAAGATAAAATTTTATATACATTGTATATTGGGATAATATTTATTTTTTTACACCTTTATTCACATGATATATAATTTTAAATATAGGGAACATTATGAATCCCAAATTTTTTTATATGCACTATATATTTGAGCATCCATGTGTATGTTAATGTCATATATTATGTTTTCCAGTGACATGAATCATGGGGGATCAAGCATGAGTTTCTTTATAGGTTGTTGGGAAACTCATTACACGAGGGGCCCGATGATTATATTTGAGTGCCCCTGGTATTTTCATTTTACCTTTTACAATTCATCCATGATTGGATCCCTTAATGTAAGTTTGTATATTGAGTATTTATGATATTTATGTTGTAGAATATTAATGTCATCCTGTATTGATGGTCATATTTTCACATGTATTCTAGGAAACTAAAATTATATTTATTCTTTATTCTATTTTTTATATATTAATAAATGTTATTGTCCTAATTTTATAGTCTCCCCAAATTCCACAAAAAACATACCTACTTTATAGTAGCCACTAAAATGTTTGTAGATGTTCCTTTGGTATTGTGGGAATCCATTTACAAGTTTTTTTCCAGAGATTGTTGACATAGTATTATTATATAGATGGTAAAATATGATATGTGGACCAAACAATCATTTTTTACATCCCTATATAATTATGATAACCCATTGAAGAATTATTTTATTCATAGTTTTTATTCTAAAATTTTAGAGGAAGTGATGGTGGTGAGGTTATATTGGGAACTTTAGACACATATTGTGATGTAATAGGTCATAAGTGGAGACCAAGATCGAGTTAATGAATAATAAGGTTTGGTTTAATGAATCCTATAACGAAGAGAAATTTCTATGTTGACTTGAAACATTTTTGTTTTATGTTACTATAGTAAAACCCTCAATATTTAGATATTATTTATAAAAAATATGAAATGGATCATCATTTTGTAGACAAATTTAGTACAACACAATTAGGACTGTGTTGATGTTCATTGAGCTTTTAGTATCACATAATGGAGATATTTTTTAAAGGGGTGTATTTTACAAATTGGAAAAGTTATATTTATTATAAACAAATAGATATTACATGAGTAAAAATAATGGGATTTCACTACAATAATTATCATGAAGAAGACAAAAATCATATGTCATTTCTTCTAATCAATTTATCCACTTATAAATTCTTTTATTTTCAATCTTATCTGACATAATGATTTCTTCCTATTATGCATGTTTAACAATGTAATTGAGACCCTAGAGAAGTGTGATACAGTCCATCCATCCATATGTTACATTATATGATAGTTAGACCAACCCATTCCTTATAGCATGAAAAATAGTTGTAGAGTCACTTTAATTAAAATGATAATACAACCTAGTTTAAATAGAATTATTGACTCCCTAAATAAAGATATTTAGTAAATCCTATAATGAGAAATATATTACACATGTTAAAAAAATAGCCAATGGCCTTTCCATTGTGATCTCTAAGTACAGAACCACAACAAATAGGACCCAATTTACCTTTTATAACACCATCATCCTTAATTTTAATCCACACATAGAGCGGAACCTTCTAGATGACAGTTATAGTGTAAAGTGTTGTTTTAATATTGGTTATATTTCAATTACATTCCAATGAATGACTAATTATGTGATTTATAGAGGTCAATAATTTGAAGAAAAATTGTTTAGGGATTTGATGTTTAGATTTTTTTAAGGTTAGGTATAGTGTTTTCTCTCATATGGGAAATTTTTTATTGTTGGATGGGTGTTTCTTCTTCATTTATTGATTATAATTTTAGTTTTTCATTCATTACATTAGAAATAATTATTTCTTAAAATTCTTGAAATAATATATACCCTAATGAAACTTAGTGACATTAATTTCTGATTGTTTAGGTGATTTTAGTACCATCATGGCGTATGAAGATTTATGTATATGGTTTGGGGTTTTGTACTTATGTTTTTTCGTATATTATTATTTTTATGAGCATGTGTTTTATCTAAAGATATTAATATATGTAATTGTATAAGAAAATATGTTCCACTAAGGTATATATAAAGGAGATAATGAAAATTGGTTTATTATGGTTATGCTTTAGTTTTCAATTAATTTTAAACTATCTAATCCAGTTCATATTTTAGATTAATTTACAAGAACATTCATTTTTCTATTTTAGTAGTATGTTTTTGATTTATAAACTTTGAATGTTGTGTGTTGTAATTAAATTTTAATTTTTATCCAAGAATTTATGAAAAAAAATTATATATATTTATAAATACCGAAATTATTTTATTAAGAATACTGATTCATTTTGGGTAAAATAATTCTATGTGGGATTTTTCTTAAAGGGACACATATTGTCCATTTTCAAATAGGACACATCATTGATATATATGTTGTTTCTCATGAGGGTCATCATTATTACAACATTTTCTTATTAGATTATTCCATGGTCTCTCCAACTTCAATGTTCATAATTCAAGATCATCAAGAGATGGTTGATAGAACGATCTATATATAGAATATTCATATATTCCTGGAATTTCAAACCATCATTCTCCTATTTAGTTTTATTCTAGTTGAGATTATATTCCTTTGACTTTATAAAAGGTCCATGACATTTAAAGAAATGATAATATATTTTAATGAATATATCTATGTTCTGAATGTATTCCCAGGATTACATGGTTATCCTTATTTAATACTTTGATTCATTATTCTTTATGATTTTTTAGACACACCTTTGTGATTATGGTTAATCCATCCCAAATTATTGTATATGAAGCACCATTTCATTGAGATTATCATATGTGTTGGAGCAACAAGAATTTAATTCTATAATAACTAATATGGTACTATTTATGTTTTCTACTTTGTTTTTCATCTCACTTGAAATCCAACTATTCTTTTTTCTTCATATTAGAGATATTGTGTTGATATTTTCTTTCTATTATTGTATTACAAAATTTTAATTAATACATAAAATACATTTATTCATTACATTACAACATAATCCTTATATACTTAAAAATTTTATTTACTTATTTCTTCATTTTATTATTTATTTCATTACACACTTTTCATATTTTATGAAAAAACTATAATTAACTCAAACCAAAAAATATATCTATTGGACAGAGAGACGCGTTTCATGGAAATTCTCCCATATCAAATATTTATTTTATAAACTCATTATTTTATAGAAATTAATTCATTATCATTTTGGTTGTTTTTTAAATTTTATATATTTTTATACTCTTTTTTATTTTAATTTCATTTAAATTATTATATAATTTTTTCTTATTTTTTCTTTGATTTTTAGAAATTATATATCTATATTATCTTTTATATTTTTATCAGTTAATATTAGTTTATTATTGTAAAATTACTCGAAACTATAAATTTCATTAAATATCAAATCATAGGAATAGTTCATGTTATAAATTTATATGAAATAAAAAATTATCAATATAATAGAAAATTAATTTAAATTTTATATGTTTAAATGTATGATACACCTTTTTATATATATTTTTACAAAAAATAGTTGATATATTTTTTACAATAACATAAAAATAAAACATGTTCACTAACATAATTTTTTAATATTATAAACTATTAATATGTATCTAAAAATATATATGATAATAAAAAATAATTTTTAATAAAATTTATTAATTATTTTTAATGTTTTCAATTTTTTATATTACATTAGAATGTATTCTGAAATGTAAATAGTTTTAAATATTAAAAGAACAATCCACTTGTAAATGGATTGAAATAACAAAAATTGTTCTTTATTTTATTGAATTTACATCTGATAAATTATCATTGCTTAAAAATTTGTTATTTTTATTATAAAATGTATAAAATATATTTTATTATTAAAATAAATGTATTAATGTAGTCTAAATGAATTATTTTATGGATTTTTTACGTCCCTCAATAAAAATGAATTATGTTTTGATTGAAAATAATAATTACGTGGAAGAACCTAAGTACATGAGACACATTACACAAAATGTGAGATATGAGAAACACAATAATAGTATTTATTAATAAAAAATTTACTATGTAATCTGGATTAAAATAATTTAATGTCTTAGTAAAACATTTAAAAAATTGTTTTTAAATATATTGGTGAGTATTCTACAATGAGGAACACATCAACAACATTACTAGTTGCATGAAATTAAATTATTTATCTTAGATTAATCATTTTATATAGATAATCAAAAACATTGAAATATATATATATATATATATATATATATATATATATGAAAACTATTTAATATATATATATATATGATTCATAAATGTGATTTTTAATCTACAATAATTGGAATAAATAAATTGAAATTATATGTGTATAGAGGGAGTCATTGATGAATGTTTCTGGATAATTATTCATGAAAATGTTGGATAAGTTATTTAGGATGATTTTTAGTTGATTGATTGGGTATTTGGTAAAAATAATTAAATTAATTAAACACTATAATATTAATTTAAGAATAATATGGTATACAATATATATGACCATTAGGATTTGGGTATAAACTATTCATATATGAATGAAATGATATTGTAATAAATTTATAATATATTAGAACAAAGTCTTCAAGTAGAATAAACAAGGAATGTGATATTATCATTGATTAAAATGTATAATTTAATGGATAGAAAATCAAAAGTCCTTGAAATGTATAGATTTATAGAGTTGTCAATTAGATAATTTAACGTGGTCGTTCCCATATATCTTCCAAGAATGGTTAATTATTGAGTGGGTGTGGTTGGTCAATGATATTTATTTAATGTCCCTTGAGGTTATCCTAAAATCACATTTCATTATAAATATTATTTTTAGAATATGATAAGGTTCCACACAATCTAATAACCAAAACCTTTTATATGATAACATAATTTTTGACATCATTATTTCCAGTATTTATCATTATAAGTAGGGGAAATAATAGTTTTCTCACCACATAAAAATATATTACTAGATATAATAGTACAAAAGCGTATATAGTTTTTTTATAATAGTAGATAAAATAAGTTAGAAAAATTGATGGTTACATTTTACATAAATTAATATAAACATTTTATATGATTTTATTTTGTAAGTCTCCAAAATTATATTATAAATGCTCTTTTATGACAATACTATTTTGGGTTATTTTTTCCTCTTTTCACATGTAATGATAAACGAAAATGAAAGGTGGTTTTATTTTGAAAAAATACCAGAATGTGGAATCAAAATTAAAACCATATTTAAGAAAAACTATTATATATTAAACTCATGAATTACAAGTGTACACTTATACTCAAAATACATTTGTTTTCAACAAAGGAATAAATTTTAGAATTATAAATTTTTTATTTTCTAGTCATATCCTAAATACTTAATCATGGAATATTCTTTGTACTTACCAACCTTATGACCAATGAAATATTTTTTTAAACATTGGATAAGCACAAAATCACAGTACGAGACATAAAAAGAAAGAAATAATTAGTCTAGTTAAACCATTGTATCCTATTTAACATTATTTAAGTGAATGAAATAAAAAAATTTCACATGAATAAAAATCATACTTTTTTCTCAATGAAAAACATTAAAACAAATATACAGAAATTAAAACTCAATTAGGTTACTTATAGTAGCATATAAATTATACCATTTTAAACCTCCTCCAATTGAAAAAACCATATGGTCAACATCCAAATCGGAGATCAATAATGGGGATCACCATTCATATATGATTTATCAATATTATAAGTGGGTTATAATGGTATCAAACCATATTATAAGTTATTATGATCCCACTCTTGAGCTATAATGGGGCTTAACCCTTCTTCTAAGCTATTCTGGGCTCACTTGTGATCTATAAGGGAGATCAACATTTCGCATACACTATATCTTGCACAATCAGGAGCTATAATGGGACTCAACCATTAATATAAGTTGTAATGGACTCTCTAATGAGATAAAAAGAGGATCTACCTTTCATATAAGCTATTCTGGTAACAATAATGAGCTATAATGGGGCTCAATAATTCATAAAATATATATTAGGTCTATAAGTTTCATATAATACTCAAGTCCCATTTCATGAAGCCTAAAACCCTTTTAAAAAAAATATTTAAATCCCATATTAAACACATTTCTATATAAAAATACAATTACATTTATGAAGCCATTTTCAATACCACGATACCCTAAAAACGATAAGGTATTTCTTTTCCATTTAAAAACATTACAGTTTATCGTTGAATACAAGCATCATATAACGGTTACGGTGGCATAGAAGTTGACGTCAATGTATACGTTCAAAGAAAAAAACATTACATTTGTACTTTTGAAAAGATACATAAATGATTTGTATAAATAATTTATCCTTTAAAAACATTGAAATAAATTAAAGATAGAAATAAATTTTCCAGTATAATCGTTTTATATCAATATAAATAAATATGTAAATAAATAGCATGAATAAATGACATGATAATTATATCATCAAACATTCATGGTGTCCCATACCACCTTAATCATTTAAATATTAATCAACATGAATTAATACATTTACCAAAATAATAAATAACAATAGAATAGATATAATATAGATATGAAAGGGCATAGTGCCTGTATATACACCTTATAAAGGAATAAAGGTTAATATTATCAAGAACCGCATTAATTAAAGGAGATTAAGATGAAATCCCAAAACCCAAGTCCGACTCATCATTTACAATCATTATATTACTGAATAATAAACATGGTTTTATATATACTTTATTGATAACAGTTTTTATTTTTATTATTCTTTTTATATAACTTATTACCATGTTATAAAAATTTCATAATTATTTAAGTTCATATCAAATTGTTTTTCGATATTCGGTACTTGAGTCAAAAATAAACTTGGATTGATGTCAATAGTTCATGTGCTAATAAGTACATAATTTCAAAACTAATATTCAAGACATAATAATCAGTTTTATATATAAATTATACTTTTAAATCCACTAATTAAATACTTATATGAAAAATAAAGTACATTATAATCATTGAGATTGTAAGTAGTACATACACATGAGTAACATTTCCATTATTCATTTATCATTATGGATATAAGGTAAGATTAATTATTTACTTTCTAGAACTATAATAATTTTATTAAAATCATTGTAACCATCTAAATAAACTTATATACATCCTAAAAGTGATGTTGTGAGAAAAATGATTCACATCGTTTTGTGGAGGTGATAGTTCACACGTACGCACGAACAACATTTTTGCTTTTATGTGCATGGAAGGTAAAAAAATATTTAATATATTATTCATTTTAAAAGATAAAAATTTCATTAATATCATATATAAACACTTATTTGATCATTGTAACCATTCTTTATAGACATTAAGGAATGATTAACTATATCAGTTTACGAGGTGGTAGTCTGTCCTATAGACGAACGAAATTTTCATTTCCCATTTAATGAAATTTAAGATGGATTTAGGTAGTTTTTTAACATAACAACATATCAATATATTTATGATTTATGAGTTATTTTTTCATCTTCGATGAAGTATATTTTGAGGAAGTGGATGAATAAATAAAATAGAAACACTTTAAAATGATACATCTTCATTAGGTGATCACCTTTTAAGAACACCTTATCACCATTAAAAATGTCGTTTTGTCTAAAATAAGGACTTAAGAACATTTTGTGTTATTCTAGGAGGAGGTTTGGGTAAATAATGGTCGATAAAAAATGATTTTAAACTCTATTTCTTAGGTAAGACTGGGTACCGTTTTATAGGAGAGGGGTTGGGAACCCTTGGAACATATAAAATATTTAAAAAATATAAATTTAATATTGGTCCCAAATAGTCCCAAAATAATTTTATTATAATATAAGATGATTTTGGGTTATATAAATAATTTAATTAAAATTTATTTGGTTTTAAATAGTTTTTAATCCTTATCTTTTTGGATTAACCCTTATTTTTTCATTTTTAATCTTACCGTGTTATTATGTTATTTACACATTGTGGGTTAGATTAACAACCATACTTGTAAAACGACACAAAAATGTAAAATTTATCACATATTTGGAGTTAAACTAAATTTTTTGATGATTATTTGTTATTTTTGAATTAAATATCATTTAAAAAAATATTATATTTTAAAATACTAATAGTGTCAATTTTGAAAATATTAATTAATTGACTTATGAAAAAATCATAATAGAAAAATAAGTCATTTTTTTAAATAATGAAAAATGAAAACATTATCTAGGAAATTAGTGTTTGGAATAAATTATACTGATAATATTTATTTTAATATGTATAGTATCGTTTATTTTATTCTTACATTAATTAAAAAATTTATAACATCATCATTGTGTCATAATTTAATTTAATTATCTAATTTCAAAATGTTATCAATAAATTACCATGATGTCCATAATATTTTTAGATTTAAAATGACTATTTATATTCTAAGTGATCCTCTGTACAACTCCACATTAAAATATTTTACTTTTTTAAAAAAAAAGTGTAACAAAAATGACTATTCATTGAATATCATATTATAAATGCATTAAAGTCATCCAAGTGGATCTATGTTGTACAATAATAGACCCAAGGAGGATCATGGTTGGTTTAAATTAATAAAATTATATTTGGATAAGCTTTATTGTAGTTTTTTATTATTATAATATTATTTTTACCTTTAATTACCTGATTTACCTTAACCATGCTAATTTAAATTATTACTACAATAACTATTTATAATTTACAAAAAATTAAAAGGACCTATTTAAAAAATTTGAACCTTATGATTATAAGTATGGAATAAATTTTTACAAATTAAATATACATATGTTGAAATAATTAATATAAAAATAATCCATGTTGTCTAAAGGAGAAAACATGTTTCCTTAAAAGTAAAAACCATCAAAAGATTGATATGCATAAATATCTAATTTAAATGTGAAATTCACATCAATGACCAAAATTTTAATAAATGAAAAAAAATTTAATATAATTATAATTTAAACCCAATTAAAAAGATAATATAAAAATATAAATAATATAGATGAAAAATAGTTATGAATTAAAATGCATTATTTTTCACTATTCATTAAAATATGAATTTTATCCAAAAAATACCCAAATTTCAAACTATGTAAATTTTAATTTCCCTATATAAAATAAGAATATTATTTTGTGAAATATATATTATAATGATTTCAAAAACTAAATATAAAATGGGTTCTCATTCAAAAGGTTGTAAAATTGTATTTTTTTAGGGAAATTGTTCTTTTATACAAAAAATGAATTTGTTCATATATAATGTCTAGAAAACATGTTAAGTAAATTTTGAAAATTTAATTGAATATATTTAATGTAGTTTTGATTAATAAAATATATAAATAGTTATTTTATTATTTTATAAACTTGTTTTTTGCATTTATAATTTTTTCAGAAAAAAATATTTCATTTTAATTAAAAAGAGTTTTATTTTATTTTTAAAATAATTGTTCACAAATGAATTAATTAAATAAATTTGTAAACATTATTTCAATAAATAAATTAAGACTATACATTCCTACCATTTTAATATCTAGGTTATTAGGTAACATAATAATAAATAGTTGTTCACTTATGTTCGATGTGGAATATTATCCACTCTATAAAACATGTTGTCTAGTTTGAAAAACATGCGATGTTACATTTTACCCCCAAATTTTTGAAATTTCATCCTCACAATTTGAATTTGGGTTCGTTACATATGTTATGTATCTTGAAAATAAAGTTATTAAATTCCCATATTAGAAAAAGTATTAATAAAACATCCACGTTAATAGAAATAAAGAATCCTTTGAATGTCACTTGATATAAGACATACTAGGATTTCATGTTTGAAGAAATGGATATGAAATAAAAACCAACCATCAAGTTTTGATTGTGAGTGATAGAAAACAAGATCCAAAGAATATTAATAATCGGAAAACCAAAATCATGTGATGGGTGAAATGGTCTTTGATTTCCTAGAAGGAAAAGAAAATAGAATAATTTTTTATTTTATGATCATTTTCATAAATCTGGGGAATTGTTTTATTACATAGAATAATAACATTAGGAAATATACATACTTTTCATGTATAGTTTCATCTATTAATTTAATTCCACCACATACATATCCCTTTATCCCCAAAATTTGTAATTAAGATGAATTTAACATGCCTAATTCACTCTAATTAACTTTTAAAAACATACTTCAACCATAAAATGATAACTATCGATTTCTTATACCTTTATATGTTATCCAAAACCAAAATAGATAGTATAATATCAGTTAATTTCCCCCCAAAATAATACTCCTTTATATGGGGATGACTAATTTTAATCTCCAAAACTTAAAACTAATATCCAAAGATCAACAAAGACAATTAAAAAAATAACATTATTTAAAATCCCCTGAAACAATCCAAACTAATATTGAAATCCAAAATTCAGATGAATATTATTACCTAATCATACAAGATAACTTTTAACATTTATATCCAAATAACATAAACCACTCATCATTTATTATACTAATGTGTAATTATCCTAATATGATATTCTCCAATATAGGTTAATTAATTCCATAATAGTGAAAATCATCCAAAATAACATTTATCACTCAGTCCTAAAATTAGTTTTCTATACGTAGGATATCTATTTGTTAAATCACAACATCCCAAAATCATCTTCTTATTATTTAATAAATATGATGACCTAAAAATAAAAAGTCATACTAACTATGGAATTTTCATAGGCAGTGGTAGGTGATAAGGCCCTATCACACTTAGGTTGAGGGTTCGATTCCTGCAGCCCTTAACAACTCGATTGGTTGTCACAATGTATTCTTGTTTCCCTATTTCAAAATATATATAATTTTATAAAATTTTAAAAAATGAGATAAAATACCCACAAATAAGCATAACCTTATATTAACCATAATGTTTATCCAATGAATTTCATTTTGCATCCTAAAGAGTAATAACCCATAATTACCTCAAAAATAAAAGTCTCTTAAAATAATGTTAATCACCTTAAATTTTTGGAACATAAATCCAAAAATTGATTTATATGAAATTGAACTTATGATCAACCTTAATATTTAAAAATCATATGATATTAAACTCTCTTAATAAGTCATCCTTATATCTAATGGTTTCTAAACCATCCTCTAATACCAACTATACAGACCCAACCTAAAATATATCTTATTCTATTTTTTTTTTTGAACTTAAATTCATATTTGAGTATGTTTTATGTTTATAATATTAGATAATTAAGAAAAAATCTTACATGTTGAAATCATAAATTATAACGGGACACTTATACTGTGTTTTCATTTTTTCACCAAAGGAAACCCTTTTGAATTAAAACATGACTTGTTTCAAGAAACATCTTAAATACCATCATCATGGAATCTTCTTAGTCCTTTCCAATAATATGTCTAGTGAAAAAAAACATTGAGAAATGGGATGAGTAGAAAATCTCAGTAAGATACATAAAAAGAAAGAACCCATTAGTTTAGTTAAAACATGGTAGCTCATTTAATTTTCATTGAGAGATTGAAACTAAAAATTTTAAGAAGAATAAAACTCATACTTTTTCATAAATGAAAAACATTAAAACCAATTGAAAGATATTAAACATCTTTTAGGTGACATAGATCATCATAAACATAAAACCCTTTTAAACCTCTTCAATTTTGATTGACCATATGGCCACATTCTAAATTGAAGATCGACAATGTGGATCACCCTTTGTATAAGCTATCTCGGGCTCACCTATGAGATATAAGGGGGCTCAACCATTTAAATAAGAAATAATGGGATCACCTATGAGCTGAAATTGGGATCAAACCTTCATATAAGTTGTGTCAAGATCACTCGAGAGCTATAATGGATCTCAACCTTTCGTATATGCTATATCGAGCCAACCCCTGAGCTTTAATGGGACTCAACCATTCATATAAGCTATAATGGGCACACCCATGATCTAAAATGGGGACAAATCATTCATATAAGATATATCCTGATAAACCATGGGATTTAATGGGGGAAAACGCTTCTTATAAGCTATATATATTAAGCACTCTCATTTCATATAATTATTATGTACCATTTCTTGAATAAAAAAACCCGTTTGAAAACAAATTTTAATCCCATTTGAAAAATATTTACGTATAAAATGACAATTACCTTTAAGAAACTATTTTAAATACCAAGATACCAAAAAAATAATGGATTAATTTTGATTTTTAATACAGTAAGGATATTAAGGGAAGCCAAGTAACAAATATCTTTTACGATGACATAGAATTCATTGCCACCGTATACATTAAAAAAATTCCTATTGACATTTTGTAAGAAAATTAAAACACCTTGTATAAAAAGATTATATTTTTGAAACATTAAATGGAATTAAATATAGAAATAATATTTCTTATATAATCTCTTTATATCTATATAAATAATTATGTAAATTAATATCACGAATAAAATATTTGATCAATAAATTATTAAATGTTCAGGGTGTCTCATACCACATTAAACATTTAAATACTAATCTCAAAGAATTATTAAATTTACCAAAAACAAATAACATTATGATATATAAAATACATATATAAAATTTCATAGTATCTGTATATACACATTATGAAAGAATACATGAGAATATAATCATGAAATAACTCAATGAAAGGATATTGAGAAGTAATCCATTAACATGAGTGAAAAACATTACGTAAAATCATTATATTCCTAAGTGATAATCTCATGACAATTTAAAAATTCATGATTTTTTTTTTCAATTTTATTATTCCTTTTATATCATTTATTATCATATTATAAAAATTATATAAATATTTATGTTCATATAAGACGTTTTGTTGATATTCATTTCTTGAGTAAAAAATGAATAGGGATTGATATAAACAGTCAATTTGTTCATCAACCCATCATCTTCAGAATAATATTCATGAAATAAAAATAATTTTTATATATCAAATGTACTTTTAAATCCATTAATTAAATATGGATAAAAATGATCAACATAAAAAACATGGAGATATTAAACCATATATATGCATGTCTAACATTTCCATTTCTATTTATCATTATGGAAATAAGGTAAATATGATTTTATCCTTTCAAATTGATCATAAAATTTTTAAAATAATTATAATCATTTAAATATACTTTTATATATCATAAAAGTTATATAGTGAACAAAAACAATTCACATCACTTCGTGGAGGTGATTGTCCACACAAACGCATGAATGTCGTTATCATTTTTATATGGATAGAAGGTAAGAAAAAATTAAAATATTATTATATTAAAATTATTAATATGTCATAAATTTCATATAAAATAATTGGTTCAATTATTATAACATGTCTTGATAGATACTAATGAATGATAAACTATATCGGTTCATCAGCCAGTAGTCCATTGTACACAGGAAAACAAATTTCATTTCCCATTTGATGAAATTACAGATTTATTTAAGTTATGATATTACCAAAACAAAATATCATTATATTAAGTATTTTGGATTTATTATTTTATCTTATAATAAAAATATTTACAGGTAGTGGAAGAAAAAATAAAAGAGAAACACTTAAAAATATTAAACATCTTCTTCGGTTGATCACCTTTGATGAACAACAGAAATTTTTTTAGAAGGATATTATTCCTAAAATAAGGCCTCAAGAATGTGGATAGGTATTATAATAAGTGGTTTGGTAAGATCATGGCTGAAGAAAAAATATTTTTATATGTGATTATTAATGATGTTTGGGTACCGTTTTAAATGATAAGGGGACAACCCCTTGTAAACTCATAAAATATTTAATTAAGAAAAATGTAATTTTGGTTCTAAATTGTCACAAAATAATTTATTCAGAATAAAATATGATTTGGGGTCAAATAAATATAATATAAATAAAATTAGACATGTTTTATATATATTTTAATCCATATTTATATTGTTTTACCAATATTTTACCCCTTTTAATCTTATTGGGATATTATGTTATTTACACTTTGTGGTTTAATTCAATTACCATAACATGACAAACGACCCACAGAAGCTAAATTTATGAAATATTTTGGTGTATCCTAATCATTTGGTAAAATAATATAATTTTATGAATTTAATATCATTTAGTTAAATATTTTTTATTCAAAAATACCGATAGTGTAAAATTTGACACTATTTTTTGCTCGAAATTTAATCATATCACAATAGAAAAATACCATTGAAACAAATCCTTTAAATAATAAAATTTTAATAATATCCATTATATTAGATTATAGAATAAATTATGTCACATATAATTTATTTTGATATTTATTCTATCATTTATTTGATACATTCATTGATTAAGAAATTATTACATCATCATTATTTCATAAATAAATTTTATTATTTAATTTTCAAAAATTATAAATAAATTAAATTGAAGTAGGTTATTTTTTTTACAATTAATATTTATAGACTAATATTACCCTTTATAAATCCATATTAAAATAATGTACTTTTTAAAAACAAAAGTGTATCGAAAATTAATATTCCTTGAATATAACATTATAAATGCATTAAAGTGAACTAAGTGGCTCCATGTTGTCCTAAAATAGACCCAAGAATATTCACGGTTAGAATAAACTCATATAATTAAACTAGGATAGGTTTTATGGAATTTTTATATTATTCTAATATTATGTTTACCTTTAATTACCCTTTACCCCTAATGGTAGTAATTAAATTTATTACTAAAATTACTATTCACAATGTCTAAAAATTAAAAATGACCTATACAAATAATTTGGAACTTAATATTCCAACTATGGAATCAATTTTTAGTAATTGAAATCACCAATATTTTAGTTCTTAATTTAAATATAATCACTATTGTCAAAAGGAGAAACCAAAATTTTTTAAGTAAAAACCATAAAAATGGCCTACGTTTATATCTAATTTCAATGTGAAATTACTTAAAATTACCTAAATTGAATAAAATGATGAAAAAATTAATCTCCATATAATTTTTAACCTATTAAAAATATAATCTACAAAAAAAAAAATTACTTGAAAAATTAGTTTTTAATTGAAATGCAATATTTTTCAATATTCATTAAAATATGAATTTTTTCAAAAAATAACAAAATTTCAACCAAAGTAAATTTTGATTTCCAACCTAGAAAAATTTCATTTTTTACCTATATAAATTATAAAGGTTTCAAAACTAAATTTAAAATTTTTTCCCCATCAAAAGGTGGTAAAACTTTATTTTTTTAAAAAATACTTCTTTTACCCTAAAAATTGAATTTTTTCTTATATCAGGTTTAGAAAACATATAAGATGAATTTTTAATATTAAATTGAATATAATAAATATATATTACATTAATAAAATCCAAAAATAGGTATTTTATTATTTTATAAACTTACTGATTTTTCATTTAAATAGTTTTTCAGAAAAACATTTCCTTTTAATTAAAAACGGTTTTATTTATGTATATAAATAATTGTTCAAAAGAAATTAATTAAAAACATGTGTAAATAATATTTTCATAATAAATAAATATATTCCATTCCTTCCATTTCAATAGACAGGTTATAAGATAACATAATAATATTTATTTATTCGCTTAAGTTTGATGTGGTCTATTATGCACACTATTGAACATGTTGTCTCCATTTGAAAACATGGGATGTTTCATTCTCCCTAATTATGGAAATTTTTTCCTTTAAATTTGAAATTGGGTTCTGTATGTATGGTATGATTTTTCAAAATACCTTAATTTTAGTCCCACATCAGAAAAAAAGGATCAATTAAACTTCAAAATTATGGATAGAAAGAACCATACAAAGGTCACCTTAGACAACACGTACTAAGATTCCATGTATGAAAACATGGATACAAAAGGAAATATGGCCATCATTTCCTGATGGAGAGTGATGGAAAACATGATCTAGATAATTTTAACAATAATAAAATAGTGAAAATATGATGGGTTAAACACTCTTTGATTTCATAGTAAAAAAGGTAAATAGAAAATGTTTCTGTTTTAAGATCCATTTCGTAATGATGATGAATTATTTTACCACCCTGAATTAGAACATAAGGAAATATACTTACATGAAATGTAAAATTTCATCCATTAATCTAATTACACAAAAAAATCATATTATTCCCCAAAAAATGAGTAGTTAAGATGTTTTTTCAGCCGGAATCAATACAATCAATGACAATAAAATCACATCAATCAGAAAAGGAAAACACTTTATTTCATCTACCTTTAATCATTAAACAAAACCAAAACGGTTAGTACAAGATCAAATATTTTTCCCCAAACTGAATAATCATATGTATAGGGAAGGAATAAATTTAATCTCTAAAATTCAATTGTAATATCAATTGTTCAATAACAACCATTCAACAAATAAGATTTCTTAAAATTCATCAAAAAAATACAATGTAGTATTGAAACCTAAAATTCATACAAATTTTCCTTTCAAATATTTTGATACATATATTTAAATTTATCACTAAATAACATCAACCTCTATTATTTTATTATACCAAAAATTAATTAACCTAATCAAAACTTCCCCAAGATAGGTTATTCGTTTCCAAAAATAACCCAAATCACTATAAGTACACAATAAAAACATATATTTTTTTAAAAAAAATTAAATAGTTACACGTAAAAAACACCATAGTATTATACTTTTATTAACCATAAAGGGATCCAAAAATACTGAACATCTTCCAGAATAACTTTTAACAGTTAATCCTCAATTAATTTTTCTATAATAAGGATATCTATTTGATAAAACATATATTACCAAAATCAACTTGTTCTTATTCTGTAAACTCGTTCAAATAAAAAAATTCATACTAACGAAGGACTTCACAAAGGCCAATGGTATGTGATAAAGCCCTGTCACACTATGGTGGTGGGTTCGATTCCCACATCCTTGTCTGACAAGATGTTTTTTACACAGTTTAGGTGTTGTCCATTTTAAAAAAATATATAATTTTATAACATTCCAAAAAATGAGATGGAATCATCAAAAATAACCATATCATATTATAACCTCAATTTTTATCTTATGACATTCATTTTGCAACCCAAAAATCCAGAACCCATAACTACATCAAAAATAAATGTCTCTAAAAATGCCGCTAATCACCTTAAAATCATACAACATAAATCCTCAAAATGGATTTCTAATATATTAAATGTATGATAAACATGAAAATTATAAAACTCATATGGTATCCATATCTTTTAAATATATATCATAATATCTAAATTTCTCTAAACCATCCTATAATACCAACTATAAACACTTGACCTTAAACATATCTTTTTCTACTGTTTTGGATCAATAATTCACCTTTCTGGATCTTTTACATTCATATTTTTATAGATTTAGGAAAAAACATTAAATAATTAACTTATATAATGCAAGTGGAAAAGTATATTTAGTATCCATTTTTTCCCTATAGGAATCCCCTTTACAATAAAACAAGATTTAATTTCAAGACACATCATAATTACTTAATAATGGAATATTCTTTGTCTTTACAAATCTTATGCCTTATAAAAAAATTAAAACACGGGATGAGAACAAAATCTCCATAAGGGACATTAAAATAATTAAATAATTAATCTTGTTAAAATATTATAACCCATTTAATGTTCATTGAGTGAATGAATCAAAACATTTTCACATAAATAAAACTCATACTTTTTTTCAATGAAAAAAATTAAAACCTATAGAAAGAAATTAAAACTCATTTAGGTGACTTAGAGCATCACAGAAATAAAAATCCACTAAACCTCTTCCAATTAGAATAACAATATGTTCAACAACCAAATTGGATATCTATATTCGGTATCACTATTCATATAAGATATATAGGTCTCACCTGTGAGCTATAATGGTGGTCAACACTTCTAATAAGCTATAACAGGCTCATCCTTGAGTTACAATGGGGCTCAAACCTTTGAATAATTATTTATGGCTCACTTGTGAGCTATAATGCGGATCAACCCATCATATAATATTTATTGGGATCACTCATGAGCTATAATGGGGCTCAACCCTTCATAAAATTTTAATCAGGGTCACCTTTGAGCAAGAATGGAGAAAAATTTTCATATAAGCTATGTCAGGCTCCCCTGTGAGGTATAATTGGGCTCAAACCAATGTATAAGATATATCGGGATCACCCATTTGTTACAGTGCTCAAGTACAATTCCATGAATCAAAAAAACCTTTTGAAAACCTCTTCTAATCCCATATGAAATATATTTCCATTCAATTATACGATTTCATTTAAAACTTATTATATATACTAAGATACCCAATAAAATAAGTTATTTTTTTTCCTTTTAAAAACATTATATCTTATAGAGTAATATTATTTTCAAAAAAATGGTTACGGTGTAGGAGAAGTCCATGTCGATGTATATGTAACAAAAAAATAATCAGTTATTCATTTTTAAGGAAATTATAATTCTTTATATAAAAAGAATATATATTTAAATAAATTAATATAATTAAATATAGTCATAAAATTTTATGTACCATCTTTATATCCAAAAAAATAAATATTTAAATTAATATCATGTAGAAAAAAAATTATAATTAAATATTTAAACGTTTAAGGTGTCTCGTACCACATTGAACATTTTTATCATAATATACATGAATTAATACATTAAAATAATTAATACCGTTAGTATAGGTAAATATATGGACATGAAATGTTATAGGGGCTGTATATTCACCTTATAAAATAATAAAAGTTCATATTATCATGAAATGCTTCAATGATAGGAGGTTGAGATGAAATCCCTTAAATTATCCTTGAATCATCACGTACAATCATTATATTACAGAATAATAAACTTAGGAAAATTTATACTTGATTTATAAACATTTTAATGTTTATTATTCCTTTTATATCAATTATTACCATGTTATAAATATTATATAATTATTTAATTTCATATTGGATGTTGTGACGGTATATGGTATATGAATCGAAATTGAACATGGATTGATGTCAATTTTCCATGTGGTCATAATTAAATAATCCATAGACTAATATTAATGAAATAATAGTCACTTTTATATATCATTTATACTTTTAAATACATTAATTAAAATTGGATATGAAAAATGGACAATATTACAATCATGGACATGGTTAGTTGTTTGTACCTGGGAGTAACGTTTCCATTTTTCATTTAACATTATGGAAATAAGTTAATTATTATTATAACATTACAGAATGAACATAATATTATTAACATTATAATAATAATGTACATATATATATATATATATATATATATCATACAAGTGATGCGGTGAATAAAAACGATTCACATCGCTTCCTGGAGGTGATAGTTCAGACGTATGCATGAACGATGTTATCGTTTTTATATGCATTTAAGGTAAGAACATAATTGAAATATTATTATTTTAAAATTATAAATATTTCATGAATATAATATATAAGCATTGATTCTATCATTAGAAAAAATATTTATAGATGTTAATGAAAATCGAACTATATCGGTTCGTGAGGTGGTAGTCCACCGTACACATAAAATAAATGTACATTTACCATTTGATGAAATTTGGGATGGATTTAGGCAATAAAATTAACATAATAACATCTCGTAATACTAAGGATTTTGGTTTTATTATTTCCTCTTAGAGGAATAATATTTAGGGTACATTTAAGTAGTCATATAATAGAAACCCCTAAACAGACGAGACATCTTCTTCTGTTGATCACTTTGAAGAACACCATAACACAACAATAAATGGTGGTCTACCTAAACTAAGGCCTCAAGAATGAGGGGAATGATTCTGAAAAGAGTTCTAGGTAGATCTTGGCTGATCCAAAATTCTTTTGATGTGTGATTATTAAATAATAGAGGGTATCTTTTTTTGGGATTGTGGTGTTTCTCTCTTATAATCACTTAAAATATTCAATTAATATAATTTCAATTTCGGATTGAAATTGTCCTAAAATAATTTATTTAAAATATAATATGTTTTTGGGTAAAATAACCATCATCCAATTAAAATTTTTAATTTTTTGAATACTTTTGAATCCTTATCTTTTTTGGTATAACCCTTATTTTCCCATTTTTAATCGTAGCATGATATTATGTTATTTACTCATTGTGGGTTAATGTAATTACCATAAAATGAAGTGAAACTCGCAAAACTGAAATTTATGACATATTTGGACTTATAAAAACCATTTCACTGAAAATTATTTTTTTATTCATTTAATATCATTTAATAAAATATCTTATATTTTAAAATCCCAATAGTGTCAATTTTAATACTATTCAATATGTGGCTTTTAAAAATATTATAAATGGAAGAGATGTTCTAAAAAAATTATTCAAGTCATTATAAAAATGTGAAAATTATACAAAACATTTTTGTATGGTCTAAATTTTTTCCGATAATGTTTATTTTAATATTTATAATATCATTTATTTCACTCTTTTATTAATTAAGAAATTACAAGATCATCAATGTGTTATAATTATATTTTATTATATAATTTAAAAAATATTAAAAAATACAAAGATGTATTTAATATTTTTATATATATAATGAATATTTATAGTTTTATATATCCCTTATATAACTCCATATTAAAATACTCTACTTTTAAAAAATGGGTACAAAAATGATATTCATTGAATACAATATTATAAATGCATTACATTCATCCAAGTGGACCTAAAATCAAACCATGGATGATCATGGTCAGAATAGACCCAAAAATTTAAATTAGTTCAACTTTTAGGATAGTTTTATATTGTAATAATATGTCTTTTTACATTTAATTGCATGATTTATGCTCAACAGTGGTAATTAAAATAATTACTAAAGTTTCGATTTAAAACGTATAGAAAATAAAAATTATCTCTTCACATAATTTAAACACTCTAATTAAAAATATGGAATATTTTTATATAAATTCAGTACACATAATTTTGAGAAATTAATTTAAAAACAATTCCAGTTTTTAAAATGAGAAAATGTGTCTTCTTAAAAGTAAAAACCATCAAAAGATTGACATGCGTTTATATATTATTTTAATGTGAAATTACTTCCAATGAAAAAAAATTATTTAATGTTAAAAAATTAATCAAATTATACTATAAAAATAGTTAAATATATAATCTAACAAAATAAATAAATTAGATGAAAAATTAGTTTGGAAATAAAATGTAGTATATTTCACTATTCATTAAAATATGATTATTACCACAAAAACCCAAATTACAACCAAATAAATGTTGATGTCCCACATAAAAATAATAAATTTATTTTATCAAATAGTACTTATAAAATGTTTGAAAAAAATTGTTTTAAAATGGGGTTTCCATGAAAAGGCAATAAACCAGTATTTTTTTTTGAAAAATAATTCTTTTACTCAAAAAAATAGAATTTGTTCTTATAACATGTCTAAAAAACATAAAAGATGAATTTTATACATTTTAGTGAAAATATTTAATATATATTTCATTTATAAAATGCATAAATTGTGATTTTACTAATTTATAAACTCCCTTATTTGCATTTAAATCGTTTTTTAGAAAAACATTTCCTTTTAATTAAAAAGGGTTTCATTTTTATTAATAAAAAATTTTCTACAAATGAATTAATTAAATACATTTGTGATAAATAGTTTCATAAATAAATTAATTCATTTTGTACCGTTCATTTTTACTATTATGTTATAAGGTAACATAATAATAATTAGTTTTTCCTTAAGTCTGATGTGGCGTATTTTTTACACTAACGAACATATTTTCTAATTTAAATAACTCAGGATGTTATAAATATATATATATAAGAAATAAATCTACAATTTATAAATATTCCATTATAAGTATTTTCATAGGGAAATTTTTCATTTGGGACATGTTAATTGGATATACATATATCTGATAGGTACACCAAATTTGTGTCTTTTAAGTAAAAAAATGAACTATTTGAAATTATAAATAAGGAAATAATAATATAAATGAATGTATTTTTCAATAAACATGTTTGTATGAGTTAAAAATATTTTTCAACAATTAAATAATTAGAAAAGGTAAATGGAATATTTTATTATCAATATATTCTTCAAATAATATTATTTAGAAATAAATTTTTTATTTAAATTTTATTTGGGTTTAGATAATTTAATATAAAACTGCTATATTTCAAAAAGATGTTTTCAAAATCATTTTGTAATATTATTATAATAAAATTATTCAAAAATAGTTATTGTTTTTGATAAAAAACACTGATAATATGCATAGGTAAATAAATCAACAATCCTTCAATAGTAATTACAACCAATGTACTAAGAATACATTAATTGTTCTTTTAAAATTTATATTTTCTAAAAAAATTAATTTATCTGAATTGAAATTTTATTCAAGAAAATAATATATTATTATTTAATAAAAAATATATTTTTTAAGTATGTATAATTTATTAAAATTATTTATAAATTGTTAAAAAATATAAATAATATTAATTAATTATTTTTAATGTTATTTCATTCGAAAAATGTTTTGATTATGAATTTTTTTATTTGATGTTTAAATAAGTGATATTTTATTTTGAATATGAAAAAATTTACATAATTTTTAGATTAATAATAATAATATTAAATTATCAGGAATTATTAATAATGTTTGTATCAGTATTTTTTAGGTGAATAACTGATAATACAGTTTTTGTGATTAATGTGAAAGTTTTTACTTTATAATGAACTAGACATGACTTATCACAATATCAATAAAATTCAAGAAATAAAATATTATTATTCAATAAAATTTTTCATTTAAAAATATATTATTTATATATAAACTCTATGGTTAACATTTATAATCTTAAGTAATCAAATATTTGAATAAAAAATTAATTACCATATTTTTATATAATTTGTTTTTATATGATAAAATTATGTTATGT